>CM053744.1:105482250-105647684 GCA_028658305.1 Pachyuromys duprasi | reverse complement strand
TCAGTTGAGGAATGGATACAGAAATTGTGGTACTTTTACACAATGGAATACTACTCAGCAATTAAAAAGGAGGAAATCATGAAATTCTCAGGCAAATGGTGGGACCTGGAAACAATCATCCTGAGTGAGGTATCCCAAAAGCAGGAAGGAATATCTTAAGCTCTCTTGGACATATGTCAAAAGTTGTTTTATAGCCCTAATAAAGATGTCCAGAAATGAGGTAGACAAGTTGGAAGAAAGTCTTGGGTGGAGATAATAAATATAGGGTTTATTCCTAGACCTTGAAACAGGTAGTAGATAAGGAAAGTTCCCAAATTCCTGAGGTCCCCTCACATTTAGAGACTACCCAGAAGGGTAGTAGCCAATAGGAAGCTCAACAAGAATAACACCTCAAAAATGAGCCCTAGGATCCACTCTCACAATGAACGAGTCATTCCTTGGAGGCTGGCTCAAATCTCTTCTCTCCTGCCCTCTCTGCTGTCAGTGCTCTTGAACTTGCACAGAAGTAATCTAGGCATTGCCTGGTTTCTTGACAAATGCCTCCCCCTGCCAAAAAGAAAGAAAAAAGTAAACGAGAGCGTCAGGTTAAGAGACAGACAGGCTCACGAGGGCAGGAACAGTGGTAGGAAAGGGCGCGTGCGCACGGCTCTCTTCTGGCCTGTGTGTGGGCACGGTTGTACACACCTACACGTAAACAAGCACATAAATTAAATACATGGAATGTTTTGGGTTTCCCTTGGAGATGGGGATAAACAGAGTCCTATTTTACTCTGTTTCCATATGGCTTTGAAAAGTGTTTCTTCAGATGTGAGAGCAACGTCTGGATTTCCTTGTCTTTTTCTTTTTCTTCAAGACAGGGCTTCTCTGTTTAGCCCTGGCTGTCCTGGAACTCATTTCGTAGACAAGGCTGGCCTTGAGCTCAGAGATCCTCCTGCCTCTGCCTCCTAAGTGCTGGGAGCCACCATGCCCACTCTGATTTTGTCTTTATCTTATCTGTTTGTTTGTTTGTTTTTTAAATGTGAGTATACCTACATCTTCTCATGTCACTGATTTCTCTGGTGAATAAAACAGGTAAAAAGTGTGGAAATCAAATCTATTAAGATATTCATGCCATGATTTTCTTGTCATAAGAAATTCCAATAACTATAGTCGGGAGAATGAGAAAGCATAATACACTCTGACATGATAGGCCAAGGCAAGCGATGTGCTGCTTGATAAAATTGCCTTTCTGAAGGGAGGGGGAAGAGAAGAAGGGAGGGAAAGAGGAAGGAAGGGAATGAGGAAGGGAAGGAATGTCAGTGGGGTCATAAAAAGGCATCCCCATGCCCAGGTTTCTAAGCCGAATGCAAATGCTTCTCATACAAGTGGGGGGCACTTCTGCACCAGGCTAGCCTTGCCACCTTCCTCCCAAAGCACAGAGAAGAGAGCACAGAGTGCTTTCACAAGCTGCTCTCGGGGGATGAAATCATGGGCGGTGAGGGGGTCAGCTTTCTGTTCAGCAGAAAGCAGCCACTTGTGCCCCAGTTATAGCCGCTGCTGGTGTCTTGCCTTCCTGTGAGCTGCCATGACGGCCCACAGAACTGTTGGTATCTGCAGGGAGAAACTCCTCCAGGTGGAGATGGGGCCATACACTAGCAGTAACTCGGCAAATGCTTTTATACATGTCTTTGCCTTTTGGGTGGGACGTGCATGTGAGAATTTCAGTTATCCAAGAATGAGGCCTTTGACAAGAAAAATCACAGTGAGAGGAGAAAATGCTTCCCTGGGCCTCTTTCTTGGACTGCAGAAGTGAAGCACAAGAGAGAAGAGGCGGGTGGGGAGGGTTGGCGTGCAGGTCCCCTGGCATTGGCGCTGTGTCTTTCACAATGCTTTGTACCTTCGAGCACCAGGCTGAGGAGGACCCCAGCTCTGTTCTTTCCCAGGGTCAGCAGGCACAGTCCCATGCGCCGGACTCCGTACCATCAGCTCTGCCTAATGTACACACAGCAGCCCCTCGGGATCAAGGAGCTCCCGGGATCTAATAAGGGTCTCTTTGAATCATCTTGCTTTAGTATCTGTGTCCTTCTCTTCCTTTAAATGACCCAACTTATTAACCTCCTATTCAAAAGCGTTACTCTGAGGTCATCAGGAACAATTCAGTCTGTTTATGGGAAACACCTGTGTACTCTGAAAACACCACATGCACTGGTGACTTCTTGCCACTCTAACCAGGTTCCACCGGTGCCGCAGATACCAGAGACTCACTGACAGCAACTGATAAAATTCAGTTTTCACATATTCTCCAGCCGGGCATTCCAAACTCGCATCAGATTTCCCGTTCACTGCTCACAACTTTCATGTCACTGATTCATTGCTGTGAATCGGCTGTCATAACATACAGCGCCAAATGTCAGGTTAGATGTAAATAGCATTTAAAGACGTAAGATACAGTAGTGCACACTACTAGCTCTCAGCTGAGTGGGACTTCACTTGGGAACACAGTAATTATTAAGTAAGTGGCCACATTCTTGCTAAACAGAAGTCTGTCTTAACCTTCAAATGTACACACCAGACATGGACGGAACCACATGTACCCTTCTCTCGGTTCTAGCCGAGTGCATCAGTGATGCACCTCAGCCCCAGAGGGAAGGACTTCAGCAGGTCACAATGGCCGCCCAGCCTCTGAAACACTCGTCATCCAGAGCCCTCACATTGTTACCTATCACTCCTGTGCTTGTGAGGTAGACCTGGCTCATGAGACCCAAGTCAATGTTTGTTTCTGTGAAGGTCATAGCATGAAGAGGATTGATTGATACAGACTGCATACAAACCACATGTAGTTCCTGCTTTCTAGGAGCATAGGAGAGAATCTCAGGGACACCAACAAATCGCCACCTATTAACACCGATTGGGCAGGCACCAAGAAAAAGAAGTGCCACAGAAGGTAATAAAGGGCATCCTAAACTGACAGGTCAAAGGCCCTCCCAGCAAGCACTGGGTCTGCCCTGGCACTCCTCCTGAGGAGAGCTCTGTGTAAGTGTGCATTCCTTCTCAGTGACAGGCAGAGCACCAACACTTGGGCATAGCTCGCTCTTTTTCTTCGATTCCTTGTGGAATGACCTTTTCTGTGTTCTGTTTCCACTCTGTCACAGGCCCAGTTCAGGCCCTGGGTGAGTCAGGCAGACAGGATTTATGTTCCCATATTGCTTTATTCTAGAAGTGAGATTTTTTTCCCAGGACATGAAAGAGGAAAATATAACTAGACCTTAGAATGTTAAAAATACTTATAAAGAACATCAGAGCTGGCCTGGAGCTCAGTGGGCAAAAGTGCTTGCTCTGTAAGCATGAGGGCCTAAGTTCAAAGCCCCAGCACTGGGGGAAGCAGAGGGCAAAGAGAGGAAGATCCCAAGAGGTCACTGGCCATTCAGCCTAGCCCAAAACACAACTTTCCAGTCAGTAAGAAACTCTGCCTCAAGGCAATAGGACAGACAGGAACAAAGGAAGACAACTGGTAAACTTCTCTGTCCTCTACATGTATGCATACACATGTATGAACCAACCGAACCACACATATACAACATACAACCCCCCCCACACACCAATAAATAACAAAGCAAATCTTTAGAGAAATAATAGAAGTAACTTTTAGCCAATATCACTCGACTGTTTGCTCAGGTGCGTAAAGGTTTGTATTCTCGAGAACTCTCACGGTGCAGGATGGACCACTCCAGCTCTCAGGTCCCCTTGCTTTCCTCCTGAGGTTTGCTTAGTGGTAACTGGCCTGTAGAATGATGGACAAGGCTGTGCCTTGGGCTTCCTGATCACCCCCGCTAGTCTCTCTGACTTGGCCTAGCAGGAGTTTTTACTGGAGGTCTTACACTGGAGGTATCGCCCGAGAGACCAGGAGTTGGGTCTGCGTGGAGGGCAGTGCATTCTGCCCCATGCAGTGGCTCCAGTTCCAGCGGCCCCTCGTGGAGGCCAGCCAGAGCTCCCCAGGGGACTGCTGGCCTCCTCCCAATCACCTATTTGAGTCAATGGACAAGAAGGAGATATTTCTGGAGATAGTTCACCAGTTACCCCTAGGGAGAAAATAATGATTTATGGTACCATGTAGGAGCTGGGTAGCACAAGGCTTACAATAAACAGTTTTTGAGAAATTGACCCACAGTCTCAAAAGCCATCAAGATAGATGAGAAAAATCTGGGACGAGTGAATGTGCAACTTTTGAGCCTTTTTATCAACGTGCTTGCCTGGGCATCAGAAGGAAGGCAGACTAGTGTAGCCACCGGGGTTCTTTTAATTAAATCACCAGGCATTCCTCATTTATTCCACAAGCTGAAATAGTGCCGGAGATCAAACAAGAAACAGTTGCATTCCAGCCCTGTCCCCTTTTATTGTGAAATTGAAAAGAAACAAAATAAGACACTTACGTTAGATGTAAACGGTGCAGAGAATATTTATCACAGGCTGCTGAATAATAGTCACTCAACACCAAAGCCCCTTTTCCCAAGTTCAACAGAAATGCACAGAGAGTTGGGTAAGTATTGAATTATTCTTCAGGGTAACAGCCCAGTCTACTAATGTAATCTTTAAAAAGCATGCTATCTTATTTAAAATTAAAGCCAATCACTAGGTATGATTTCCTTTTTGTTTTGTTTTTCATGACATGGTCTCTCTGGGTAGCCCTGGCTGTCCTGGAGCGCACTGTAGAACAGGCTGGTCTCAAAGAGCTCCAGCTGTCTGGATTTGGAGCTGGAATGAAGTGTGCCCCAGCACCACTGGCTTCTCTCTCTCCTTTGGGCAGACCTTCGGATTCGCAGCTCCACATTACACAAACTCCTGTTCGTGTTTCCCTGTTAGCGTCTCTTGTGTTCCGAGTAACTTCTTCATGTCTGTCTTCAAACGCTGTGATTCTCCTTTTTCCTGTGCCTTGTTAAATCTGAGATTTGTATTTTCATTGTTTTGCATTTCAAGAAGTTTTGTTTAGTTCTTAGAAACATCCTGGGTTTTGTTTGTTAAGATTTGGTTTTGCTGTTCTCCTGGTTCTTGCTCACCATGACTTGCTTCCTCATGCCTTGCTTGCTTCTATCAGCTGCTTTTGGGTTTCCATGGGCAAATTATTTCTGAGAATCTCTAAGGGCCAAAGCAAAGATGCTTCTTCTGCCTGGTGCAAAGACCCTCCACCAATTCAGAAACAGCTGAACTTGGGCTTAGGGTTTCTCAGACCATCTTGGAGCTCCTGAGACATGCATCAGGAAACAGTTTCTCTAAGTTGTTTGTTTTCCAGTGCTGCTTCATCTGGAGCTGAGGACACTCTGCCCATGGATGCGGGCCGGGGCCACTATCGGCTCAGCCTCACATTGAGCAAACCGCCCTCCAGCTGGACTCCGTGGGAGAAGTGCCTCCTTTTGGTCTTTACTTTGGATCAGCCCTGGGCTCGCATCTCTGTTGTTGACAGCTTTTACCTGGCTTAGGAAAAGTTCCTAGAACAACAGCAGTTTCTGTGCTGCGCCAACATCTCTGGCGTCTTCTCCATTTACGCGTTGTTTGGCACTCCTTACGGTTTTACTGGGTCCTTATTGCTTTATAGGGTTTGTCTGATATGCTCAGTGGCCCCCACCCCTGTGGAGATGGCTGGTCTGCAAAGCCTAGCCTGCCTGCCATGTTGTTAGGATGGCAACCTCCTTTACAATTAAAAAAAAACCATATATGTCATATAATCACTGCCCCGTTTCTCATTCTTCAAACATCAGCATGTTGTTAGTTTCAGGTAGTCTTAGGGTGTGTGCTGCCCTCAGGGTGCATTGCATTAGCTTTCTCCAAAGGCACAGCCCCTGAGTCTATCTTTTTTTTTTTTTAAAGATTTATTTATTATTATTTATAGTGTTCCATCTGCACATTCGCCTGCATAGCAGAAGAGGGCGCCAGGTTCCATTATAGATGTGAGCCACCATGTGGTTGCTGGGAATTGAACTCAGGACCTCTCAAAGAGCAAGCAGTGCTCTTAACCTCTGAGCCATCTCTCCAGCCCCCCCTGAGTCTATCTTTTAACTAATGGTTTTTATTTCGTGTTTCCTAGGTGTTCACTGCTGTTGTTCTTGAGACAGCCCGTTACACACGCCAGGCCGGCGCCCATGGACGTGGTCCAGTGCTGGTATTGCAGCTGGTCTTATTCAGCTACCGTTATACCTCCTTTTCTCCTGATCTGTCAGGGGTGTGTTATTTATTTCTTTATTGGTAATTCTTTTTAGGAAGAAGTTATTTTTCTAATTCTCAAATTGAATATTTCATTCAATTTCTTTTTTTATACAATGAAAATACCTGAATAAATGAGTTGAGTTTTGGTTCATTTGTGCACATTCCACTAGTTTTATTATTTCATCTCTTTCCCCCCTACAAAATCTGCAATTATACTTTTGAATTTTTTTTTTTTGGTCCTAAGACATGGAATCCTCCCACACCCATTTCCAAATGATTGGTTTCCTCATTTAATTATTTTATATTAATCTTGATATTGTTTTATTAGAGGATAAAAATGTGGTCTACTTGGGACATTTTCAAAATATTTGCTAAGTTTATCAGTTTCCTACATGGTGTGTGTGTGTGTGTGTATGTGTGTGTGCGTGCGTGTGTGTGCGCAAGAGCGTACACGCTGCTCATGATGCACCCGCGCATGCAGGTGTGTTTGTGCCATGGCGTACACGTGGGTGTCGGAGGACTTGAGGAGCCAGCTTTTTTCTTCTACCATGTGGCTCAGCACTTTCACACACCATCTCCTTGTTTTAATTCTGAGTTTTTAGTGCCCTGATCCTTGTCAAAAAATAATCCTATTCAAAGTCTAATCGAAAGTGAGCAGGCAGGTAGGTATTAACTTTAGAACTCTAATCTAGAGTTTCCCCTCATTTATTAGTCAGATTATCAATTCAAATAACAGAACTGTGAAATGAGAATCCTGAGACGGGCAGGTGGCACACAGTGGGTAAAGGCACTTGCCACCAAGCCTGATTCCTAGGACCCACAATTGTTACTGGGCTGTCACAGAAGCATGCTCCTACACGTGTAAACACACACACACACACACGCATGCACATATACCACATGTCCTTTCAATGCTGAACACAAATTAACTTTTTTTTTTTTCTACGTCCCTATGGGAAGATCAAGGAGGCTGTTTGGAATGCTTTGGTCCGTCATGCCTGTCATTATTTTTCCTAGCAGGGTTATGGGTTACGAATGTTATGTCTAAATAGGACTTTGTAAAGTTTTTTATTTTGCCCCATTTACAGAGAAATCATGAAGTTAGATGAAGTAAATGTAAAGATTTTGTTTTTGATTTTAGGCATAGAACAGATTTACAAACTGGGAGACAGGTGCAGACAAGCATTCCATCCAGGGGAAGGAGGTGTGGGTTTTAAAAGGGAAAGGGGGCAGCGATGGTGAGGTAGCTTGTTTTGAATGGTTTATATAATTTGTACAGTTTAGAACACATTTAGCTTGGTGCTGGGAGGCTGCACTCGTGTTCAGCTGTGCCTGGTTGGTTGCTGGGGACTGCGTGGGGAAGCAGTGAGTACCCAGTCAGTGTCAGGACTGGCCGCTGCTGCAGGCCTAGTCCTGAAGGCACACTCCCCTCAACAGAGGTCTGCATCTTCAAGACGCTGGCTGAGGAGCCTGTCTCTGTGAAGCAGACTACAGTCTGTCAAGCGTGATTTTTGCTTTCATTTCTCTTGGCCAAATTGGCACTATTTAAATTTCTCTCTCATTCCTACTCTACCCCTTTTCTTTCTCCTTCCTTAATCACCGTGCTGATGAGATTTTTTTTTCAAAATATAAGAGCAAAATGAATACTTACTGGAAACTGGAAGTAATATCAACAACATAAACAAGAGGGAGTATGCATACAACCCTAAGGGCCCAAGGGCCAATGTTAATAATTTTCCTTGTTCTCCTCTAACATTTTTTCTATAAACGTTTTAAGAAGTGAGCACAACCTTCATTGTGTCGCACACACACATATGATGGAGGTGCATGTGTGTGAAGGTGCGCACTCTGAGGCCAGAGGCTGACATCAGGTGGCTTTTATTGCACTCCACCTTGTTTTTTGGGTGGAGTCTCTCACCTACCTAGCCACACTATCTGGCCAGAGACCCCAGAGATCCACCTGTCTCTGTGGCCTTGAACTGGAGTTACAATAGATGCATGTGGCTGTACCTGGTTTTTAAAAAATTACCCTATCTGTCCACTGTATTTTTTGTGTAGGTGTTTTGCCTGCATATACGTATGTGCCTGTGGGTCTGTTTAGTGCCCACAGAGGTCAGAAGAGGACATCAGATCCTGAGGGACTGGAGTTAACGATTGTAAACCACAGCATGGGTGTTGGGAATCAAACTCAGGTATTCTAAAGTGCGAGTGCTCTTAACCACTAAGCAACCTCTCCAGCCCTGTGCCTGGCTCCTCAGTGGGTGCTGGAGCTCTAAACTGAGGTACATATGATGGCCCGCTAGGTTCTTTACTCACAGATCTGCCCCAGCCGGAAGAAGAATTTTATGTTCAGACTTCCCACTGTTACGTCACAGATATTTCCCACTGACAAAAAGGATTCACAGAATCATGTTTAAATGCCTGGGTATAGTCTATCACTTGCTTGTTATTAATTTAATGCTAGACTATAATTCTTAATGCTTTTATGTCACTATAAAGCTTCAGTGAATTTTCTTTGTTTTCTTAGTAGCCGGACAGATCTTGAGCTTTGGGATGAATATATGAAACATCTGACTCTGAGTTTCTGACTCAGTAAGTCTGGGGTAAAACCAAGGAATATGCACGTCTGACAACTTCAGGAGATACTGATTCTGCTGATCCAAAATGATAATTAAATTTATTGTCAGATTGTAATAAAGTGTGTAAAGATCTGTTTCAGAGGTCTCTAAAAGGCACTGTTCATTTCTTCCATAGTCAGTGCTATCTTTGATTTTACAGGGGAAAACACCATGTTTTTCCTAGTAAGAAAAGGAAGCCGTCTGTGATGGGGTTCTGCCCTGTGCCCACTGTGGAATCTTACAAGCCCTGCACTCCATCACTGTCCAGCTGGCCTCAGTTTGTTTTAAAGTCACCTGCTGTCATCTAATTCACTTCCTTTGCTGGCTGTTTTCCTTCCTGCGGAAAAGCTTTGACCTCTGTCCCACATACCTTCTGAATACAAAGGTTCATCTCTTACCTCTTTATTTTTAATGTCTATGAGCCAGTCACTCCTACTCCCTTTGTAGTTGTAGTCTTTTCATTCCTTACATTTAAAAAAAATGCCTTAGCCTATAATCTTTTGTGGATCTTCTTTTTAAAATTATATTCTAAAAACCTTTAATTACATTCTATTGTCATATTTAGGCCTGATGATTATCAGTTTATGGATGACTTCACTGGCACCATCTGTGGGAATTTTGAGTAACACTGGAAAATTTGCCAGTCAGTGCCATTACAGTCCATGACATCTCATAGAAGGATCACGCTGAAATTGCTGAAATAAACTCGGTTATAGGACAGTAAACCCACTGCCAATTGGGATGCAGTGAATATCAAGAGGAGCCTGGGCTTGTGAACTGTCACACACTCCAGAACCAAGGCTAACCCCTACGGACAGGCGCTTCCCCAGGTAAATGTGGACTCAGAAGATCTGCTCCCCAGGGACACGGGAAGGAACAGTTAACATGGGAGACAGTGAGGACACGGGCCACCCGACAACTCAGTTCTCTGCTGCAAAGTTGTAGATGAGATGTCATGTTTTGTGTCCCTTTATGGTCAGACTCACAATGGGCAGAGTTTCAGAGAAGACATCCAGAGATTGTGGAAAATAGTATTCTTGTTTTCAGAATGATTACAAGTTAGCAGGGTTAAAAAATGCACAACATAGAAACTGAAATAACAGCTCAAAAAATGTGTTTTTTCAAAGAAAAGAAGGAAACATGGGGAGATTTTTCAGAAAACTAGATGGACGCAAATTTTAGGGCTGAAGAAATGGCCCAGTGGTTAAAAGCACTGGCTGCTCTTCCAGAGGACCTAGGTTCAATTCCCAGTATCCATGAAACAGCTCACAACTGTGCAAATGTCCATGGGATCTGACACCCTCTTCTGGCTTCTGAATGGTCTAGGTGTGTGTGCGTGCGCATGCGCCCATGTGTGAGCAAAGTTTGAAAAGTAATCTTACTAAATTAAACACGATTGACAGTCAAAATAAGCACAGAGAAGAATAACTTAAAACCTTTTTAAGAGTCACTTTCAAAAAGTTCTAAGGACCTTTTAACATTAAAAATTATGTAAAGTCCCAAACTTCTAAAAGATCTATTAAACCCAAACTAGTACCTTCATAAATCCTTGGAAGAGACACAGTTAGCACAAAGCTGTATGCTGTAATTTTTTTATTAAGAATGAATTTCAAGTATTTTATTGGAATAATAGGATGAGAGAGATTTAGCTGGCAGAGGAAAGCCTAGGGGCTTCCTCTGTGAAACTGTGAAACTATAAAACAGAATGAGTCATCTTGTGAACCAGAAGCTTACTTTGCAAATGGCAATTTCCCCAGAGACAGCATTGTTCAATGATTTTTTTGTTATGCCATCAGGCAAATGTAATCTACATTCTGTCTATTTACTAAATTCATCAAAAGAAGCAGATTTTCTGTTTTGTCAACTAAAGCCATCAGCGGGAAGGAACACAAGAAACAATGATTTTGTGAATTTTAAATAGGCTGTAATTCGACTTCTGGTACAATATTAAGAGGAAAAACAGGCAGTTTCAGGTGTTTCCAGACTATTCCCGGCTCAGGGCAGAACTAAGTTAGTGCAATTGTTTGGAAACTGGTACTAATAATACCACACTGATTTCTGAACTCCCGAGGTCAACCATCTCGAATGTGGTCATACTTCATTTATTTAAATGTTTTCAGTTAATCATTTTGGTAGTCTCAGAATACAGCGCCTATTTCTCACTAAAAGCATTTTAAAGTATTTTTTACTGTTTTAAAATTTCATGTTCCAATTTCTGCTTGCTAGCATGTAGAAATATTTTTACACATAGTTTCTTCCCCATGACCTAGCATTCACTCCAGCAGGCAGAATTTAGACTCTCTGCACATACAGCCTACAGGGAGAATTAGTACTGAAGGAGGAGCAGTCTGTGCTGAGCTGCAAATAGTTCAACTCTCTTCCTCTCTAATCTTCTTTTTGGAATACTTGTGAGACTTGTTGAGAAAGCTCAACAGGAGTTGTCTGAGCAGACAGCCTCATTTGGTTGTCAGTCCTGCAGCAGACTCACCAATAAGCTTGCTGGTGGTCCCTTGTCACTCACAAACGTCAGTATGTAATACAGCTCCTCTTTCTAGTTCCACAGTTGTTTTAATCATGAGTTGAGTTCATTGCTGCTGGGGCGTATGTCTTTCTGTTTCTGTCTCTCACTAACTACCTGACTGGACTTCGACTGGCCTAGGCAGGCTTTGAATTTGTGATCCTACTTTAGCCTCCTGAGAAGCTAGAATTACAGGCCTGTGCCATTAGGCTTTTGATTTATTTATGTTGGGTGAAAGTTACATTCTGGAACAAACCTCATTTGGCTGTTGTATTTCTTCTTATGCTGTGAAAATCTGCTGTTATTTTGAATAAGAATTCTGCATCTGGGCTTCTACGTGGTACTTTTGGTGACTTGTTTTTCTAACATCTCAGTTTTTATAAGATTATGCTGTCATTATTCTCTCCTATTTTCCAAATTTAGGTACTACTGACATCACATTTTTTAAAAATGTTTACAGATTTCACCAGGGAAACCATCTGGGCCTAGAAAATTTTTTTTGTAAATTATTTTAAAATTATTAATTCAAAATTTCTATTTCCTCTTCAGTTTTGGTTTTGAGTGAATTTATTAATTTATTCTGTTATCTGACTTTTTTGATCCAAATTAGTTTGTAATATTCTTAACAGTTTTAATTAGGATTTGTCCACCTTTGGACCACTAATACTTGAGGTAAGCAGGTCGAGGGAGACAGTTGTGTGCATGGCAGAATGCTTAGCTCCTTCCCTCGCTTCAACTGCATTAAGAGTAGTGCCGGATGGTGACAACCAAATATGGCCCCAGCCATCATGCCCTGGCACTGGATCAACCAAAGCTTCTTGTCTTACTCCTATAGAGAAGTGAGCAATTCCTCCAGATATGGCTAATGTGTCTCTTTACCCTTATCCTTCTAGTTTTTACTAGAATTTTGCAGTGCACAAAAACAGGCTGTGCATTAACTTGTCCTGTGCCCCAGTTTGCTGGCCCTGTCTCAAATGCTTTAATTTTTTTTCTCTGTTTTTTAAAATAAAGTCTTAAAATATATATTTGGCTATAAGAATACATCAGCTGCATTGCATAACTTCTGAGATAATGCTGATGATATTAATTTATTGATGGTTATGGGCAGTATGTTCATCCTTGGCAATAACATGGGAATATAAGTGGTAACACATGTAAATTTTGTTATTATTATTTTCATTTTTCAAGACAGGGTTTCTGTGTTGCCTTGGTTGTCCTGGAGTCACTTTATAAACCAGGCTGTCCTTGAACTCAGAGATCCACCTGCCTCTGCCTCCCTGAGTACTAACAGGCTATTTTAAAATCTTACATAAGCTTAGACACCAAGCACAATGACATTACTCTTAGAAAAACTGACAGACATTAGAAAAAAAAGGTCACAGACCAATATCACTCATAAATACAGATGCAAAGTCCCACATAAAATGCCTTAACATAGTTGAAAGAAAAAGGTAAAATGAAAAAGAATATTAACTGCAGAATAAAATTTATGTAATTTAAGTACATTCTCCCAACCAGGCAATGAGAATGAGCAGATACAAATTCCCAGAAGGGCTGATTCAGTATTCTTTTTGCTCTTCCTAAGAAAGCTTGCCACATCCAACAAGCTAAGCAGGACAGGACAGCCAGGGTGAAGGCCTGCACCTTACTGAGCACTCATCTGCTGCCACCTACTGGGAAGCAAAACGGGCTTCCAGCCTCCTTAAAGGGGTTACAGAGATGACGTTGTATGCAAAGCTTTGCCTAGTCCATGAAATTGAACATAAAAAAATGCCTTTGGGCCTGAAAGAAATGAAAACTTTTAGGATAAATGAGATGTGTTTGAGACCTAAATATAAAACTGGGACCACATTCTTTTCCACCCAAAGAAACTAGATGGCATATTTGCACTTCTCATGTCTTAAAATGCAGTCCCTTAAAATGCTAAACTTCAGAAGAACTGATCAAGTGTTTACTTAAAGGTAAATGCTGGTAATAAACCATTTGACTTGGGCTAATGAAGAAATTAAGTGCCTAAGAAGAACTATACTTAAGTGAGATGTTGTAATGTTTTGAAATTGTAAAGGTTCCTCTGGGGGAATGAGAGCTGAACAGATTCTGCATGGAAACCCTAGGAATCTTTAGGGGCCAGATGGTGGACTGTGGTAGGGAAAGCCTCCGCTTAACAAAGATTTCCACGACCTCATCACCAAAACATGTGAATATGTTTTCTTACAAAGCACAAAGAGGATTGAGAGATACAATTAAAGACTTTGCGATGGGGAGATTATCCTCAGTGGACTCAGTTTTGTCATACCAATCCTGAAAATTAGAGAACCTTTTATTGATGCTACTGGCTTTCAAAGTGGAAAAAAAAAAGAAGGCACCTTGGTGGCTTCTAGAAACTACAAAGAGCAAAGTAACACTCTTTTCTAAGATTCTAGAAAGGAATGAAGTCCACTGACAGGTTGACTTCAGCACAGGAAGGCTAGTTGCACCCTGACCTACACAGAAAATGGTAAATTTCGGTTCTTTTTAACTGCTAAGTTTGTATCAATTTTTATGGCAGTACACAGAAAACAAATTCAGTGATAACTACAGTTATTATATCCTCGCATTAAAGTAAGAGATTCCCACACGGTAATTCACCTGAGGAAGAAAGCAAAGACCTATCTCTATGATACATGCTCTAGCCCTTCACCGGCCAGCTGATCCAATTCTTGCCCTTCACTGTGGCTTATAGCACCCGGTTCCAGTTTCCCTGTTGTGTTTTTTAAACAAGCTAAAGATGGACATACAATACCATCCTATAAAAAGGAATGAGCATGTTATCATCAGGAGTTCCAGGAACCTGCACATGGCAGCTACTCAAATTTGTTGAATATTTAAAAAGTCATAACTGACCGATTACAAGAGCTCACAAGTCTTATTATAGCATGCCACACAGCACTGAACAGAGACCAAGAGGTGATATACACTGCTTTGGTTGGTGAATTCCCAGGGCTCAGTATATGGAGTAAAATATGATACCTGTAACAATGAGGTCATTTCTAAACCCTTTCCACATGCAGATCTTAGACATGGTGCAGCATTTCTTACGGTCAGATTATGAGAACACTACTGTACCATGAATTTTGTATTTCTCATATGTGAACATTTAATTAAACAATTGCCAGATACAATGTTTCCCTTATTTTTAACTTTCAAAAATATTTGTATGTTTCTGCAAGTATGCATGTGCTCCACATGTGTGCCTGGTGTTCAGAGGCCAGAAGGCAATGATTATTTTGGAACTGGAGTTGAAGACAGTTGTGAACTGCCTTGTGGGTGCTGGGCACCCAATGTGACTCTTCTGCAGAGCAGCTAGTATGTTCTTCATTGCCGAGCCATCTCCAGCACTTATAGCTGTCACTTAAACTACCCGTGTTTAAGATAATATCCTACCTTTTCTGGATGACCTGAAATTTGCAGACCTCATGACCTCAGACCTATCTGTTTGCACCTGGACTAAGAACGAAAGGCTCCTTCTACAAAGGTCATTCATTCCTGAGAAATTCAAGTCAATCATGCATATTTGTGTTAAAATTTTAAACCCTTACTGCTACCTAAGATTGCTCAGTTGCCTTAAACATAATCAAGCTTTTTGATACTGACATTTCTAAAGACCAAATAAAACCAATTTTGATTTTTTTTTCTGCAGGGCTCTTAACAATGAGTTTCAGGCTGACCCTTTTGGGAAGAATGCTGCACACAGGTTGAACTCACACAGCCTCAAAGGTGGGTTCCAGCCCCACTGGTGACAGGCGCACTTCTGCTTTAGCATCTACTAACATTTTCCACATTTCCCAAAGAAGTAATATTCCCCAACAGTTGGGGAATACTCAATTTTAGAGTTTTCGGAGCAAACAGCAAGCAAAGGCTAGAAGTCACTTTTCTAGTTAGCAAAGAAGCCACCCAAGTAGGTGTCCCTCGGGCCCCACCCTGACGGAGCATTCGTGCCCAGAGCTGTGCTCACTTGAGAGAATGCCTTAATGAGGGTGGCCTTTTGGGAGGGACATTTGGCAGAACAGAAATGCAGCCAAGGCTCGTTTCCCTCAGCTCAAAGTGCTAGAAGCATCCAAACAGAACAGTTGTTCCAAAACACATTTTCTAATGACTAGCCATTTTAAAAAAGCATGCCATGGAAGAATGATTGTCATGGCATGTCAAGCCAGTGCAATCCATCAGATAAAAAAAGTCTCATAAGCTTATCCATCATAAAACTTACCTTTACTAAAACAAGAAAAATATTGTGTAGATCAGCGTGGATGTTGCCTTGATTAGAGTATTAGAAAAACTTTTCCCTAAAAATCTTGTCCCACTATACAACGGCTATGCCACCTGTTACATCAATTGTTTGATTAGGCACAGTGGGCACACCTTTAATGCCAGCATTTGGGACAGATGGATCTGTTAGGACAGCCGGGTTTACACAATGAGTTCCAGGACAGACAGCGAGACCCTGGCTCCAAAAACACAAACAAAAATTACCATTCAGCCCCAACGCACGGTCAGGCAATTTCGAGGGAGAGCCTGCCACGCCAGGGGACTTCCTCCGGCAGTGCTGAGGCGGAGAGCACTGGCCCCCGAATGTGGAGCGTGTTATGAGATATTACTACCATGCATCAATTTTAAAGAGAAAAAACTGGGCCCTTCGGCCACTCCACGCCACCGTTCACACTTGTATTTCGGCGTGGAGCGGTTATTCAAACAGTTGGCAACGTGCTTTGCAAACTCCACACCGCATTCGGCGCGGAAGCAGGAGGCCTGGGCGGCGAGGCTGGGCCCCGAAGCCAAGCCGCAGTCCGGAGGGAAAAGGCCGAGCCCGCCGCGTGGCCCTCACTCTGCTTCCCGCCCAGGCCGTCCACGCCTCCCGCGCACACGCACGAAGCCAGCCAGACCTCCCACTGGCGCCTGCGCCTGCGCGGAGCGTCAAGTTGCGCCTGCGCGCGGCCGGCGGCGGAAGGGGCGGGCAGAGCGGGCGGAAGGGGCGGTGCGATGCTGCGCGGCCTCGCGAGGGTGAGTGTGGGGCCCCGTGCGCGCGGAGGCCGGCTGTCCGGGCCGTTGCGTCCTCCGCCCGGGGTCAGCCCCGCCGTCGGGGGCGCCCCCTGGAGGCCCGCGGGGCCAGCAGAGGAGCCTGTGGCTGAATTGGGGGCAGGCTGTCTGTGGTCGGGCACACGCGCTTCTCCTTACATCAGGAGGGCGTTGCACACACTGCTGTCACTGCTGTGGGCTGGCGTGAGATCTCTTCTCGGGCCGCAGGGAAGGAGACCGGGCCTGTGGAAGGGAGCAGACATCGAAGAGTGTCAGGACAGTCAAACCAGGATATAAAGTAGGGTTCAAACTAGGAGTCTCAAAGCAGTTCTGGGTTGCCAAACACCTGGACAGCGCCTCCTGGTCTGTTCCACAGAGATCATGTGACTTCAGATATGTGTTTCTCATTTGAAAAAAATGAAAGACGGCCTAAGCCATAATAACGTGTAAAGGGTTTCTTACTGCAGCCTTTCTTAAGAGTTATGGCCCACGATATATTTTAGAGAACAAAGAGACTATAAAAAGTATTTAAACTGTTAGAAAACCAATTTCCAGGAGAAACGAAACATTTAGGGGCTCATCTACAATATTCAGCATGTTCTTCAAAGTAAATACATTCAGGGCAGCAGTTTAAAAGGTCGTTCTCTTAAGACTTTCTTATTAGGAGAGAATGGAAACATGGAAAGTTATATAACCATTATGCACGTGAATCGGTGCTTACGAAATATGAAGGTGTTACACGAATCTATTTGGAATGGATAGAGCAAGTGAAGAGTTGAAACTTGCCCTGGCTGATTGGTGTCATGCAGGAAAAGCAAAGGCCTAATCTCCCTGTGTGTGTAAGAAAAGTGTGGGGTGTCTTTTACAGAGATCAGATTTTCTGCAGCAGGGATCCGAACTTTTATATGGTCCTTCCCTTGGTTTTAATGTGGTTTGTCTTTCAATGGAGTTAACATGTACCATCTGTATCCAGGTACAGCTTGTTAGTGATCTGTGAAGATTATCACCCAAGCTAGTATTCAGAATAATTGGAATTAGAGAAGAAAAGAATCCCAAAGGCTAGGATCATTAGGAGAGGATTTAAGAAAACAGTGGACTTTAATTGAGGAGAAATGTAGAAGAGGAGAGGTTCAACCTGTAGGAAGTTGGGAAAGTTAAGTGGCAGGTTTGGAAGACAGTCTCTTTGGAGGAGGTTTGAAAGGAGAGTGTAGGGAAATTGTTGAGCAGAAACTGTGATCCAGATATGGACTATTGGACTTCGTTCCTAGGGCAGCAGTTGTCAAACAGAAGGCTTAGGAACTCATGCTGTTGGGCCCCACCCCACGGTCTGTGGCAGAACGCCTGGAGCAGGGCCTGAGATTTTCCCTCTCATCAGGTATTCCTGATATGGTTTGGGGATTTGCTGTCCTAGGATATGGAAGAATTTGAAGAGAGTAAAAGGCCTAGATTCATGCTCCAAGATGAATATTGTTGTGCAGTCCAAGGGGGCTGGAATTGGAGAGAAGAGTTGTGTTCTTAGTGCTAATGAGCATGAGCTTGGTGCCAGGTCCTCATGAAGGCTGTGTATGCAAAGACATTCATACTTGCTCTTCTGCTGGCCTGTTGGCCTATTTACATTTTGCACAGGAAGAATCAGACTGTAAGAGAGTGCTTAGTTACTTGAGCTAGTCTCAGAGCCCATAACACTGCATATTTGGACCCCCGATCAGAGCAGAAGAATAAATAAAAACATTTGGTGGTGAGAGGCTCCCACCATAAATTTACCTCAGAGTAAGTATTTGGACTGTTTCTGGAAACAGTGAAGTGGGCAGGGAACTTCACAGAACCCCTCCCGTGTTACTTTCACATATCACTGACCTGCTTAAACCTTGTTTAAATAGTTGCTTTCTTAAGAAAGTTAGTCCTCTCAGCAAAAACATCCTGGAATCATTTCAAGAGGAGGGGTGAAACTTCATGCAGAGGTGGAGATGACAAGCAGGTTAGTAGTATCCGACAGCTTAGCTCCCAAACCAAAAGAATCCAGGCATGGGCAATTGCATGGCCTATGAGGAGTGTGCTACCTCATAGGTACTTACCTCATGTATTGAGTTTGAAATGTCTTTTATTGCCATGGTAATTGCTATTATTAAGAACATTCACTTGACTTTGTGAGCTGATATCACTCCGTGAACATGGTGAACGTTCCTAAGACCCACTGGACATTCTGCAAGAAATGTGGCAAGCACCAGCCCCACAAAGTGACACAGTACAAGAAGGGCAAGGACTCTTTGTATGCCCAGGGGAAGTGGCATTATGACAGGAAACAGAGTGGCTATGATGGGCATACTAAGCCTGGTTTCCAAAAAAAGGCTAAAACTACAAAGAAGCTTGTGCTGAGACTTGACTGTGTTGAGCCCAACTGCAGATCTAAGAGACTGCTGGCTCTTAAGAGATGCAAGCATTTTGAACTGGGTGGCAATAAGAAGAGAAAGGGCCAAGTGATTCAGTTCTAAGGCGATTTGATTATGAAGATAATAAAATAAAATCATTAACTTTTGTTCACCTCATTTGATTGTAGTTGGTCTTTTGAGAGGGAATAAACTAAAGTTTATGCTTGGAAAAAAATACTCATTGATCATATCCTAATTCAGACTCTGAAGTCTGTTACGCAGCCTCCTAATGAAGAAAAACAGGTATATATCAGACTTTGAAAAAAGAAAAATGCATATTTGCAACGATTCTGTTCTCAAAATATCAGCAGTGTCATAGGCTCATGTAAAATTATTGCATATATTCTTTATTTTGTGAACAGTAAGCCATGGATCCAGAGAAACTGTGGTCTATAGAAGACTGCCATCTTAAAAGTGACCTTAGTGCAATGTGATGAGGGCTGTCAGAGAGGCCGGAGTGAACTACAAACATCAAGAAAGCAACCTGTGGCTCTCTAGAGGATGCACTTGAGCTTGTTCTTGGAAGCTGAGAGGATTTTGTGAGATGATAAGGAGAAGGACATAGAATATGTCCACATAGAATATGGATGACATTCACTCGAGAAGAGTATAGCCTTCTCTGGGACCCATGTGCAGACCAGAACGGTGAGAGCAGGGAAGTAAGAGTTGAGGGGAGGGGAGTGAGTTGGAAAGGATGACAAGAGTTCCCAAAGAGTGTAAGATATTTACATACTGACTGGCTTGCCAAGATTGTGAACTTCATGATACCAGGAGTCATGCCTACCCATATGTCAGTACATTCCAAGGTCTGGCACAGTTCCCTGCATATAGTAGCTTCTGCATAAGTATTTATTGAATTGATGGCATATTCATAGAAAAGAACACTTTCATTATATTTTCTAATGTTTTAAGGAGAATGATATGGACATGGGCTGTGTGACAGTGTGGAGGATGATTACACAATGGTAAGAGATGGCTGTCGTAGACTGTCTTCCCAGCTTCACTGTTGGAGCAAGGTCTGGTGCTTTGCATTTAATTGTTAATTGCCCTCCACTCCCAGATGGTCTGTGAGCAAAACCTCAGGAATACCAAGTGATGCTGTGACTATTCATTGCAGTCTGCATTGGAAAACAAGGAGAGAACAGTAGAGTGCATAATGTGTAAAAGGGACACATGGTATTGGGTGATATTTGTGTTCCTTTTGGGTGATATTTGTGTTCCTTGCTCGTGTGTGTGTACATGTGTGTTTTAAATATATTTCTTACGGTATACAGAGCTTGAAACCCATTGCATTCAAGAGATGTGGGGAATGGAAAAGAAGGAATAAATAAGTCATTTTTGAGGAAAGTAGATCTGAACTTAACATGTTACTATCCACGTGAACTCTCTCTCTCTCAACAGAAGCATATTTAATTTTTGTTCCTGTATCAAAGCAAAGATTTATTTTGGTACAGTTTTGGAGACTTTGGTCCATGACTAACTGTCCCTGTTGGCTCTATGGTGGCACAGTGTATTATGGTGGAAATGTGTGACAGAGGAGATACCTGCCTCATGGAGCCAGGAATGAAGGACAGAAGGGGCTGGGATTCCAGTACTCCTTTGAGGGTGCCCCCCGTGGCACAGCTTCCATGAGGCCCTATTTTCTTAAGGCTCTATTGAACCTAATAGCACCAAGGGCTTAAAACCAAGCCTCTTACACATGGACCTTTAGTAATTTTAAGATCCAAGCCATAGCATGAAGTCATGATTTAATCTATTTCAGTTTTTGTGCCTACTTACTATTTTTCATTGACTATTAAAACACTGGCATCCTGGTTTAATTAGGTTTGACAGTATGACAGCACTTTGAAGTAAGCGACTGAATGTTGTAAATGCTACAGAGTTTGGTGTTTTGGTAGTGCATAGCTTACAGATTGTAGGATGAAGCCTTATTGTCAGAAATCATGACAATTAATTGAATAGTTTGGTATGATTAATGGCCACAGTCTTTAGTGTCTGTCCTTCAGGCAGAGATGCTTCGTTACATGAGCAAGTGCTAGAATGTCAGTAAAATTACAAGCTTATTTCTCTGTCCAGCCTTGTGACATGCATATTCATTATAAAAAGTTGTTCATTAGGCTAAGTTATATTTGCTTTTAAGAAATGTATTGGCCCCTTTAAAATCAGTTTAATTAAATAATGGGTTTATATAAGTTTTGGATTTATTTGGCGTGACTTTTCTGTAAAATGAAAAACATTTAAATTGTTTAAATTTTAGTCTGTTCTGTACTTAACTCACTATTGGGAATTCATGCTGACTCTCTAATTTTGACAAAAATGAAAAAAAAATAAACATCCAGATGTAACCATGACACATTCAAATGTAAAGGCTGTTTTACTTTCTCTTGAGATCTCACCATATAGATCTTTGTTTGCAAAATCCCACCACTAGTTGTGAGGCCTTGGCAATCCACCTCAGTGCTGTGCTTCCTCACCTATAAAACAGTATCTCCTTTGTTGTAGGATTATTCCATGGACTAGTTAGGAAAGTATACACAACTCACATCCTCCACATGAAGGGAAGCAGAGCTGTTGGTGTCTGCCATCCACATAATTCTAAGAGATGGGGCAAAAAAAAATCAGCCCACAGAATTAGTCTGGACAGCATCAGTAGAATCTGGGTCTTTATTTTTATTTTATTTTATTTTTTATTGTGGGCCGGTAAAAATAACACCATTCTTTCCTTAGTTCTGGTGTTTCACTTAGAGGACTTTTAAGATCTGTATGTGCATGAAAGAACTACCTGCAGAACAGACCCTAATGAGATAGCATGGAGAAAGATTGTCATTAAATTGTCATAGGACATTGCATGCATGAAATTCTCAGCTAATAAAAGTATCTTAAAATTGTTTTAAGAAATGGCTTTTTATGTGTTAAAGGAATTATGCTATTTTTATTAGATAGGTTTTAGTCATTTAAGAGAATTTGTGTGTGTTATGAATGAAAAATCTGGCCAAGTTCTTGTAGGATTGGTTCCTTCCATATTTAGTTTCTTCTTTGGAAGTTTGATTAGATGTCATAGGTATGTTGATTGACAGCAGGGTGCTTGGAAGAGCAGAATGTGTTTTGTAAAGGTTCTTAGATTACACGTTTTATTGTTGGTGAAGCTCTTCCCAATAGTCTGAGTTGCGTTGACAAGTCTAAAAGAACAGTTTTGAAAGTCTACTGTGTGCCAGGCTCTGCTCCAGAGCCTGAGGAGGTAAAGTAGAGACTGTCCTTACTGTGGGAGGATCGTCAGCTGACAGGAGTGATGAGAATTGGTTAACAGATTTCAAGACAAAGCAACAAGTACTGTGTGGCAGATGTGAACAAAAAGTTATGGAGAATTAACTAGCACAGCTGGGAAGGTTAGAAGTAATGTGTCTCAGAGGAGGTGCTGTTTCAACTCAAGAGACATTTTTCAGTCAAAAAAAATTAATGCAGAATACACATAGCAGTGGCCCATGGATAACACCTTCCAGAGTGTGGTTGCACTTCTAATCTCTGTCTGATTCTGATTAAAAATCTGTGTGTAGAAGCATAGCGAAAACAGTAGCTACCCTTTTCACCCGGCATGTAATTCTTTTCGCTAGTTTCTTTTTGGGAAGATATGCTAATTTTATGTCTAATTTGGAAGTTGACATGCTCATATATTGAATGTAACACTGAAGGTGACAGTAAATAGTAAAGACTCATCAAGTTGAGTCCTGGGTTAGGAAGAGATCTAAGTGAGGAATGAAGAGGTCACAGGTTATGGCAAAGATAATTAAATCATGAGTGCTTATTAGACATTTCTCACTTAAAAATCTAAATTCTAATCTTTAAAAAAAGATTTTGTGGTTGCTATAGCAACTGCATTAGTTTTTCGTTGGTGTTGTTAGGGTGTAGCAAATTATCACACACTTAGGGGCCTTAAGACAACACGTTTATTTTCTTCCTAATTAATTGATTTGTGGGGGAAAGCATCCATGCCAAATCCAGCATGTGGAGGTCAGAGACTTAGTAGAGATAGCTTTCTCTATCTACTTTTACTTGGTTTCTGGGGATCCAAGTCAGGTGACTAGGCTTGCCTGGGAGCATCTGTACCTGCTGAACTATCTTGCTGGATCAACAGATTTGTTGTCTTAGAGTTTGATTGGTCAATGGGTTAGTGGGCTAAAGTCAAGGTGCTATTGCTGCTTTATTCCATCCTCACCCCAGTGAATGCTACCTCTTTTGAGTTTTTTTTCAAACTCTTCAGTCAGCCTTCATTGATTGGCTCTTGGTCCTTATACTCCAACCTCAAAGCCAACAAGAGTGGATTGAATCCACATGCCATCAGGTTCTTTTTTCTGCCTCCCTCCTCATTTTAAAAGGCCTTGGTGATTCCATGAAGTCAACTTGGATTAAATAGATTAATCTCTTTATCTTAAATTTAGCCAACTCGTACCCTGAGTTCTACTAGTGTATTTCAGTTCCCATTTGTAAAGTAATATAATATGTTCTCAGAGCTGAGGAAGGCAGAGACATGGGTGCTGTCAGAGATGCCATTCTTATACCTATAACAATATGCTGCTTTTAAAAATCATCAACATAGACGCCCCACAGTAATTCTAATGTGTGTGAAGTTTGATTTTTTTAAAAAATGTCCTCCACCTCCTCTATCTCTAATCAGTTTTAAGATAAGCTTCTATCTCATGGATTTAAACAACATAAATGTCATTGTTATTCCAAATTATGCCTCAGCTCTCATTTCAGTGCTGAACCTAAGTCTGAAATACAACTGAGTATTCAATGGGCCTTTTTAAAAATTAAGTCTGGGGCTGGGATGGCTCAGTAGATAAAGCGCTTGTCACCCAAGTGTGAGGACTGGTGTTCAGATCCTCAGCTCCCACATAAGTACCTGTCAGACATGGTGACAAGCCTGTAAACTCAGCACCCAGAAGGCAGATAGAGGGATCCCCAAAGCAAGCTAGCTAGATTAGTCAAATTGGTGCACAGTAAGCTCAAGTGAGCAACCCGACCTCAGTATACGAGATGGAGAGCAATCAAGGAAAACATCTGACATCAACCTCTAGCCTTCATATACATGTGACATACACATGCCTGGCCATCATGCACAAATACCCATGCTCAGGGTAGACCTTGACCTGGGCCTTACCTGCTTCGTTTCCTATCCAACATCTTGTATGAAAAGAGCTCCTTGAAAACTCTTAGAGAATTTACTCATCACCACCTCCGCTTGGTCTGAGCCGTCGTTTCTCATAGGTACAGCTGCAATAATTCCCTCACTTGTTTTCTCAGCTTTGTTTGTGCATCTTGCTCCCTGCTCCCTACTTTGGAATTTTACATGAAGCAGCCAGAAATCCTTTAGTGTGTGTGTGTGTGTGTGTGTGTGTGTGTGTGTGTGTGTGTTTGGGAGAGAGAAAGACTGTGTGTGTGTGATGTGCTAGAGAGATGGTTCAGCAGTTAAGAACACTGACTGCTCTTCCAGAGGTCCTAATTTCAATTCCCAGCAACCACATGGTGGCTTACAACTTTTTGTAATAGAATCTGATTTGCTCTTCTAGTGTGCATGAAAATAAAGCAGTCATGTATAATAGATAGATAGATAGATAGATAGATAGATAGATAGATAGATAGATAGATAGATAGATATAATAAGTTCTTTATCCTGGCTTCCCATGTCACTCAAAGTTAGTACAGTCATCTGTCTGTAAAGTTCTTAGTCAACCTGCCTTCTGACTGTCTCTCCCGTACTGTTCCTGTGGCTCATTCAGAGGCAGCCACAGTGCCTGACTGACAAAAAGACAGTAGATTGATTTTCTCCTAAGAACATAAACTTCGTGATGGTAGCAGCATTTTTTGTTGTTGCTGCTGTGTTCCCAGTGCTATGCTAGTACACGGAACGTAGTAAATGCTCAGATATTTACTGATGAATCTTCATCATCTGCTTGGTTTGGGGTTCCCCTCTACCCTCAGTGTATTACTTTGGGCTTGTTTGGTAACCAGAGGTAGTCATGGTAGGACCTTTTAATACAAAAGGATGTACTTAAACAGTTCTGGTTTGCTTTTAGACAGAGTGTGACGAAATCTTTTCATAGGGTGGCAGGACTAGATTTGATAATAAGAATGTTCTTTGACATGAGGCTCTTTTCCTCCGTTCTCTGGCCTGTCTTCATTGCAACCTAAAATTCTTGTTACACAATTTGAAAGATAGACAGTTATGAATATCTATCTCCCTTTTAGCCGCACAACATCTCTTTTGTACTAACATACTTCATTAAGAAAAAAATGTCAGAAAGAGCTGAAAGTCCTGGATTTTAGTTTTAGTTTTGCCTTTGTGACTACAGATACTTAATTCACTCTTGATTTTTTTTCTATGTTAAATGAGACCAACAATTGTCCTCATACTGTCTTCATAGAACTGGAGAATAATATAAAGTGTTTACAAACTCTGAAGTGTCATGTAAGTGGAAAAGAAGTTAAGTTCAGATCTGCAGTATCTTTCCTTTGTGTTGGTTGGTTTTTTAAGTTCCTACTGCGTGCCAGATGTGTCATCTTTGTGGAGTCCAACAGGGGCTGGAAACTCTTTAATCTGGCTTCTGTTTCTATCCCTTAACGCTCTACCCAAGTGTATGTTCTCCTCTTCTCCTTTGTTTTCTTTCTAGGGATCCTTGATCAGGCCTCTAACACTGGCTCTGTGTTATTAGAGTCTTATCACTCTTGAATTCTCATAGTGCTTCCAGATGTATCAATTGCTGCTGCTGCTACTGCTGTGATTGTGTTACCTCTGTGAAAGTCTCTGTCATTTGCCCATGACAACAGACAAAGGGTGGTTTGGGCCTCAGATTTTGTCCTGGTTCAAACCTTATCTCCCATCGCTAGTTCTTTATACCCTGGCCTTCTGCCTTCACAGACTTATCCAGTTTTCTCTAATATGGCAATGACTAGACCAAGTACCTACTCTAAACTTAAACATTTAGGGCCTCAGCCTAGAAAATCTGCCTCGTCCTTCTTTAGCTTTTTTTTTTCAATGTTTCAGACTTAGTCTTGGCATTGACTACTTATTCAGTGATTTGAACTCCTCAGGGAGAGTCAGCTCCTATCATCGTGACTATTCCTTTAGCACTTTGTAGTTTGGGCTTTTTGTTGTTTTGTTTTGCTTGAACATGGTGTGTATTATTCTGTGAGTTCTTTAAAGTATTAGGACTATGTCACTGAAGAAAATGAAGCACACATCCTAGGAAGGGGCAGTAGGTTGAATAGGAATCTCCACAGGATATGTTCACATCCTAATCCTTGAATCTGGAAATGTGACCCTACTTGGAAAAGTCATCTCTGTGTTGGAATGTAGCAGTCAATTCCAGTATAGTAATTTGTTAGAACTGCTAAGGAACTAAATAGAATGTTAAAGGTGATGGCTGTGTATTGTTTTATTGCTTCTTATCACTGACCAAAGAAGTAACTTAGGGGAGGAAATCCTTATTTTGGCTCATTGTCCCAGATGATTTGAGCACATTATGGTAAGGAAGACATGGTGGTTAGAACAGATGGTGGGGCTTTTCATATCACTCAGGCCTACAGAAAGCCCAGAGAGTTTAGTGTCAGAAGCAAAAAGAATCAACTACCAAAGGCTCTTTCATAGCAAACCACTGTCTGTGTCAGCCAAGTCCCCTCTCTTAAAGGTTCTGTCAGCAGTGAGGGAGCATCGATGGGGCTCACAGGAAACAGGTCCCGTTTAGGCCGAGCAGTCAGGAGCCACTAGGTCAGTTCTGTCCCCACCCGGGTGCAACTATGCTCTGATCACCTTGGGGATAGTGTGCACTCAGAGAAGAGTAGCTGAATAACAATGAAGTCTCGCGCATGCGCTGCTGGTGTGGGGTGATGAGAATCGTGCTTACGTTATGCTGGAAGAAGCCTTTGAAGAGAGAGTCCTCTTAATTGTTTTAAAAAGATGTATTTTAAAATGTATTTTATAAACCAGGTGTTATGCATGCCTTTAATCCAAGCACTCTTGAGAGGCAGAGGCAGGCAGATTTCTGTGAGTTCTGAGGCTAGCCTGGTCTACACAGTGAGTTCCAGGACAGCCAGGATTACACAGAGAAATCCTGCCTCAAAAAAAAAAAAGTTACTTTATTAGTATGAGTGTTTTGGTAGCATATAAGCCTGTGTACTTGCATTGCAGTGCTATCAGAGGTCAGAAGATGGTGTCAGATTCCCTGGGACTGGAGTCACAGACACTTGTGAGCTGCCATGTGGGTGCTGGGAATTGAACCCAGGTCCTCTGGAAGAGCAGCCAGTGCTCCTAACTGCTGAGCCCACCTATCTAGCCCCTAAAATAATTATTTTTATTTTTTAATTATATGTTGTGTGTATATGTGCAAGTGAGTGCAGGTGCCCACAGAGGCCAGAAGAGGGCATCAGATACCCTATTGGAAATACCATAGTAGTGAGCTACCTGATGTGGGTACTAGGAATGAAACTTGGGTCTTCTATATAAGCAGTATGTGTCATGGTTCTAGCCCCTTAAAAAAATATGTAAGAGGTAGTGATGGGTCTAATACTTTTTACACATTTTAAATTGTCCTTTTATCACAATATTTTCTCTGAGACTGTGTCTCCTAAAAAAGCGAGAAGTTACCTATATGAAGACTCACCAATATGACTGCCTAAACATGAGCTGCACAAGGGCAACAATAGACATGTTGAAGTGGATGAGGGAAAGTCCACAAGGCCTCAACCCCACAAGAACTACAACTGAGGAATGCTGAGAAATGAATGGGGAGAAATAGTCTTCCCCAGGAAAGAGCACACCAATTGGTTATTCAATACAAAACGGTCAGCCCTCAATATATACATATAAGTAACATTATATAGACTGAGCAGGTCATATTTAAGAATGTATGTGTATAAATAAGAATACACATATATGTATGCATGCATGTAACAGTTAATGGAAAAAGAGCCCATGGATTTGAAAGAGAGCAAGGGGGTGTACATGGAAGGGTTTGGAATGGGGAAAGGGAAGGGAGACATGATGTATTTATATTATAATCTATTAATTGCCCTTTTAGAGTAAGATTACTTTATATAAACAAGTTATAGTAACTTTGTATTAGTCAGGGTTCTCTAGAGATATAGAACTTATAAAATGAAGTTCTCCTATATATATACATATACCGGTAAATATATATACCTTGAAGCAATAAAGTAAGTCAGTGTGCCACAGAGTATAGGGAAACCAGCGCTTCAGCCAAGTAGGTTCTATACACTTATAAATCCTAGCTTCCCCCTGGAAGTGGCTGTGTGACCTAGCATTACAGTGTTTTACAGGCTGATAAAATAACAGCAAGGGCTAATGCGGACTACTCTGGGCTTTTCACAGGAATCAAGTCATTTAATCCTTGCGGCCACACTGTTCTTACCTGTTCTGTGGAGGAGGTTGGAGCACAGAATGGTTATGTAACTTGCCCTAGGTCATAACAGCAAAAGTGAGCAGCCACAGCTCATAACTTTTGTCCCATCTGACTTCACATGCACATCAGCTTCCTTTCACATGACGAGAAGTTGTGAGTGAATCTGAAAGCCTTGTACTGGTGGTGGTTCAGACCTGAGTGTGCTCATCCTCAGAGGCTGGTGTGGGGCTGGGCAGAAGTACTCCGAGCAAGCCTCAGGCTCTTGTGACCATCTCTGAGGTGCACTGCTCTGCTCACTACCCGGCCTACGCGCTCTCCTCCACATCAAGGCTGATTGTTGCTGATTGTGTGCTTATGTCAGATTATTCAGGGCGCCTCTCTGAGTACATGCGTGTACCTAAACTTGCGCCTCAAGTGCTGCACTCTTAATCACACTTCTTATGCAGAGAATGAAGAAGGTGCCAGCCTCAGAATCTTATGAAAGAATCTTTTGTGCATGCTTCAGAATCGGGTATGTTGACCTAAAGAAATCAATTAAGATGAATGCAAGAAAAAAACATGGCAGAAAATACCATTCTAGAGATTTTGTATATTATTTTTTACATTTATTATGTATTCTCATTCTTATTGTGTATGTTCACACACTCATGTACATATTTAGAGGTAGGATAACCTTTAGAAGTCAATTCTTTCTGTTGTGGGTCCCAGGAATGGTTGGTAGGTGTATGTAGCAAGCACTTTTGACAGAGGCATTGTGATGGTTTGTTTACAGGGCAATTTTAAGTAAATTCTATTTTACAATAAAGTAGTTTTGCATTTTGGGTTATTCTAAATACTAACTGTGGCCAAAGGAGTTTCTCCTAAATTCCTAAATTTTAGTGGCTTCGGTTTCTGTTGCTGAGATAAAACACAATGACCACAAGCAACTTGCAGAGGAAAGGGTTTATTTGGCTTACAGGTTGGGGTCCATCATAAGGGGAAGTCAGGGTAGAAACGTAAGTCAATACCCTGAAATGAAACAGAGACCATGGAGGGATGCTCTTGTCTGGTTTTCTCAGTCTTCCAGACTGGATTCTCATAGTCCTAGTCTGGTTCTGGGAGTCCTGGGAGATTCCTGGAGAGCTGCTGATCTTCAGTCTACATTTAAGCCCTGAAGAAGTTGGCTCTAATATTGGTCAGCTAGTTCAGTAGCAGGGTAGATGAACTTGCTAGTGAGAGTGAGGGCAAACAGGCAAAAAAGCAAAGTTTTCTTCTCCCTTATCTATGTGGCCTGCCACCAGAAAATGTGGTCCATATTTAGGGTGGGTCTTTCTGTTTCAAATAAACAGATTAAGAAAATCTCTCACAGGGAGTGCTCTACAGCTTGGGGTTTAGTTAGTCCCAGATGTAGTCAAGCTGACAACCAAAATTAGTCATCACATATATTATGGAGAACCCTGATTATTCATGTCTTAGAATGCAGGAAATGTAGTAGTCTCTTAGTTTTACTACTTCAGTATTTAATTGTCTGTTGAACTTAAAAATAGATCTTTTTCTTTCTCCTAGGGAGTTCATAAAGCACACGAAGTTAGAGTGCATCTACTTACAAACAAAATGAGCACCCCTGTGCTGCTCCTGCATCCGCACCAGCGTTTCCTAACGAGCCTTTCCAGAGTGCCTTTTCCGCGGCTCCACTCCATCCTTCACTCAACTCATCCTGCCTCAGGAACCCCAAGTACTCTGCCCAAGTCTTCAGGATACCATTTCACTAAGTGGATGCCGCTCTCAGATGGCTTAAGGAGAACGTTATGTGTCCAGGCTACCTTGAAGGACCACACAGAAGGACTTTCTGATAAAGAACAAAGATTTGTAGATAAACTTTATACAGGTTTAGTCCAAGGGCAAAGAGCTTGCCTAGCAGAGGCCATAACTCTGGTGGAATCAACTCACATCAGGAGAAAGGAGCTGGCCCAGGTGCTTGTCCAGAGAGTGCTGGTCTACCAGCGGGAGCAGGAGCAGCTGAACGGAGGAAAGCCCCTCACATTTCGAGTAGGTCCGTTTTCTTTTTCTGTCATTCAGTAAGTGGTTTTCTAAATTCTGTCTTCTTTGACAATGAGTCCATATAGTATGAGAACAAATGGAGATTTCTTGATATTTAGATGAAATATAAATGCTATTTTCCACAAGTATTACGATGACCATTTGAAGCAAGCTTGTATACTCAAGGTGAGTAAGAATTTTGTTGTGGCAAGAATCTTGCTGTGGATTCTGGAACAGAAATACACACAGAATGACTTGTTAGTCAGTGCATCCTTCTTTTGGCGGTCCTCATATGGATAGCCTGGAGGGAATTCCGATGTTTATACCATATCCATGATCAGTTATCCTAGTCACATTTTGAAACTCTGTTTTTTTGGTTTGTTGGTTTGTTGGTTTTTTAGTATTTTATTAGTATTTCTGTACATGTCTCATGTTTTCTTCTTTTGTTTTCTTTAGTCTTGGTATGTCCCAAAGGTTGACTTCTAATTGTCCATCCTCCTACTTCAGCCTCTTGGATGCTGGGATTCCAAGCATGTCCTATGACTCTAGCCTCTCCTGTCACTGAGATACTTTTTTATTAAGCTTCTAGAGGCAGCTCAAAGCCATCTCTTTTTTTAAATTAAAATTTTATTTTTTACATTAATTATATTTTATTTTGCTTTGCATCCCAGCTGTAGCCCCCTCCCTCATTCCCTACCAACCCCACCCTCCCTTCCTCAAAGCCATCTCTATACCGTGATTTTAAAGGAGAGATATTGTTTATCATTTCTATTTAAATGTTCATTTGACTTCTTGAATTATTTGACTTTGTCCTGAGATTGTATGTAAGCTTGTTATATTTTTTAACCATGCAGTATTTAAAAATTTAGATATATTTTTGAGCAGCAGGAGTTAAGCAAGGCAGTTTGGGTGGAAAGAGAGGGATCCATGACAGTGAAACAGGTGCTTTGAACCAACTCTTCTGCTAAAACAGCTTGAGATGGTGTGATAGGGCATGAAGTATGTAGGTAATTACATAAAAACACTGGCATTATACTAGACTCTGTATCATGGTGTACTAGTAACACATAGGATCAAACCTCCTACTTTTTATAGGGATGTGCACACTTCACAGTCCTTCCTCTACCTGCAAGGAGGGACTCTCATCTTGACAGTACCACATTGGATCTTAATCATCTTTATGTGTTATAGACAGAGTAGCAAAACGCCAAGAAGAAAACCCAGCATGATAAAGTGTCTGCTTATGCTTGGCTTTAGAGAACCCTTGAAGAGAGGAGAGTCCCCGGGATTTGTTTGCTTAGCAACTCACACGTACCCTCTCAGGGCTTTCTGGCTATTTTACCCTGATCTTCGGCTGGATAAACTCGTCTTCAGTTATTTTATCATCATCATAAATAAAATCAACACAGATTTATTCAGCGTCTATGAATGTGCTTAAGTTGGAAACCCACCATGAGTAGTAGTAAGGACCTAAGCCTTCTCTACACTGCATGCACTTTTGAAGATTGTTAAATACCCGTGATTAATACTCTTTATGGGTATGGCTCTCATACTAAACATTATTTCATCTAGTTCTTAAAACAGCCTGCAAAGACCCATACTATTACAGTAGCTGCTGTGTTGAGGAGAGTGCTGAGGCGCCAGGAGAAGGTGAGCACAGTACAGACCATAGACTTGTCAGAAACAGCACAAGGATTAGACTCACCGACAGCTCAGGGTTTGCCCTTACCTGCCACGGCAGACTGACTCTCTACATCCAGGCTTCCCTGCCTTTCTGAACACAAATTTTTTTTTCACACTTATGTTTATTGGGTATTTTCTTGAAGTTATGAGTGAGAAGAAGGAAAAATATTTGTATAGGAAATTACTTTCTCAATCACTGGCAGTATCTGGAGTAAAGAATTGTTTTTCCAATGGGCAGAAGCAAAAGTGAAGCAGGTGGAATAATTACCCACTATGATGAGAAGAGGGCAGATGTAGAAATTCTGCATACTAAAATACAAGCAATGAAGTGTGTCCCCAAAGATCTACATTATAGGAAAAAGGAAAACACATGTTCTAATTGGCAAAAGTGAATTTATAAACATATGGAATTTGGATTTTTTCCTATCTGTCTCACTATTACACAGGAATTAGATAAAGAGATGATTTTTTCACTCACTGCTTTAAGGCATGTTAGAATATGTCAGTGATGATTTTCATAAACTAGAGGAAGCTAGTCATGGTGCTGATTTCATTTATGGGAGACCTGTAAGTCCCTGGAGGCACCAGCAGCTAGGCCCTTACCCCTAGGCTTCCAGACAGCCATTCCTAGCTTCTTGAGGTAGGACAGTGGCCAGGCTCTGCCCTAGAGGAAAACAACAACAAAACCCCAAAAGCCTAAAATCAGGCCACCAAATCCCACCAATCCCTGAGTTTGCCTCAAGATCAGGTTACATAATTGCTCCAATCCCAGACCACCCTGGAAAGCCCTCTTCCCCCTTAAGAAACACTGTTTAAAAGTCTGCCTCCTGCTCAGTTCTTTGCCGCTTCTCACCTGAGCAGAGGCAGCCACCTTCCTGGGTTTTTCTGGTTTTTTCTCCAAATAAATCTCTTGTGTGAGGGTTGTTGTATGGTATGACTTTGGATGTTCCCTGGCTCCTGATTGCCAGGAACCTTTTCATCTGAGCTGTAACACTTACAAGACCTCTTTCCACTATAGGACTGTCTGGGCCCCCTGGTGCAGGAAAATCAACCTTTATAGAATATTTTGGGAAAATGTTGACTGAGAGAGGGCACAAATTATCTGTGCTAGCTGTGGACCCGTCTTCTTGCACTAGTGGTGGTGAGTATGGCTGACTTTTTAACTGGACAGCTAGTGGGGGCTTTGTTACAGGTTAGTGGGAATTGGTAGTTGGGTGACCTCTACCCAGCTGAGTTCCGTCTCATGGAAGGAGCCGTCCCTGTTCTGCAGAGGGAGGTGGAAACGCTGAGACTTAGGCAGAAAGTGCAGACCTCTGAAGAGGAGGTCAGTTATGGGCAGTTCAGTGGGTACTCAGGTAGGGTCAGAGGTGCCAGAAGTTGAAGCTGATTAAATGGCACATTTCAGCCCTTTGGTGATCATTCCTAAGGCCAGGCCCTTTTTGGTCATCTTTGCTTCTCCAGTGGTCCTCACATCTCTGTTATAATCTTCATAGTTTCTAAAGCATCTTCTCAGTTAAGCTTGAGGGGGAAAAGTACATTGTTTATAGCTTGTCATCTGTTCATTATATGTCCAGCAAAGCAGAAAGCTCTAGAAGGGCCATGTAACTCACTGCCGTTCCCCTACAGGTCTCTGCAGGGCACACTGTGTACTCCACAGTATTCAGCAGTTGCTTTCTGATGTGAGGTCATGCAGTCACTCAACATTTAATTCGCATCTCATCAAAGATAAAATAAATATAAACACAGCTCCCTAAGGACCACTTAAAGAAAACATATAAAGCCTTTCCTATGAATACTTAGGAACCATTTTCCTCCCTTTTTGTCTTCGTGAATTAAACTGCTCAGATCACAGCCATTCACTGATTGGGTATTGGAGTGCCTTTTGGAGGGGAGGCACCAGCACAATGGGGCCATGACTGCAGGGTGAATATGGCACAATGCTCTTGGCCTTGCTCATGTTTACGTCTTTTGAGGGAAACAGACAACACAAGCAGTCACACTGAACGGTGTGCTCTGAGGGATAAATATTAGCTGTTCAGTAGAAGTGTTTGGTGTGGATGCTGTGGTATTCTGCAGGAAGTAGTCATATTTAAAAGACCTTAGGTAGCGGAGACATAGATAACAATTCTTATTACCCTTTTTTTGAGAAATATGGCTCAGAGCACTCAAAGGATTTTGTTCACTCTAATAGAAAGTTTAACTGCAAATGAAGTTATACTCAAGCTCTAAGATTAAATCCTTGTCAGTTTGTTGTCTGGTTTATTTACTGTTTAAGAACTTTGCTACGTGAGGCTGCCACATGCCTTTAATCCCAGCACTCTAGAGGCAGAGGCAGGCAGATTTTTGAGTTCCAGGCCAGCCTGGTCTATAGAGCAAGTTCCAGGACAGCCCGGGCTACACAGAGAAGCCCTGTCTCAAAAAAACAAAACCAAACCAACCAAACAAAGGAACTTGCTAAATAAAAATTAATGAAGGGTTTTCATAAATGATCCTAATTTTCATGCAAGTGGAAAGACCATTTCCTCTCCACCTTCATGGTCTAGAGTATTTTTCATAGAAAAATAGAATAACTTGAAATAGTAATTAATACCAGAACTAGTGTTATGTCCTGTCGTTAAAGCTGCATAGCATATAGCTAAGTGACTCCAAAGCTTTCTTTTCCATGTGTATGTGTGTGTAAGGGAGTGTGTATGCATGTGTGTAGACATGAGTGTGAAGATCAGAGGACAGCCCCAGGTGTCATTCCTTGGTGACATCTTGCTTTTGAGATAGACTTTGTCACTCTCTTGGAACCCACCAAGTAAGCTCTGTTACAAGCTCTCGGAACCACCGTCTTTGCCTCCCCAGTGCTGGGAGTAGAAAAGCATGTGCCAGCAGGCCTGACTCCCTCATGAGTTCTGCCTGTCAGACTCTTTTCCTCACACTTGCAGAACAAGCATTTCACTGACTAAGCTCTGGTTCTTGACCTTTCCTAAACAGAAAGCCAAGCGTCCTAGTCTTAGGGTTTTAAAACAAAGTATCTGTAATTCAAAAGAACAAATAGATGCAGATAATAGAATGTTTTGAATTCCTGGTCTATATAGACATTAATATATGTTGGGAATAGCACAAAAGTTTGAGCAGCATTAATTTCTTCATCAACCTTTGTGCTTTAGATTCATAAGCCTTCCTGTGACAGCACTGAGAGCGCCCCGGAGCCTACAGTTAACATTGTGGGTCACTGGCAAGAGCAGGTCTATGGGAGAGCGACTTTATAATGCTGTGTTCAGAGGGATGGGATCCAGAGGGCAAAATGTACCTATAGTCGATTGCGCATTTCCACAGGGATGATTACCTGCAGAAAAATACTATGTGACGTGAGTAAGGTAGTTGAAGTATATGGTATGTGTGTGTCCTATCTATTAGGAGGCTCTAACAGGTACTAGAAGGCAAAGGACAAATCTTTATGGAAATTCTCTGTCTTTTCCAGGAGAAACCCTTAGGCAGAGTGCAGATATTCAGGTAAGAATGTCTGCACTCCTCATATGTAATTATGTGGCAAAAAGAAATTAGTAGCTAGAGAGGCGACTGCTCTTGCAGAGGACCTACGCCGTGTAGCTCACAACCATCAGTAATGCTAGTTCCAGGGGGATATGCAGCCAGGACCTCCAGTCTCCAAGGGCACCTGCACTTGTACACACATACTCGCATGTAGAATCATGCACATACATGTAATTAAAAACAAGAAAGAAAGAAAGAAAGAAAGAAAGAAAGAAAGAAAGAAAGAAAGAAAGAAAGAAAGAAAGAAAGAAAGAAAGAAAGAAAGAAAGGAAAAGGTAAAAATGGTTCCAGGGCTTCCTTCTTTCAGAGTTTTCAAGTATTGATATCTGCTCAAACATGACAGTTAGATCAAGAAACATAATCAGTCTCTTCCTTGGAAACTGGTTGATTACCTACTCTAACCATGTTGTTTAGCATTCAGTGTGAGTAGCATTAGGATGAGGTTCTCCAAGGAACTCCAATGTCAGGATAGATGGTGAGGTGGAGGATAACACAATATTGTGAAATACACTTGAGGTTTGGACTGTAAACCATGCCCCCTTGCAATTCCCTGATTGGTAATTACCTCAGCTCTTCTGGCTACAGTACATTTGCTCAACCTTGGCACTGGTGGCAAGTCTTTGTTGGTGGTGTCAGTTGGTTGTGTGTGGCCTCTGTCCTATGACTTGAGATTGGCTTAGCAGAATCCCAGGTGGTTGCAGTAGCACCCTGCCCCCATTTGTGATGTGTGAAGATGGCTCTAGATGTGGCAGATTCCTGTAGGAGGTGGGAGTTGACTGTGGTTGGAAACCATCATGTGAAAGAAATAAGACAAATGGCTGTGAAACCCCAAGATGATACTTTCCATCTTTTTACTCTACTTTCCACTTAGTTGTAAACTCCACATTTCCTAACTTCAGGTAAGGGGTTTAGAAATAACAGACTGAGACTAAAAGTAGCTTCAAGATACATTTGCATGGTATTTGCATTAGGCTGATAAAATGTCATTTGTGAATAGGAGAATGGGTAGTGGAGGCTGTTCTTGGTAATAAGAGAAAGGAGAGGGTCACCAACGCTTTCTTATATCCTCCCGGGTGCTGGCAGATTGCAAAGCAATTATTATGTACAATGAAGATTTACAACAAAGGACATATCATGAAAAAGTTCCAGAATTACTATCTAAAGGAAAGAGGTTTTCAGTGTGTGTGAGATAGATTTGGTCTGATTTTGTTAGCAGGTTTTGAAGCACATGCTCCATTCCTGCATAATTTCTTTTGAACCTCATCATGACTTATTATCCCACTTATGTAGGAGAGGAGGGGTTCAGGAAGGTAAAAATAATACCCCAAAGTAGAGTGGCCAGGAGCAAGGAGAGCCAGGACCCTGATCTCACCTCTTGTGAGTTGGTGACACACTGGATGTCCTGGTGGGACACCAGCAAAGAAGCAGGCACACCAGAGTGGAGAGCTGTGGAGAGACCACAATGCTGGGCCAGAAGCTTGGTTGGCTTGGGACGGGGAGGCCAACATTGGCCAAGGAAGGTAAGGTATGATTGGTGCCTGGAAGACAGGCTAAGATTTGAACCTCTGGTCAGTTTGTGAAGCCCTTGTTGGTTTTCAGGAGCTTGAAATGACCCAATGGTTACTCCACTGTGAGGATAGACAGTGAGTTGGAAAAGAACTCAATAATGTGAAATACACCTCAGGTTTAGGAAGAACATTGTAAAGCATGTCCCCTTACAATTCGCTGATTGGTAATTAGCCCTTACAACTCTTCCATGGTTGTAAAATGTATCTATGTGTTTTAGGATCCCTCTTAGGTGATAAAACCCGGATGATTGAGCTATCAAGAGATAGGAATGCATACATCAGGCCATCTCCTACCAGTGGAACTTTAGGAGGTGTGACAAGGACCACAAATGAAGCTATTCTGTTGTGTGAAGGAGGGGGCTATGACATCATTCTTGTTGAAACTGTAGGTGAGTGTAATACTCTATTTCATAAAAATAGTATACTGCTAGAATGAATACTATTTAGAGGTGAGTAACAACTGATTTCATTTAGTTCATTCAGCAGATGTGAAGCTTAATTAAATACAAGGTATGGCCCTACAGGCATTGTGAGTATATGGGCTATGCTTTTATCATATAAAAGGTGAGCGTGGACTATGTGCCAGAAGATAGTAAGCACTAGAATGACCTTGAAAAGCAAATCACAGCACTCCTTAAGCATACTTCAGAGAAAATCAGAGTGGGTGAGAATTTGGGATTATGAGGCTGTCTATCTCATCCTTAGCACATACTTTATGAGTGAAAAAGTCAAAAAGAAAACTCCATGCAGCTTACATTCTTGTGAAGAAACAAGATCTTCTGATTTACTTTGTGACGAATATGTCTGGCACAGCCCAAACCGGTGTTTAGGGGAATTCATGAAGACTTCCTGGAGGACGGAGGGAGGGAGTTAATGGTAGGGGTAAACGGGATTTGCACAGACACAGAGTGAGAACGCATGACTCATTCAGAGAAGTTCAGCTTGCTCAGGCCACTTAGAGCATTGCGGGCCAAAAGAGGAGCTCAGAGCGCTGGCCAGGGTCAAGTCTTCCTCACAGACCCCTTCTGTGAGAGGAGTGGGGGCCACACGTGCACGTGGAGGGAGCCCTGCCACAGATGAAGAATGGCTAGTAGACCTGGAGTGGAGGTGGAGGCAGCCACAGAAAGGGCAGGCAGAGCTACAGCAAGCCAGGCTAGAGAGGAGGTGGGCTAGAAGGCACCAGCAGTGAGTTAGCAGGCTTGATTGCTGATTAAATATGAGAAGTGAGGGAAGGAGAGCTGCAGCAATAGAGAGCACCGTGGAAAGGGGGGAGTAGGAGAAGGCAAAATAGTGAGCCAGTTATCATGCATTACTGTGACACTCCTCAGGTGTCCAGGTGGCATTGTTTAGGAGACGGGCGGTTAATGCAGACCTAGTGCTTACAGCATGGCTCCTAGTTCTATACTAACTTATACATTTGGTAAATGGGGGATAAAAAAATGGAAACTAGCCACATTGGTTTGCTAGGATTATTGTCATAAACGTGGGCTAGTGGCTTAGGCCACAGACATCTGCCTCCTCACAGTTCCGGAAGCTGGAAGAGGAACAGGGTGGTTTTCTGCGCTCTCTTCCCTTGTTTGCAGATGGACGCTTTCTTCTTGCTGTGCCCTCATGTGGGTGTTTCTCAGGCATTTGCACCCCGGTGTCTCCTTCCTAAGTCCCATTGGCTTAGTGCGCCATCCTCATGACCTCATTTAGCTCCTTAGAGCCCCATCTCTTTACAGTCACACAGGGCTGTGGTGGTTGCCACAACAGACCCGAGGGGAAGACAGGTCTAACTTAGCCGCTGACAGTACTCAAACCAGCCTTAGAAAGTTCATCATCCAAGTTTGAACAGAGGAAGAGGCACCTGAATGATAGGAGGAGGATGCAGAGGAGAGAGAAAGATAAAATCAAGCATGATATCTCAAAGTTGTATTTTGCTGCTGGTCCAGAGCCTCAGAGTAGTAATGACTCAGATAAGAGGAGGTTGCACTCAGATAAGAGGAGGTTGCCGTCTTATAAGTAAAGAAGCCCCAGGGCAGGTGGTTGAGGACTAGTGCATTTCTACACCTTCAGCAACCCAGGATGCCCCTGGCTCTCCCTCCATCCTTTGCACTTAGTTTCTGTCCTCAGAAACTAAGGTGGCTGATGAAGCTCTGACCATCTCCCCTGGGTTTCAGAACGAAGGAAGGAAAGGGAATAGGAAAGGTGAAGTGGGAGACAGAAGAGGTACATCCCAGCTGACCTAGCCTCCTTCAAAGAACTCTCCTGGGGGCCCTACCCACCGCTCATCTGCCTGACAGGAAACCTTGAAATGTGGGCCCAACTTGGTACACTGATGCTCCAGGCTGAGGAAGGGGAACGAATAGATAGAAACAGGCACCAGAAGTCTCTATACCACAAAAAGGACGAGTTTCCAGGTGAACGTCAAGCTGGGGATGTAGGTAAAAACTTAGACAGTGAGCATCAATTAAGGTTTTCCAGAAATTTGGCCATAAAGAGAAAGCAAGAAATATGGTTGAAGAAGCTGTGAAATTTTTGTTCCTTTCATTTTTTTTTATGTTTTTATTTTTTTGGTTTCAAGGAGGAGTGAGATTCAGGAAAGTAGATAGAATGGAGGTTCTCTTCAGCAGTGCTGCTCACATCCGCACTGTTGGCCTCACTAAGGCTGTGTTGGCATCTGTTTGTCCACAAAGTGGGGCAGGGAGAAGCTGGGAAGTGCTTCCTTTGTTGCCTCTGTAATGTGGATGCCACAGTGAAAATTCATGAAGGAAACTGACAGAAAACATTTAGGAAATGGCTTTATTTTGCCTGTAAGTTTTACCTGCATGTATGTCTACATACCACATATGTTCCTGGTGCTTACAGAGGCCAGAAGGGGGCCTATTGGATCTTCTGAAACTAGAGTTGTGAGCCACTGGGTCATCTGCAAAAGCAGCAAGTGCTCCTAACCACTGAGCTATCTCTCCCGCTCCCGAGGAGAAAGAGCTTTTATGAGATGCTTTGGTGGTACTTGACTGCAATTAGGACATCTCTCCAAACATGTCTAAAGAGGGGAAAGTTGGTGGTTTGAGGAGAAAGTGGGAATAAAAATGAAAAGGCGTAAAGAGATAAAAAATATTTGGTAGACATAGTTTAAAACTAGTTGGTATTCAAGCTCCTTGATGATGGAAGAGAAGCCAAGAGAAAGCTCAAAGAGTAGAAGAGAACAGAAGTCCATAAGGTTTCCATCCAAAGCATTGGTCTAGTGGAGGTGGAGCCTTTGGGAAGTAATTGGGATTAGATAAGGTGATGAGCATGAGGCTCCTGTGATGGCATTCCTGACTTTTCAGAACCAGAAGAGACACCGCATCAGCAGGCTTGCTCTGTCTTTCCATACGATGCTGCCCAAGTAGATGTAGCTCTTTGCACTTTCATTTGCTACTCTGCAGAACTCTGAGCAAATAAGCTTTATTCTGTATCCAGTCTTGGGTGTTTAGTTATAACAACAGCTTTAAAGGGGTTAATATGTAACTATGAAGATGAGGAATTGAATGAGGTAGAATGGAAATAAGCCAGCAAACTTGAAAAAAAAAGTAATTACTGAATATTTTAAATAAATAAAGTTGTGATTTAAAATTCCAGGTGTGGGGCAGTCAGAGTTTGCTGTTGCTGACATGGTTGATATGTTCGTCTTATTGCTGCCGCCAGCAGGAGGGGATGAGCTGCAGGTAATGATCCTGGTACCCTCCCAGTACTGAAGTACAAATGTGCAGTGGAGTGTTGTTGTCAATGAAGTTGAAGGGAGTGTATGAAAAACATCATCCTTATTAGCTAATCATGAGCTACAGGCAGATTCTCTGTGCATGTTTTTTCCCTCAACCAACCATAATAAAAGATGTGAGTTTGAGCTATTCCTGTGACTTTCCCTATACAGCACGAAAGTGACTAGAATAAGTGGAGGGCTTTGGCCTGAAGAGACACAGCGCCATGGGTGTTGGGACAACCCGTGACTCAGAAATAATCCATGCGGCATCACTGTGTAACGTACATACTGAATAAAGCATAGCACTCTCATCCTCTGTCATTTGCTAGCTCAAGTCTTCCTGTTTCCCTTCCCTTCAGACACCAGCTGAGTTTCCAGGCTACCTGCACCACTGAGCAGCTGGCTGAAGGCTCCCACTTTCTCTCAGGTTCAATAACTCATTAGAATAACTCACAAAATTCAAGAAAGGCCTATAATCATAGATTTATGATAAAGGCTAGCCCAGTGAAGAGACACAGGAGGGGTGTGTGGGTGTGTGGGTGAGAAAGAGAGAAAGCGAGACTGGGACACACCCACACATAGAAGTCTCTGTGTGTGCAAGGAGCGGGGATTCTGTGTGAGTGGGAAGGGGGCAGACATACCCGTGATCATGTGAGAGGATTTTGTTTTACTTTTTTAAGTGATAGAGCCTTTCTTGCCTCTGGTAGGCGTAACCCAGGGGACTGAGGTGTTACATGATCAGCAGTCACCAGACTGACCCCAAGCCATGACTGTGTTGTCAGTTGCCTCCTGTTGATGAAGAATAAGGACCGGACAAAGGGTGAACAATTGAAGTTGATTTTATCAAGGAGAAAGCACTCTGGAGTGAGAGGGGCTGTCCGAGTAGAGGGGTACCACCATGCTGGTGAATGTCTGCTGTGAGGCTTAGACTGGGAAGAGGAGAGAGCCTGAGGTACTCCTCAGTGAGACTGCTCATTCTTTGGGTGCATCATGAGACAGACCATTGAGGGGCTCCCACTCTCCTATGGGTCCCCTTCACTCAATTGGAGACAGTCACGGTTGGCTGGTCCAGTCGAGGCTGGTTGTATGTCACAGTCACCTTTGTTTAGTCCCTCACATTGCCTTACCTATTTTGTGAGCTACTGACCAGATCATTTCTCTTTTTGTACTCAGGCTGCTTGACTAGCTTGTAATTTACCATTTGCTCTGATTTCCTGTGGGGCTGGCAGCTAACTCTTACCTCCATGGGATAATGTGAGGTGCCGCCTGCCACCATTATGTTTTGTGTTGATCGCCTGTTTACTCAACGTTTGGATATATTTTACCAAGTTAGTCTCTAAATTCAGAAGGGATATTACAGATAACTTCCATAATTCCAAGAGTTGGTGTATTTAGGTAATTTTAGTCAAATAATTTTTATTTCTGGCACATGGAAGTTGGGAAGATACAGGAAAAAAAAATGACAGTCATGTGTAGGACTTTGAAATCATGACATCCAGTGGTTGTTCTAGTCTTGTTTGAGTTGAGGATAAATGGAATATTCTGATAAATGTGGGTTTCTGTTCTCTTTAGGGCATCAAAAGGGGCATAATTGAGATGGCGGATCTGGTAGTTATAACTAAATCTGATGGAGACTTGGTTGTGCCGGCCCGCAGGATCCAAGCAGAATATGTGAGTGCCCTGAAGTTGCTCCGCTGGCGCTCAGAAGTCTGGAGACCAAAGGTCAGCTTGCACACCTTTCTGATTTTCACTGAGTAGACTGTGTTTCTTAAGAGAGAGGATGTAGGTCTCAGGCTAGACATATAGTCAGTCTTTGCTTGAAATGAGACTACACTTTAAAAAATATGACAAAGCCAGAGTTTGTAGCCCTGATTTTAAATATACTATTTCAACCACACGGTGTCAAAAACTAGAGTTAGGTAATAGATGAGACTTCTCGACACTTGTGTAAGCCATTTGGGAGTAACTGGAAGTCCATTCTACAAGGAACTGTCCTTGAAATTACAGAACACGTAATGGTTTGATTTCATTAGGATTTGGGCTGCAGAGCTTGCAGTGTGATGCTTCAGTCACATGATTTTAGTAAGTTAAGAAAATGAAGGAAAATACTGTAGGAAGCAGCGCAGTCACACTGATGCTGGCAGTATCTGCAGGAGGGTGCCATGTTAGTATAGAACAAGCCATAGTCATCATGAGAGCAGTGGCCCTTGCCTACAGCGCCATGTTGTCCACGGAGGTGTTGGGTGCTTGCTCAGCCCTGCACTGATGGGACAGGTAGCGGACCTCTTCCTCAGTTTGGCTTCCTCTCTGGTACTCAGGCCTTGCGGAACCCTCCCTCCCATTGCCTCTGTGCATCCCATGAGACTCACAAGTCCCCTGGGATTCCCTTGACCATTATTTTTCTGAGCCATCCTAAGTTGAAATAAATTTCTGGGCTAAAGAATTAGGCCTTAAACCGATGTCTTCCTTCTGCTGTGCTATTAGTCTTCTGAGGCGCATGCTTGCTGTATACCAGGCATATTGCTTTACAGGCACGAACATCTCATTTGGGTCATTTGTCTGTTTCCGAAAATGATAAGAATTCATTGGCAAATCTGAGACTTCCCATGAAATAATAGCTTTGGCTTCTCAATAGGTAATTCGCATTTCTGCCAGAAGTGGAGAGGGCATCAATGAAATGTGGGATGCAATGAAAGACTTCCGGCAGCTGATGTTGGCCAGCGGGGAGCTGGCCACCAAGAGGCAGAAGCAGCAGAAGGTCTGGATGTGGAGTCTCATTCAGGAAAACATCTTGGAACACTTTCGGACCCATCCTAGCATCCGAGAACAGATTCCTCTGATGGAGAAAAAGGTCCTCAGCGGGGCCTTCTCTCCAGGACTAGCAGCAGACTTATTGTTGAAAGCTTTTAAAAACAGACACTAGTAAACTTATCCTGTACAATTACCTTATAAAGTCTCCTCAAAACCCACCTGTATGTTTTCACTGTGACTCCTGTATCATGCCCCAGCTGACTTGTGTGACCCGCTTGTAACAGTGAAGGTGGGTAGCTGTGGGTGGCTGCGTTAGGCGTGCGCAGCAGCTGTGAGAGCTACGGGGGGAAAGGGATTGGTGCCACTCCACCCTTCTCTGTGCCCTGTTGACCCGCTGGCCTCAAGAGTCAGGAGTGGACGGGGCGAACAGGAGAGAAAAGAGCAGACATTTTGAAATGGTTACATCAATTCTCTGTTCTCTGAATTGCTGGAGGAAATTTAAGCCAGAATGACCACATTTCTGAAAACTTATTTGAGGCCAGAACAGTACAACCAGGTTTCTTAGAATTGAAAGTTGTGATTGGCATTTAGTGTACCAGACTATTCTAAGAATTTCTGAAATGGCCTGTGTACTTAGAACAGCTGGAATGATATGGAGCCAGATTTTAAACACCACTTGGCTGGACATGGAAGGTTTCTTCTCCATGATAATGGAAAGGGAAAATCAGCTACAGATGTGTCCCAAGTTCCCTAAGGACTCAGGTAGAATTAGGACAGTTTGGGGCCACTCAGTTTGAAAATTGAAATATTTGTATTTGTCTTTCCTTGACCAGTTCACATTAGATCTACTTTTGTGTGTGTGTGCATATGTGTGCATGAGTACACACTTTGTGTACAAGCATGTTGTGGCAACGGGTCTTCATTGAGAATGTTTGTGTGTCTTCTATATGTTTGCTTTTTTTTTTTTTTTTTTTTTTTTTTTGAGACAGGGTCTTACTATGTAGCCCAAGCCAGGCTTGAATTCACTTTGTAGACCTGATTGTCCAGCTGGCCTTGAACTCAGAGATCTACCTGCCTCTGCCTCCTCAGTGTTGGAATTAAAGGTGTGCACCAGTGTGCCTGTCTTATACACCAGCTTATTTATTACTTATTAGTGAAAATGGCCCTGAGCCTGGAACTCAGCAGTTTAGCTGGTCGCAGCAGTGTGCCCCCTGCCCACTGATGGTTCTCCAGGGCTGTACTGGGCACAGAGCATGGTGTTCAGCCTCTGTTTGGGTCCTCAGGACCCAACTCAGTCAGGCTCTTGTGCTTGCACAGCCATTACTTTCCCAGCTGCGTCGGGTCCCCAGCTGCCAAACATGCTTTTTCCTTGATGCTGAAGAACAAGTCAGGTCCAACAGAGGAAGCTTACCACAGGGACTAAGAGCTTGGGCTCAGGGTTAGGCTGTGTGTTTAAACCCAGAGCAGACCAACCTTTCTGAGCCTGAACATGTAACCTAACTTGTAGGCTTCAGTTTCCTACCTGGCAAAATGGGGTTGGCGTATAACCTTATGGAGTTGGTGAGGATTAAATTATTCAGGAAAATTATTTAATCATCATGATGGCATACAAGAAATATTGCTTGCTATTTTTATTATGCTCAAGTTGTGGATCCCTAAAGCTACACAAACCTTATTTATAATTTAAATTTCTCCATGATTTTATTACTATCATCATGCTCTTATGACATTTAATGATTGTCTTTAAAACCCTGGCTCTGCTTAATTCTTTTAATGTCTTAAACTATTTGATGGTAGTTACAACTCTGTGCATTTGGGCAAAATTATTTCTAGCCATAAAATTTCTCCCAAACAAAATGCCGTTTTAGAAGTTTTAAGCACACTGTATTCTGGACTTGATATTTTACACAATGTATCAGCATTTCTGTTTCCTACACTATTGGTTCCTACCTGAAATCAAATTTCTTGAGTGCTAACAAACAGCCTTGATATTTGTGTGAGATCTGTGGGATTGGCATACACACACACATACACACACACACACACATACACACACACACACATCATACACATACACACACACACATACACATCATACACATACACACATACACACACATACACACACACATACACACACACACATACACACATACACACACACATACACACACACATACATACACACACATACACACACACACATACACACACACATGCACACATACACATACACACACACACATACACATACACACACATACACACACATACACACATACACACACATACACACACATACACACACACACACATACACACATACACACACACATACACACACAGAAAGCTCGGAGAGGTTAGCCAGGAGAGTTTCTTAACTTGAGAAAAGACCACCATTAAACCTACCAGATGAAAACTGGATGTTTAGGAACTTCAGATAGGGCATCCCATAATTTCCCTTAATAAGCTCTTGTAGGGAACAACACACCTGCCACTTGTGGTAGAATCAGTAGTGATGGTGCCTGCTGCACTGCAAAGGAGGTTGGAGGGGGTGGCCAGGCTTTTGTTGGCACTGAAGTTAACAATGTGTTTGCTCGTCAATTGAACTCCTTTTCCATGACATATATGTAGTTATATGAGAAAAGCCTGGGTACTCCTCCTGTGACTATTGGTACAGGCTGTGATAGAGCAATCTCTAAGTTATTTTTCAGCTTTATTTCTTTGGATTGCTACACTAGAGTAATATTTCAGTGTTGTGGTTGTTGTTTTCTTCAAAACTGCACCATTTTGCTAAGCTCAATAACCCTTTCTCTTTGCCTTCAACAGTGGTTTGGCCTGTGGTCAAAAGCAGAGGTTTTCACTTAGCTGCATGTTGATGGCCATGTCAGCTCTATCGTGAACCAGACAAACAAGTTAGGAAAGTTAGTTCTCTGTGTTTACTAAGAAGTATGTTAACAGCAGCTATTTCAGGGCATCACTGAGAGAAAAAAATGAGAAACTGACGTGGCTGGTACTCAATAATGGGCAGGCAGTGTTGTAACTATTCCACATAAACATTTATCATCGCTCCCCCCACCTGCAGACCATCGTTTCCTTGCAGATGGACCAGACTGCTGGTCTCCCCTTCCTCGGGTTTCTCAGGGGAAGCGGCGGCAGTGCAGCAGGCTGTGGGTCGCTTAGGCTCCTGCCGCTGCAATTCCAGCAGCTCGCAGGGCTGCTGGAGGGTTGCCAGCCCAGAGCTGGACGCGCAGCCCCTGCACATAGCTGCTAAATGTTGGAGAATGAGTATTTTCTGGAAAAAACTTACAGTTTAGTTGCATTAATTGAAAATATAACTATCAGAGCTGGAGAGATGGCTCAGTGGTTAAGAATACTTGTTCTTGCAGAGGACCTGGGTTCAGTTCCCAGCATCCACATGGTGGCTTACAAATATTCATAAGTTGGAATCTGATGCTTTTTTCTGACCTATTTGGGCCACAGGCATGCATGTAGTATATATACGTACATGCAGGCAAAACATACATACATACATATATATATATATATATATATATATATATATATAGTTTAAAAGAATAAAAGGGGAAAATCTGGGCATAGTTGTTTCTGCCTTTAATCCTAAGACTTGGGAAGCAGAAGCATGGAGATAGTAAGGCAGAATAGATATTCAGAAACCATAGGGAAACACCAAAATATGCTACATACAAGTTGTGGATTCCAAGAGGAGGAGGAGAAGAGGGAACCCATTTCTGAAATTGCTGTTATTAAATTACTTTGTTTGTGGAAACAAGGTCTCTGTAACCTGGTCTGGCTCAAGCCTGCAAACTTCTTGTCCTAGCCTGTGGAGTGCTGCCACTAGGCCTGGCTTTACAGCTGAGGGGTTTTTTTTTTCTTTTGGTTTTTGAGACAGGGTTTCTCTGTGTAAGTACTTACATAATTCAGGGATAGTACCAGAATGATGGGTCACATGATTGCTCACTAAACATAACTGTTTGCTTGTCATTTGTGGTATGTTTTATAAAATATAAATAGCATAAAAACAATTGGATAGGATATAATAGGGTTATTTGTGAGTCTAAAATGTAGATGACATGGGTTAAAGCACATTAGTATTTATACCTAAACTGTGATAGAATAAAGGTAACTTGGGAGAATTGATTTTGTTAGCCACTTTAGCCTCCTGAAGGAGTGAAGGTATGTATAAGCCAAAATTCTACTCTTAGCAAGATCAAGTGTTTAAACTAGTCGTTTTTAACAGAAGAAATCATGAGACATCATCATCAAAAGTATGGAGAAACTTCTGTAGAGAGCTACCTAGAAGAATTACAAAGCTACTTCCCAGCCTCATCCTGCACCTTTTCCTATATGGGACACAATCGTTTCAAGGATCAACTTCCCCTTAGAATAGTCACATCAGCAGGGAATGGCTCCCATAGGCTCATTTGTCAGGATATTTAGTCACCAGGGAGTGGAACTGTTTGGGGAGAATTAGGAGGTGCGGCTCTGTTGGAATGGGTGTGGCCTTGGAGGATGGGCTTTGAGGTTTCCAAAGTCCACAGCAGTCTCAGTCTCTCTCTGCCTGTTGCCTGTGGGTCAGGACATAAAGCTCTTAGCTGCTTCAACACCATGCCTGCCTGCCTGCTGCTCTCCTGCCAAGGTGATCATGGACCCACTCTCTGAAGCTGTAAGCAAGCCTCTCAAATTAAATGCTGCTTTTATAGTAGCTGTTTCAGTTGTGTCTCTTCACAACAATGGAACACTAACTAAAATACATACATTACCCTGTATTGCTCTTCAGTATTTCTACAGAAAGGAACCCCTCTGCTCTCTGCAGAGAACTTTCCCCACAACCCCACAAATAAAAGTTAATGCTCATAAATAACTCTCAATGGCTGACAGTGCTTAATTTTCTGATAGGATCACCTCAGGTTAAATCATGAGCTCCCCCCTAAACAATAACACCCCCATTTTACAAAAGAAGAAATTGAACATCAGTGATATTAGGAAATAAATCTCAAGGGACTGTTCCTAAAAGTGATGCATGATCCGTACCTGACTTGAATAGTACTACTTTAGAAGTTGTAAACACTTAATGAACTCTCTCTTATTCTTTCTATAAGTCAATCCAGTGACAGATATCTACATTTACAGACACTTCCATGGTTCAGAGCAGATAAGGCCCTGCACAGAAATCAGATGGGAAGGCCTCAGTATTTTCATTTTTAAGTCCCTTCTTTAACTTACTGTTCTCTTTGCTGTTTTGCAGAAGAGAACCTTGAGATATTTCTCTGTTGAATTTCTGCTTATGTTGGAAGATGACACTTCAAATGTTAGGAGCCAACCTCAAACCAAAGCAAAGCCCAGTCTATTAGCATCGATATCACATAGGCGTCTTGGATAGGAATGATTCATGAAATAACCTGGGCAGAAAAAATGACTGGCTCATCTAATCACACAGGGGAGGCTTGAGGACAGCCAGCCTCGAGAACACAGATGAGCGGTCTCCTCATCCTGCTCTGCGTCTGGCTCCAGTTTCCTGGGCTCCTCCCTGTGGCTCCCTGAGGCAACCTGCAGTCCTTGGAGGGAGGGTGTCCCCTAGCTCCAGGGCACTGAAACTGGTTTACTTGACAGGTTTTGGGCTTCTATGAGGTCTGAGGGCTCTATGAGTGATGGGAAACGCTTGGAGTTGGGAAAAGACCAGTTTCTACAGTAAGTGGCAGTCACAGAGAAAAGAAGGATGCCAGGCAGACAGAACAACTTGTAGAATAGATGCTTCCATTCTGTTTTAAACAAGCGACTTAGAAGTAGATGGTTTGGGCTGTCTTATGGTGGAAGATCAGGGAGCCGGAGGTTGAGTTCAGTTACAGTGCTAGCCTACCACATCTAGGCTTCTGCACTGAAAAGCAATGTGTTCATAATAAAAAAGGTTGATGCTTGATAGCATGCCAATGAAATAGAGTTTATACACTCAGCTGTCACATGCTCAAACTGGTATGGCTATAACATCTTTAGTTACTGGGAAGTTTTGTTTTGTTTTTGACTCAGTTTGAAAGGCTACTTATTTTTTTCCTTCTAATAATCATTTGCCTTTTCTAATAGTGAAGATACATCTAAAAATAGGAAAGGATCAATAAGCTAAAGTGGAATAGTTCAATAAATCATGCTACTTTTTGTACCAATTGTTATTGCTAGCAAATTAATAGATTTTAAAATTATTTTATCCCAACCCTCCTTTACACAGTTGAGGAAAATGACTCAGAAAAGCCAATAGACTTTATTCACAGGTCTTTTGACTGCATGGCTGATTTGTTCAAGACAACTAAAGAAAAGATGGGTTTATTTGTAATATGGTGAATCTCACAAAAACACAAAGACAGAAATCAAAGTTCAACCTTTTTTGTCTTTAACCATAACATGTAAAGTCTTTGAAAAGGCTGGCTCCCCTTCTTTGAAGACAAGCTGTGGTTTGCATCAAAAGTGTCCCCTGACGGCTCATATACTAAGTGTTTGGTTGTGTTGAGAGGTTTTCAACTTGTGGGTCTCAACCCATTAGGGGTCAGATGACCCTTTCACAGGGTCGCCTAAGACCATCAGAAAACACAGACATTATGATTCATGACAGTAGCAAAATCAGTTATGAAGTAGCAACGGAAACAGTTTTATGGCTTGGATCACCACAACATGATCTGTATTAAAGGGCTGCAGTATTAGGAAGGATGAGAACCACTGCTTTACAACACGAGGAATCTCTCACCTTTGAAGAGCATATTGGGAGCCACATTCTTTCTTATATTCTTTCATATTCTTTCTCTTGTATTTTCTCTCTTACTCTCTCTCATATCCTCTCTCTCATATTCTCTTATATTATCTCTAATAGTCTCTCTCTTTCTTTTCCTTCCTCCTTCCCTCCCTCTCTCTCTCCTCCTTGGATAGAAAGTGAGTGACTTTGCTCAAACACACATTTCTGCTAATATGATCTGCTTCTTCCTGGACCCAAAACCCATAAGGCCAAGTGACCACTGACAATCCTCTAAGCCTGAGCCAAAGAAGTTTTTCATTTAAGTTGATTTCTCAAATATATTTTATCTCATTCCTATTGCCTATAAATATGTTCAGATTTCAACCTCTAACCATCAATATCCTGAAAGGCAAGAAAGAGTGTGAACAAAGCAACCATCAGAACCAGATTCAGACATGATACAGAAATCAAAATGATCAAAGGCTGAATTTAAAACAGTTGTGACTAACATATTAAAGAACTTAGGAAGAAAAATAAACAGCACATAAGCAGAGAACTAGGACTCCATGAAGCACTCAAGAGGAAATGCTACAAATAGAACACTAGCAAAAAATGAAGACTGTGTTTGATGGGTTCATCCACCGGCTAGCATGGCCAAAAACTGGGATCAGGGAGCTTGAAAATCAGTCACTTGGAAACTTTATAAAGTAAAATGAAGCACAGAAAAAGATGACAAGGCAGAATAAATCATTTAAGAGCCATGGAAAAATATCCAAATGTATTACATACAAGTTGTAGATTCCTAGAAGAAAAAGAAAAAAAAGAATAAAAAATATTTGAAATAATAATGCTTTGAAATGAGCCAGATTAATGATAGACATCAAACCACAAATACAGGAATTAAACAAACTTAGAAGAACTCTCCACAAGATAAAAATCAAATAAACAAAAACAAAAGCTATAAAGTTTCACATGTCCACACTGCATTCTAACTGTAGAGACTCACATCTAAAAGAACGAAGAGGAGTCGGCGTGTGTGGGAAGCACACGCCTCTGCCGTGGCTCTATCTCTTTTTTCTGTGCCATTTTGGACTGGACTCAGTCATAAATTATTTTCATATGGACTGTCAAAGACCCAGCGAGCTGCAATTTAGTACGCTGGATTTTTGGTTCCAGGTTTTATATTCTTAATAGAAGTCTGACCAGCCTGCTCAACTTTGGGAGGCAATAGAGCCACTGAGGAAGAGAGTAATTAGAGGTCGCTCAGAACCAAGAGCCCACCTCAGTCCTAGCTGGGTGTGGAGGACATGTTCCTGCTTATCAACCAGGAGCAGTTTGCAAGTGAGGTCTATGGGTAGACCCGGAAGCAATGTTGGTGTCTCCTCCCCGAATAAATCACTCGGAAGATAAAAGAGGGATTTGTATAAGCAGTAATTGTCCCTCTTCTGTATTTTTCAGTGATCTTTCCATTATGGTGTGAATACAGACGTGTCCTCCATGGACTCATGTGTTGTAACGCGTGGTCCTCAGCTGATGGTGCTGTTTGGGAAGGTTGTCTGCTGGACCTGGGCTCGCATAAACAGAGGACAAGGCTGCATGAATCGAGCAAAAGCCATTTATTCACCACAGGTTTGGAAAGCTCCAGCCAGGTTATAGAGCTGAGACTGCCACCTGGGCAGTTCCCAGGGCCAGTTCTATATGGAGAGAAAACAAAACAAAACCAAACCACAAACACGGTCACCTGCAGCTTTTAGACTATCTAGACAAAGCAGTGCTCTCTAACCTTTAAGCTCCTTGGCTAAGTCTAATATCATGGGGATCTATGGAGTTTCCAAGATCCAAGAATCTCGAGTTGGGGAGCTTTCAGACTAGAAAAACAAGATGTCATCGTTTAGGGCAAAGAACATAGGTCAAGTTACAGGCCGAGGCTAAAGGAGTATTAGAACTGTTGTCAAGTTTTAGCCCAACATGACAGGGTCTTGATAGAGGAAGAGCTTTCCCTCGAGGTTCCAGCACCTGCCACACGCCTTCCCGGCCTGTTTCCACGTCTTCCCACCATGACAGACCTCACTCCTCTGGAACCCTAAGCCACAACAAACCCCTCTGCAGCCCCGTGTCTGCCTCTGCCTCTGGCTCCTTGCACACTGAGCTGGACTGGAGGAAGGGAAGCTTAGCGGCATGGGTGAGTGCTCAAGCAATAGGCACACCCAGGAGCAGCTGTGGAAAACTGGGTTGCTTTAGGGGGAGGGGGGGAGGACATTCATGCCCCCAGGGCGCTGGCTAGGGTCTCTGGAGCAAGGTTTGTGTGGCCCTATACCGTTGGCCAGGGTTCATCTGCATCCCCAGGGCATGTAGGGTCTTGGGGAAACCTTATAAGATAAACAAGAGCTAAAGCCTGATAACTGTCCTCGTATAACTTCTTACTAGGGTTGATGGGGTTGGGAGCTGGTTTTAGGGCCCCAGGTTGGGAGGGGGAGGTAGCCAACTGTGGTCCTCGTGTTTGATTTATCCCTGTCCTCTTCAGCTCTGGGCCATTATGCTCCCACACTTTTCACCGTAAATTTGATTTTTTGGCAGGGTATTTTATCACAGTAACAGAAGAGAAATGAATACACATGGATTAGAAACAACGTAAGGTAAATGTATTGACCAGTTTTACACACATCACATTCCCAACAGTTTCCAAGTGTGCAACTACATACTGTTAACAGTGTCCAGATTGCCGTGCCACATGCTTCCAGAACTGCCTCAATCCTGCATGCTTCACTCCTGTGGCTTTACTGTGTCCCCCAAACCCCCCGGTGTTGGGAGTTTAATTCCCATTGTACCAGTCCATGTGATGTGTCCCACTTAAGCTCAGATCATGAAATCACTGTAAACTGAAAATGCCGTGACGTATTCTAGTCAGCTAAGAGTTATTGTGAGAAAACACCTGGTGTAACTAGCATGAGAAGATCTATTTATTTAGCTTCCGTTTGGGGGGTTCAGAGGCCTGGCACCTACATCCGAGTGCTGCTGGTAAAGGCAGCAGATGAGAGTCTCCGGTAGGATCACACACGATGAGCAGTCAGACTTCAAGGCAGGAAGCAACGTGAGAGACTGGGTTCCGCATTGCCTCTCAGCTGTGCCGCAGTGACCCAAGGCCTCACCACTAAACGATCCGAAGCATCTCCCAATCCCGCTGCCCTGGGCATCTAGCAGTTACAGCAGGACCTTCAGGGACACTCACCCTGGCAGGAAGTCAAATGAGTGGCATACAAACCAAGAACCATGGTTTAGCCTGGCCTGCCTTTCATGTGCTCAGCATTCACACCATCCACGGAGTCCTACACATCTACACACTGCTTACAACAGCCGAAGCACGCAGCCAGCGCGCAAGGTGAGTGCACAGTGGGATTTTACTAAGTCATAAAAGTATCATTTTCAGGAAAATGGATGGACCTGTTCCTTTTTGTGCTGAGCCAGTCTCATAAGAACAAGCACACATCCTCTCTCACTTGTGGGAATCAGAGGCGAAAAAAAAAGAAGTAAAGGGGAATTATTAGAGATTGGGAGGGGAAAAGAGGTAAGAGAAGGTAATGGATGTGTGAGAATATGACCAAAGTGCATTACACACACGTATGCAATTGTTGTAACAAAGCCCATTACTTTACACAATTAATATGTGGTCTATGGCATTGCTATGAATGCTCTGACTTCCATATTGAAGAGTCTTCACTCAGAACTTCTTTTGGGGCTGGTGATGTGGCTCATCAGGTTAAGGTGCTTGCTGCGCAAGCCTGGTGGTCTGAATTGGATCCCCAGAATCCATCTAACGCAAAGCCTGTCTTCTAACAAAGTATTTTAAAATCTCCAAGTGTCTGAGGTCATCTCAGGAGTGGTCAGGAATGCTATTTCTGTTCATGCATTATGGCACTGGGCAGGGGTCATCTTGGGCATGGTCTGCCCCTAAGGCCTGTGAGATAGCTGACTGGTGGTCATCTCAGGGTAGCTCCCTGTCTGCGCCCTGTGGCTCCTGTCTGGTGACTGTCTCTGGCTCGCTCCTCAACAGCCCTGCCATAGCCGCCCCATCGAAGGCGTCAGTCTGCGGTCCACCCCTGCCCAGGCCCTGGGATCCCAGGCGGGTTCTTGTGGTCTCTGACTCACTCTCCAGCTTGGGAGCCCATCTGGGCTGTGTGGTAGTGGTCTCAGGCTTGTTTTTTTCTTCTTCAAGGAATCACAGGGCAGAACACTGGACACAGACAAAGCCTCTCCTCTCTGCCACCTACTGACACAAAGGATGCAACGTCCACAGCCCGCAGCTGATTTGTTTTTATTTTCTTTTGGGAGGGAGGTTGCAAGGGCAGAGGGTGGACATGAAGGGTCAAGGAGATGGGTGGGATTGGGGTACATAATGTAAAACTCACAAAGAATCAATCAAAAGTATTTTTTAAGGAAAGGATCAGTTGAACTCTCACTACTACTTTCCTCCCCCTCCTGCTCCTCTCCATTTCCCCTCCTCTCTCCTCCTTCACCCCTTCTTCTTTGTTTGTGTGTTCTTTACCATGGAATGATGCAACAAGAATTCCTTCTCCCTGTGCTGGCTCCTACCCCACAAATGCAAGCCAATAAATTTCTTCTCATTATTTTCTGCTACAGCAGGCAAACCAGACTGAGTTACCCAGTAACCACCTCCCTTCTCCTCCTGGCCCCCGGCAACCACCGCTGTGCTTCCTGCCCCATGTAAGTAGGACCAAATGCAGCATATTTTTCTGTGCCATGCTTGTGTCATTTACAATACTGTCTCTGCGATTTCTCCACGATACAGTACACGAGGAGTTCCTTTCTTTGTAAGACTAAGTAGTGTTTCCTTACGTATGTATCCATTCATCTGTCAGTGGACATGGAAGTAGCTTCTACCTCTTGACTGTTATGAATGATATGACAATTGTGAATTAATATGGGATGTACAAATACTTCTGTGAACTCCTATTATTATTTTGGCTACATTCCCAGAAGTGGGACTGCTGGATTGTTTGGTGGGTCAACTTTCAAGTTTCTTGAGAAACCTCTGTGCTGTATTATGTAGCAAACACACAATTTTCAACCTCACTCATAGGACCCTCAGACTCCAATGTCCACATTGTAAACAACCCATTACTTTCTGTTTTCAAGATGGTTGTTCTATAAAGTTTAAGGTGTGATCTCACTACAAGTTATTGGTTGTTGTTGTATTTTGTTGTGGTTATTTTCAGACAGGTCTCTCTACATAGCCCTGGCTGTCCTGGAACTCACTATATAGACAAGGCTGGCCTTGAACTCACAGAGATCCACCTGCCTCTGCCTCTCAAGTGCTGGGATTAAAGACCTGAGCCACCACACCAGGCTCACTACAGTTTCAATTGACATTTCCCTGGCAATTAGTGATTGAGCATATTCTCTCATGCCTATGGCCACCTGAGCATCTTTGGAGATATGTCTATCCAAAGCCTAACCATTGGGTTATTTATTTTCTTGTTGCAGATACATATTCCTTATATATCCCAGACACTAACCCATGCTGACAGAGGCAAGCGCAGGAACTTGCGTGTTGTTCACAGTCTTCTTCACAAGGTTATCAGACTACTTCATTCTAGAAATGGCACTTCTAGCTAGAGATATGCCAGATGAATGCCATTTTAAAAGGGATGAATTTGGGACTAGAAATATGTGGTTAAAATACCTGCTGCTCTTGAAGAGGACTTAGATTCCATTCCAAGAACCTACTTTGAGAGGCTTTATATGTACCTATTATCCCAGCTTCAGGGAGATCCAACACCTCTCCTGACCTCCACAGGCAACCCACCCCCACAGCTGTATTCTCGTGGAGGCCAGAGGTTAGTAATGGCTATCTTCCTCAATCACTCTCCACCTTTTGAAACAGAGTCTCTGGATGAACCTGGGCTGGTCAGTTTGGCTAGACTGGCCAGCAAGCCCCAGGGATCCTCCTGTCTCCAATTCCCCAGCACTGGGATTACAGGTCTGTGCCACCACATCCAACTTTTTATCTCCACGCCTGTGTGGCAAGCGTTCTGTCAGCGAAGCACATCGGCACCTAATCCTTGAGAAAAAGAACATAAAATAGAAAAATCACATGCATCTCCCACTCAGCAACAAGTATTGCTTTTATCTAGCCTTCTGCCTTTTCTCCTAAACATACATACACACAGATACTCTTTACTTGAACAATGGAATCATAACTTATATAGCATAGATAGCTTATATACCCATAGCTTATATAGCTTATGATCAGTTATGTTTTTTAAACAGCAAACATAACTGATGTTCAATACAGCGAAGCGAAAAAGAAAGAAAAAGTCTCCCTTACTTGTTTCTCACCATTTTTTTCAGTTTTTTCCCCCCTGTTCCTTTGCAGTCCCCCCTTCTTTGTTTCCATCTACTCCTGGGGCACACAGCTCCATGTTTCTCACACACAGCCTTCGAGAGCTACTGAAAAAAAAAATGTCCGAGGCACATAGTTGGTAGACATGAAGACATTAGTCCAAAACTCGAATTACATTATTATGACTGAAAGACTCAAACAGTTACTGTCACAATATGTATGCTGATTCAGACATGAGCCACACTCAGCCAGATGTCAGATTTGGCTTTTCATGGGGAAGAGACAGATTCAGGCTGAGATGGAAGCCCGGTCTTCATGTAGGATCCCCGCCCCCAGGACATTTAGTCATCCTGGACTTCCTTTCCCGAACTCTTCTTCCTGGTTTCATCTTCCAAGGACATCAGTGAGTTTCTGCCTTCAGAGAACACAGCTTGACATACCCAGTCTGTGATGATGGACCCAGAGAGTGATTGCCAGGCAGTGCGGTGTGCAGTGCATGCATTGTTAGGGAAACAGGTCTCCCAGGACGCTGGGTTTGGACCACAGATCCAAGGGTGGGTGAATATATAAGAATGCTTCATTATTTAATGTTAGTGGTATGGTTTTTTTGGTCTGTTTTCTTCTGTTTTGTATTTCTGTCTGTTGGTCTGTACTGCTCCTTGGTCCATACTCAGGCCAGGCTTGGGCTAACAGTCTACTTGATATCAGTACATTCCAGAGTCTGAGCATCTTCTTCGTCTCAGAGAGAGACTCCTCAAATCTCTCCAGTTGCTGACTGTTCCAGAGACAGCTGGTCCAGGAAATGTCTTCCCACGAAAGGAAGCTTGCAGTCAAGTAGGCTTACACGGGACTGCATAAGCTAATTCCCTTGCAAAGATGCACAGTACACATTAAATATCAAAACTGCTGGGAACTTCTATAGCCAAGAACATGGTTCACCTAATTTGTTCTAACCTTTCCCTACTGTGGAATCTTTTAAGTCAATGCCTGGTCAAAGCCCACCCTCCAAAGGCTCCCTTTCTTAAGATGGTTGACATGGCCCCTGCTGGCTAACGTGACATGATCATTACATAAGTTGTTTGTCCCTCTAACAAAAACTCATGTTCATGAGTGCTCTTGGTTAGATTTTTAGTTATGTTTAACATACTGTGATAGAAAATCATAGCTCACTAAAATCTGCTTACAAAAACAAATGGTTTTCCCATTTTCAAAAATTTTATGTTTAAATTATTGTGTGTTGTATATGTAAGTTTATATGTGTACATAAGGTACACACTCTACAGAGGGCATGTTAAAGTTAAAAGACAGCTTTATGGAGTCAGTTCTCTTCTTCCATCATTATGTGGGCTCTGGGGATTGAACTCAGGCCACGAGACTTGCACAGTAAGCACCTTGACCTGCAGAGCCACATCACCAGCCCCACAGGAAGTTTAGCGTGAAGACTCTCCAATATGGAAGTCAGAGCATGCACATCAATGCCATAGGCCAGTGCCTGAGAATATGGATAAAAGAGGAGTAAAGAATGAGCATGGGGTCCTTCAGGAGTCTAACATTCTAAACACTCAGATGAACGCATTCAATCCCATTCATTTATCTATTTATTAAGTATTGCAGGGCTGGGACCAAGCACCCAGCCTTGCTTATGTTTGGAAAGTGATTCTACCAGGAGCTGCATTCACAGTGAGTTCACTTTAACAGAGATGTTCACCATCCAGCAGGCTGGCGAGCTAATCCACAGTTCCACCTGAGTCAGTAGTTCACACAACTGGATTCAGTGTCACTATGATTTTTTCAAAATTTTTTATTACCACATATTAATTGTGTAAATTAAATTGCTACAACAATTTCATACATGTGTATAATGCACTTTGGTCATATTCTCACATATCCATTACCTTTTCTTACCTCTTTTCCCTTCCCAATCTAATAATCCCCTTTACTTCTTTTTTCTTGCCTCTGATTCCCACAAGTGAGAGAGGATGTGTGCTTGTTCTTAGGAGACTGGCTCAGCATGAAGATACACATAGGTAGGCACAGTCTTTTGGGCTACTTTACTGGTTCCTGTATGTACCACCTTTCCAACCCTTATTCCACCCTAATTGCTTCCACCACTTTCCACCCCCAACACTAGGTAAGAGAGAAGGAAAGTTAAAGGGAAAAAGGGAGTATAGAACTCTTTAGAATATTTTCGACTGATTAGGGGCATCTGGTTCCTAGGAGCAAGTCCAGTCTTCGTAATCGGAATATCTAGCAGTTCAGCAATGCAGCAAACCAGCAAAGCAGCAATAGCCAACGCAGCAGCAGGAACCAAGCAGCAGATAGGGACCAACAAAGGTTGGGGGAGGGGCAGCTGCCGGCACAGGCCTTCCCCCATTTCTATCCTCTCCAGAGCCCTCAGGGTAAAACTATCTTCACCTGGTAAAAATCGCTTCCACCCTAGAGCAGGAGACAATCACAGTTAAGGGCTGTGGATAAACTGAGGCAGCGCCATATCCCACACCTGGGATTGAAACAGAAACACATTCACAAAACTTCTCACGACACACCGGCCTATCCATTTTCCTGAGAAAGATGCTCTTATTTATGGCTCAGTAAAGTCCTACTGTGTGCTCGACTCACATGCCTGTTGTGAGCAGTGCTGTGATGTGCAAGTGCCTGAGTCATTTGGATGTAGAGCTGGATTGATAGTTGTCATTCTAGTCTTTTTGAGCAATCTTGACACCGATTTCCATACAACTTTTACAAATTGAAACTCTCACAACAATGTATAAGGGCCCCCTTGCCTCATCCTTGCCAACATTTATTTGTTTGCTTATTTTCTTGTTAGTAGATAACTGAAATAAGATAGAGTCCCAATTTTGTGTAACCTGCATTTCCCTAATGGCTGAAAATGCCAAACATTTTTTCATGTATTTATTGGCTCTTTGTATTTCTTCATTTGAAAGGAGTCTATTCAGTTCCTTTGTATGTGTATTGACTGGGTTATTTGCTCCTCTGGTGTTTTAATTTTGTGGGTTCTTTATGTGCTGTGGCTATTCAACCCATGTTGAGTAAGCGGCTGGCGCAGGTTTCTCCCTTTTCTGGAGGCTCTTTGCTCTGTTAGCTGCTTCTGTTGCCACACAAGGGTGTCTTAGCGTAACACAGACACGTGAACTCTTACTCTCCCCAGTTACTGGATCCCAGTCAAAATGGCCTTGACGCTGCCTGTGTGCTGGAATGTCTCTGCCGTTTCCTCGTGGTCTCAGGCTCTCAAGTCCTACGTTAACATCGTTGGTCCATTTTGCTTTGGCTTTTGTACAAAGTGAGATTTTTACACAGAGACCCAGTCTCCTTTTTCTGCTCACACATGCCCAGTTCCCAGAAGCACTTGTAAGAGGCTGACTTTTTTCCCAGTGTGTGTTTCCTCTTCTCTTGTCAAAAACCAGATGGCTGGAGCTCTAAGAGCTTATTTCTGAGTCTCTTGAGCCATGTCTGCAGTCCAAATGTCACCACTTTGGGTGGTTATAATTGTTAGAATGATACCATGATCATTTCTAGGAAAAAAAGAAATAAAAGAATTATAGAGAACAGGATAGGGACAATAAAGTGACTTATAGGGTGATTTATTTGGAAATATTTTAGTTTATTCCATATTTGTTTATAGACTGCCTTGTAATTTGAGAGGAAAATCTGAAAGCAGTTTCTACAAATAGCCTTTCACAATTCGTTTTGTTTACTATCCTGTTTCAGAACAATGCATACTGCTAGCAGAATTTTCCAAGCAAAACCACCATTTTCATCTGAATAAACGAAGACTCCAGGGCAGACACAGCTGCTCCTTGACCCCGCATGGCTTGACAAGAGCTGGGCAGCCCGTTTCTCCTTCTTGTCTCCTCTAAGAGGCCTGTGCCTGGCAGCAGCAGCGGTGGGCTGCAGTCGCCGGCTCTCCTGGAGCAAAGGTCCTGATGTTCCAGATTCAACATTTTAAGAAAATACTTAAAAGTCACACATCTTTGCAGTGTTTGCCAACAGTTTCAGAGAAACACATCGGGTAGTGCAGCAGCCTCAGTTTAAAAGTTCTAAAATTCTGTCCTGGAACGACATCCCGAGTATTCAAACACGGATTGCATCATGATCAGTGACGATATTACAACACACGGGCTCTAGAGAAAGTGGCTCCTGAAGAATTTCCTTCCCAGCACCCTTGTCAGGCAGGTCTCAATGGCTTTTACCTCCCTCTCAGGGGCTCCAGTGACCTCTTCTGGCCTCCACAGGCAACTGCACACATGTGGCTTACACGCAGTATGTGCACACACACAAAGATTTTAAAAAGCATTGTAAAAATGCTTTCAAAATGCAGATCCCTGGGTTTGCCTTGGACTTGGGTTTCTGAAGCCTGGGATGGCAGTGTTTCCTGTCGAGCGAAGCGTCTCAGCACTGGTGTGGTTAGCCAAGGCAGCAGTGGTGCTAGGAGCAGTCACACCTATGACTTGGCCAACCACTAAGAGTTGAGCAGTGCTGATCCAGGAGTTGACAAAACAAAGGAAAAACATACATTTAACTTCATTTTGATTTGCCGAAGAATCACTGGCAGATGCACTGGCTGTGTTTGGGTTGTCAACTCGACACAAGCTAGAGTGTCAGAGAGGAGCGTGCCTCTGCCGAGAATCTGCCTCCACGAGATCTAGCTATGCAGCATGTTCTCAACTAGTGATCAGTGGGGGAGGCCCAGCCCATTGTGGGTGGTGGCATCCCTGGGCTGGTGGTCCTGGGTTCTAAGAAGGCAGGCTGAGCACGCCAGTAAGCAGCACTCTCCATGGCCTCTCATCAGCTCCTGCCTCCAGATTCCCACTCTGCTTGAGTTCCTGTCCTGGCTTCCTTTGTGAAGAACAGCGATGTGGAAGTCTAAGCCGAATAAATAAACCCTTTCTTCCCCAACTTGCCTTTTGGTCATGGTGTTTTGTTGCAGCAATAAAAACCGTAACCGAGACAGTGGCCCTGAAGAAGTGTGGCTAGGCAGACATTAACCACACAGAATTTATGCAGGAAAAAATCCTGATTCAGGGGCTGAATTCTGTGGTTTCCAGGCCACAGAGTTTTCACGACATAGCCATTTCCTCCATTCGTAGCCCCGGCAATTCTTTACAAGGCTCAGGACTTGGTGGCGTTTTACAGTAACCTTCCAGGCTGATCACATCAGAACCCGGGTTTGTACCAGAGGGTCCTTGTTACTTCAACAGGCCAGAATGACTGCTCTGTCACCCAGCTAAGCGGGAAGATCACGGTTCTGTGATACACAGAAACTGTTGAGTCACCTGATGTTGGCGTCACAAACAGCTAATGCTATTTTCTAGGCTCTCAGAGTCCAGGTCCTCAGGGACCATCGTTTCATCTCAGGCTCCTATGGCCTAAGCCACTGTCCTTAAGATGTACCTCACTATTAATGCCGGTACCAATAGGAAAATAATTTTGCCTAGTGCCTTCTTGCCATAATTACGAAGCTGTGTTTTTCTTAGATCAATGACTCAAAGTTTTATAACTTACAAAGTAGTGGAAATCTGTGCGCTTGGAGGGGACATTGTATTGTGGAATTTCATGACCTGTTGCCTAGTAACCATACCTAAGACACTAAGCTTCCCTCTGTGAGCTATCAGCTTTCGGAAGGTTGGTGGGCCCAGTCAATAGCTCCCTGCTCCAGAGGGGAAAGGGCCACTTTGCCATGCCCGGGGCTTGAGGAGCTGTCGCAACAGCCCACCCCACCATGTCACACTATTACTACTTGGCCCCGGAAGTCCTGCTTCCCTTCAGCCCCCTCACGTCGGAGGAGTTCGAGCACATCAAACGCAAGGCCCGAGAACAGTGGCAGGATGAGACCAAGTGGTCTGCAGCTTCGGTGACAACCTACTCAGGCAGCTTCCGGGAAAAACAACTGGATGAGGCCACCTGCAAGCGGCTGGCCCAGAGATTAGGCCAAAAGCAGCTAGAGTACAAACAGTAAGATTCCTCTGCAATGCGCGCCAGGATAGGTAGCTATGGAGAGACAGGCGCTGTTAGAGAGGGGTGCTGGAGAGCTGGGAGACCAGAGCCGCCTGCTTCCCTGTGTCACTAATCTGCTCAGAGTGCGGCTCCAACTAACCCTTTATTACTGGAAGATAGGAATATCAGTGTTTGACTGACATAGACATTCTTATTTTGTGGACGTATTACTATATTTGTGTTTGTGTGTGTGTGTGTGAGAGAGAGAGAGAGAGAAGAGAGAGATCAGTTCTCTCTTATCTGGTGAGTTCCTGGAATCAAACCCTGCTCACTGGGCTTGTTATCCTCGGCTCCATCTTCCTGCCCCCTCCCCCCTTTAGATATGCCCTCCTGCATCTCGGAGGGTTACTCGGTCTGTAGCACAGGCTCCTACTTCCTCAGCATTCGTACAGGAAACACAGGCTGGGCCATCTCACCCCGCTTACATGTGCGGGAGCTCAAACCCAGAGCTTCCTCAAAGCTAGGCAAGAATTGACCAGGTGAGCCACGTCCTGGGCTCTAAAATGCAGAGTGTTTGTGTTCTTTCCCCAGGGTTTCTTCTGAGAATCCCCTTTGCTTTCTGTAGTCTTTCGCTTGTGGAAAGCAAGCAAGCCCACCATGGCTACACACCAGGGCTCGCAGCCGCCCGAAAGACATTTCCAAGGGTCTACTGGGAAGCCACGCCCTGTGATAGGCCCACAGTCAAAAGTCAATTCCAGTTCAGTCCCGTGGCTGCAATCACACAGCTCAGGAGAAGGAGGTTTCATTAGCAGGTCCTGGAGGAGAAAGTTTGGTATGTAAGACCTTCTGGAAAGACCCTAGGAAAGCTGCTCCCATGGTGGAGAATGGGAGAGACCCAGGGAACCACCTGCCCACACCCCAGAGGCCACAGGCAGGCAGCTCAGTGCACATGAGAGGAAACTGTAAGTCAGGACTCGGGAAACTCCAGGACTAATTATGAAATCTGTCCCTTTGGGTGTTATTTAGGATATAAACCAAATTCTGGAAACTTCTATGAAAATACATTGGATTGTTGGCTCTGATTCCTGATGTAGGAATAAATCATGTCCAGCTCCAATAAATGATAGTTATGTGGCTGGAGCGAAGGCTGAGCCGTTAGCAGTGCTGGCTGCTCTTGCAGAGAACCATCTCAGTTCCTGGCACGCCTGTTAGGTGGCTCACAAGAACCTGAAACTCCAGCTCCAGGAGAGATGATGCCTTTGGGCTTAGGAGGCAGCCACACACATGCAGGCATCTCTCTCTATGTCTAACTCTCTCTCTCTCTCTCTGCTTTTCTCTGTCTCTGTCTGTCTCCAAATAAAAATAAAGTCATAAACAACTACATTAGTTACTTAACCTTGCAGGTCTTTCCAAGTCACGCAAATCAAGCGCATTCTCTAGCCCCTCCCGCCAACACTCTTGTGATAGCACTAAAGCTTGTGGCCTGCTCAGTCAGCTTCAGAGGTTCCTTGGCTAGTCTGAGGCTGTTGGGAACCCCTTGGCCAGGTGGAAGGATATTTGTACATTACTGAGGTCTGCTCTTAAAACACATGGCTCCAAAAAGACTCACGCGGCAAAGTTGGTGTTTTTAAATATATTCAATAGACTTTAAAATGCAGGCATGTGACTTGTGGGAAAAATGTACATAATTGTGGTTTTGTTTCTCATTGTGTGTCTCTTCCCAGTCACGGAGCCCTGCCCACTGAAAACCGCAAAAAGGCACATGCTTGTGAAGTTTATCTGGGTGTTTCAGGACCCTTAGACGCAAAAGCACGCACTGCCTTGCACACCTGCTACTCCACCAGTGCTGAGGCGCGGCAGACAGGGCTCAGCTGCAGAGTGCTGGTGGCATGCTGTATTGTTTTTGCTTTTAATCTTTTCTTTCACTGACTTTAGTCCAGAGGAGAATGTCTTCTAAAGTCCCAAGCGACAGCTCTCTGGTTAAAATTTTTGTGATGCCATAAGGAGCCATTTTCTTATGGCACTCTAAGGTCTTCCATGGAAAGCTTCTGCGGAAGCACAGTCCAGGAACTGGCTTATGGGGCAGCATGGGCATTGGAATAAAAATGGAAACATTCATTTTTAACCTGCTAAGCCAGGAAAATGCTGACCTACATAGAGCACAGTACTGCCCACTCACATTCTTTATCCTGTACTTGCAATGACTTCGTGAACTGCATACCACATGTTCTTAGCCTTAATTGTCAACTTGCCACATTTCATTGTCATCACCAGGAAAGTCTCAATTGAGGAAATCCCTAGGTCAGATTGTGGGCAGGTTCGTGAGGACTGCCTTGATTATTCGTTGCTGCTCAGCCTACTGTGGACATCACCATCCTTGAGACAGTGGCCCTGGGCTACGTAAGAAAGCTAGCTGAGCATGAGCCTGGGAGGGAGCCTGGGAGCCAGCAGGTGACATTCCTCCAGAGTTGCGCCAGGTCCGTTTCCTCACTTCCCTTAATCAAGTTTGGGCTGTGACTGAAAGTTCAGTGTAAGATGGGATAAGCCCTTACCTCCCTTAAGCTGCTTTGGGCAGATTACTTTATCACATCAACAGAACGAAATGAGTTTACCACACAAGAAGAAACTTGAGAGAAGCCTCAATCATTTCCTTCTGAAGCAGCGTTAATTCATAAATTTTGTAATATATACAAAAACTCTACCTGTGTTGGCGAGGGGAGGGTTTCTACAAAGGTTAGGATCAATTCTGGTTGTCTGCCAAGGTTAAAACAAGGCAAACATTGCATTTTGGAGCCACTAAGACAAGCATATAGTGTCGCTAGAATTTGTGGTTTTGCAATGGTGGCGTTAAAACCTTGCTCCCCATGAACAGATGCTTCAATGATGAACTGTTGCCCAGCCCCTCAAGGGTACACTTAGAAGTCTTAGGCTGTACTCACTCACTAATCAAATATTTAGGTCCTACTATGTTTAAGGTCTTAAATTAGGTACAGTGGATCTAAAAACACACAGTCCTTCAAAGGGCCGATCACCAGGGGAGGGAAAAGCCATCAGGGAAGCATGAACCTTTAGTGTGTTGAGAGAAACAAGTAAAGATTTATCATTTAAGCAAAGCAGGTGACTGTGTCTTGGGAAATGAAACAGTCTTATTTTATCATCTCCAAAACACATTAAGAAATACCTAAGAGGTGTTTCCTTAGGAGCATAAAAACTGGTATACATCCACACAAGTTCAACACGGAACCTTTTTGATACTTTTTGATACTAGGTGACATAAACTGGAAGGAACCAATAAGAACTAGATAAACTATGCTACATCCATACAATGGAATGTTCTTCAGGAATTAAGGAAAAATGTGAAAAGGCTGTGAAAAGCTATGGATGAGTCTTAGATCTGTATTTCTAAATTAAAGAAGTGTGAAGTTATATATTGTATGTTGCAAACATGCAACTTCCAAAAAGCAAATGCATATAGTAGATAAATTAGTGTTTCCAGAGGATGGGCAAGGGTTAAGCAGATGAAACACACTGATGTTTTAGGTCTGTGAACTTGTTATGCATAATGCCATAATGGTGAACACAGGACATTAAATATTTGGCAAAACCGATACTTCATAGCATAAAGAGTAAACTTTATGCAAATTAAGAAAGCATTTAGGAGCTTGAGAAAGCTGAGAGTAGAATAAAGACATTGAAGAAAGAATATGAATAGATTATGAATATATGAGATGAGCTCACTGGGTGTGTGATTAAAGGCTGATCTCAGAAACTTTGGAAGTTGGAGGTTGTAAAGATTAAGGAGCTGTGCATAAGCACAGTTTTATGACTGGCAAAGCTGTTTCCCACTGGCTTTAAACAATTCTGAAGCCACTCAACATATAAGCTAGAATTGGTGGGTGGTAGGAGCCAAGTTATTTTCTGGAATGGAAAGCAAATGATAAGGAGTAGTTTGGACCAGCTGACCAAGGTTAATGTCAACAATGAGAAGCCACATTGTAATCTGTATCACGGCTACTATGTGGTATGAGGCTGACAGTCGACTTTTATGGTTTTTGAAACCAAAACACATTACCTTCTTGTAATTGCGAAGAGAACGTGTCCAGTTCAAGGACATCTCACAAATCAACTAACCAACAGCTCTCACTATTGTCAAGGTCATGAAAAATAAAGTGTCTAAGAAACTTCCATTGTTATGACAAACATAAGGGGAGATGGCTATTGAATGCTATGAGGCATCCTACACGGGATCCTGAAACAGAGAAAATTGAGGAAAATTGAGGAAATCTGAGTCAGACAGATAGGCTGTTCAGTCGTGTGTCAGTCCTGCAGGAACGAAGGAAGACGGCTGGATGTGAGCACATACCCCTCACCGCACATCTATAAACAGTGATGCTCTTCCAGTGGGGTGAGAGGAAACAAAAGACAAGTGAACAGACAAAGCTTCGTTTGCAGATTCTATGATGATTGGTGAGGAAACTCAGAGTGGCAACAGCAAAAACAGTGAAAAGCTCCTGAGAGTAAGAGGGACCATAAGATGGGGACCACAGCCCAACGCAAATAGCTTTTCAGATGCGGCAGCTGCTGCTGTCCTTGCTTTTTTGTATCTGAACAGGAAGACTGATGTTGAATTTAAAAGCTTAACACCACTTACGTTAGCAGCCCCCTAAAATGAGACCCACATAAGGAAAACTAAAATTCTGATGCAAGGAGTCATAGCATAACCAACTAACTAAAAATATTCCCTGTTCACGGTTAAGAAGACTTCATAGCATCAAAATGTTCTTCCCAACTCAGTACATGTCCTAGTCTGATTCCTGATCCTATGATAAAATGCCCTGACAAAAGCAACAGGGAGGAGACATGGCTCAGGAGTTACTGTCTCTCACTATGGGAAAGTCAGGGCAGGAGGAATTTGAAGCAGCTAGTTCCAGCCAGAGCACAGGGAGAATAAAGACGTGCTGGCTTACCGGTGCTCAGTCTTCTCTCTATTGTTTACGTAGTCCAGGATCTCCAAGCCTGGAGAATGGTGATGCCTGCAGTGGGCACAGCTGCCACACAGTGCCCCATAGCCATGCCAGTGGCCAAGTTGATTTAGACCGCCCCTCAGTAAGACTCTCTTCCAGACGATTCTGAACTATGGCACATTGACACCAACCATCACAAGATGTGAGCTCAGTGAAACCCCAAAAGTCCAGCAAGTTATTTTGTGAGCACCCCAAAAACGGAATCCAGCGTTTATATAGAGAGACAAAACAGCAACAACCAACAACCACACATCCTGTAGAGGATTAGGTTGGAGGACTAAGGCTACTTGCCTGTGAGATCTGCTCTAAAAGTACAGTGCATGGTGCTGGTGAAAGACCAAACAGATGCTTGGGACAGAGCAGAGCCCAGAGATAAATGCTCATAAAGTGTTACTTGTTAATCTTTGGCAAACAAGCAAAAATATCATTTCAAAGAATGTTAGAACAAATGGACACGTATGTATGGAGCAGGGCAATCTAGACAGAGACAAAAATTAACCCAAAATGGGTAATGCTCTAAATGTAAAACACAAAACTATATAAAATGCTCAGATTAAAGCCTAGATGGCCTTGAGATTTGGAGGGTATAAAATTAAATAGCTGGTAAAATTAGACTTCATTAAAACATTTTTAATTCTTTTTTGAGGTTATAATTATATCATTTCTCCCTTCCTTACTGAAACTTCCCATATACTCCTCCTTGCTCTTTTGAAGTTCATGACCTCTTTTTTATTGTTTTATGCATGCACACACACACACAAACATACACACACACCTTAAACACCTATGTAGAACCTGCTTGGTATATACATACTTATACCTACATGTGCACACGACTGTATCTGTAAACACGTATGTATGTTTTCAGAGCTGACCTTTGATACTGGATACTAAATTGGTGGCCTCTGACCTGGGGAGGGCAATTTCTCCAGCTCTTGACATTCCTTAGTTGCCTGTGGTTCTTTGTGTAGGGTTGAGTCATCCTGGGTTTTTCCCCTGACCCCTAACCCCCTGACCTCTATCCTGTGGCTCAGATTAGTATGTCTGTTATTGTTCTTGTTCAGCTCATATTCAGGCATCATGTTGGTGAGACTTTATAAATGTAGCTTCTGATATTCCTGGTGGACACACTCTCACAGCAAACTCCCTGTTACTCTGGCCCCTGCGATCTTTCTGCCCCCTCCTTTAAGCCTGAGGTATAGGGTTGTAGTGGAGATGGAGCCATCGAGACTGGGCCCCGCAGCTCTGCATTTTGAATGGTTGTAGTTTTCTGTAATGCTGTTTGTTGCAAAAAGAAGTTTCCTTGATGTGGGGTGAGGACTACACCTCTCTGTGGATGTCAGGACAAGTCTTTAGAGTGTCGTTATTGCTTAAGATAGTTTAGGAAAGTGCTGGTTGTAGTTCTCATCTAAGACCCATGGCTTAGTCCTGAGAAGCTGGCCAGGTCTCCAGTACCAGACATGATCTATCTCTTATTCAGTTGGTCTTAAGTCCAATTAGAGAGTGATTGGTTACTACCAAGGTATGTGTGCCATTATTGCACAGTTGGTGTTAATGTGGTGTTTGAGTTGTAGGTCATTAAAAATTTTTAATTCTCTGAAGAATACAATGTCAAGAGATTGAGAAAACAAGCCACAAACAGGGAGATAATGCTTGAAAAAGATCTGTCCTGGTAGGTCTTCTAAGTAATATATCCAAAATTTAGAAAAAATTCTTAAGTGTAATAACAAGAATAAACTATTCAACTTAACAATGCGCCTAAGACTAACAGATACCTCATCAAAGAAGATATACACATGGTAAATAAGAATGTGTTCACTTCTATGTCATCAAGGACGTATAATTGAAATAACAATGGAACTCCACCTCACGCCTCTTAGAGCAACCAAAACCTGGGCTGGAGAAATGGCCCCAGTTAACAGCACTCGGTGTAAAATCATAAGGACCAGCTTTCCAATCCCACCTAGCCAACTGTATGTATGTATGTATGTATGTATGTATGTATGTATGTATGTATGTATGTACATATGCGTATTTCTAAAGCAAGTGGAGATAGGAGGATCTCTGAGGCTTGCCAGCATCTAGCCTAGATGAAAAAGTGCAAGCCCCAGGTTCAGGGAGAGAGCCTGCCTCAAAGTGGAGAATGATAGAATAGGAGACATAGTGCCCTCTTCTGGCCCTAGTATGCACAGATGTGAGCACTCCCCCTCCCCCAACACTCATACAATCACACATGGACATAAATAATTTTTTTTAAATCACCCAAATCCAATAATGATAGTGAAAGCATGGAGCAGGTGGAACTCTCATTCGTGAAAACATAAAACAGTACAGCCATCTGGAAGATGATTTGGCAATTACCAGAAAACCAAACTATATATTTTTTATTGTGGCGTTTAGCAATTGCACTCTTTGGTATTAATCCAAAGGAATTGGAAATGTATGTCCATACAAAAACCATACAAATTACAAACCTTACAGAAACCCATACAAATCTTCATGGTAGTTTTATTTATAACCACCCGAAACTTGTAATGAACTAAGTTGTCTTCCCAGGGGTCAGTGGGTGAACGGTGACACACACAACAGAATATTACTCGGTAATGAAAAGCAATGAACTATCGAGTCATGAAAAGACAGGAAGAAATGTATACACACTATTAAATGGAAATGATCTGAAGAGTCTGGGTGGTCTGCATGGCTAAATGGTGTTTGGAAAAGACAAGGAAAAAACTACATGGGCGGTAAATATATCAGTGAATTCAACAAGTTGGTTGAAAGGTAAAGATTTGGAGCACAAAGGCTATTTTAGGACAGTGAGAATATTGTATGTGATGCTATTATGAAGGATGCGAACATTGTACAGTTGCCCAAACCATGTTCACACCGCTATGGACTTTGGGTAATTCCCAGTGCCCGTTCTAACAAACATGCAGCTCTAGTGAGGAATTCTGGGTTATTGGGGAAATTGTGAATGTGCTAGAGAGCAGCTGCCTTAGTTTCTTTTCTTGGTGCTGTGAATAAATGCTCTGACTAAAGCACATTAAGAGAAGGAGGCTTTGCTCTGGTTCAGTCAGGCAGCCGCGGGTCACAGCGCATTCCCGATCAGTAAGCAGAGAGGAGTAATACCTACTGTTGCTCAGGCCCTGTTCTCCGTTCACCCAGTTTAGGATCGCAGCCAAAGCATGGTGCCACCCACAATGGGTGGGTCAGCCCACCTCAGTTACGATACCCGCCCCTCCACAGACAGGCTCAGAGGCCCATTTTCCAAGTAATTCTATAGTCAAGTAGATAGCACTAACTATCACAGGTTTTATATGGGAAATCTACACACCATCAGTTCTTACATTGACTCTGAGGGTGTGCTTTTTTAAAAAGCAAAGTCTATATATATATGAAGGAAGTGGGGATGAGGACCCCCCACTCCATCATCCCCAACTGCTCTCGTCACTCATGTCTGCTCCCATTCACTCTGTCCATTCCCGTTCACACCCATCACTTCTGTTATTCTCACCACACTCGTCACTCCCCAACATACCCATCACCCCCACCCACTTTCATCACTCCTGTCCACTCCTGTGCAGAATACTATAAGTTACTGTAAGTAAACGAAGAGACAGACCATTTTCATGGATTGGAGGACTGAATGTTGCAAATGTGTCATTTCCCCCTAGTTTGTAGATTTCATGAACTCTATTAGCTTCTTTAGTTTAGAGATTGACAAGGTGATTCTAAAGGTTGTATGAAAACAAAAGGTATTGCGGAGACAGCCAACATATTCTTAGCAAAGAGTCACACACAGGGGCTTATTCTACAAAGAACAAGCTTCCTTGTAGCTTGTATATTAAAGCCATAAAAACACAGCCATAAAGCCAGTAAATCAGCTAGGGTAGTAGTGCGACACAAAGAGATCAACAAGTCAATGGAATGGAAGAACGCAGGGGCAGGAGAGACTGCTAACAGTTAAGAGCAGGTGCTGATCTTTCTGAGGACCTGAGTTCAGCTCCTAATGCCCAATCTGAACTGCCGGAAACAGTGATTCCAGGGAATCTCCCACTGTCTCCCGCCCTCCTCAGGCACTGCATTCACACATACAAACCCACACTCAGACATGCAAACACGTAATTTAAATAAAAGTAAACCTTAACAAGGGAGTACAGAATAAAGAGCAGAAACAAATTTATGCCTATAACAGGTGCTCGGCACATGGAAGAGGTGTTGGAGAAAGTCTGTGTTCCCAGCTCTACCTAGTGAGTTATAGGCCTGTTAATGGTGAAATATTCGGTGTCAGTGTGGAGGCTATCTTGACGGCCTTGGGGATTGGCAAAGATTTCTGTTTTAGAGAGAGATCTTTAATATTTTGTTATTCTATGTGTATGTGTGTGATGGCACAGGAGGTGGGGCATGTGTGTGTGGAGACCAAATGACAACTTTGTGGAGTCCATTCTTTCTTTCCGTCTTTCCGTAGATTCCAGGAACCAAATTCAGGTTGTCAATTTACCTACCAGCAGGCACCTTTACCTGCTGAGACACTAGCCAAGGAAAAAATTTCTTAAACAGACACAAAGCATAGGTCCCAAGGAAAAAGTTAGATACTTTGGATACTTTAAAATTATATAGTTCTGTCCAACCAATGTACCATCTAGCATATACAAGACAGGCTAGCAAAAGCATGACATTTTAAACTCAGAGCTCCGCAAAGGACTCATAACGTTTATACAGTTTGGAGATTAGAATTATAATTCACTTTCTTCCCCAAACTTAGAAATGTTATAACTTAAAAGAGCATCATTGCTAAGTATAGGTAAAGATGTGCACAAAAAGAGCTCTCTCATCTTGTAGGAAAGCACATTGGTGTGGATCCTTGAAAAAGCAGGTTGGTCTCAGTTAGCATTGATGCTAGAGTACCCAGCAATTCTACTCCAAAGCATCCGCCATCTGAAATGCCTTCCACTTGTATGCCAAGAAACATGTGTAAATATATTCGTAGAGCATTGTTCATAATGGGCAAACAAACAAAAAACTGAACACAGAAAAAATACAGAATAAATTCCATAGCTGCTTCTTAGCCTCCCAGAAACTGTTTCTAGGGACCCTGAAGGTACCAAAACCTGAGAGTGTCCAAATTTCCCCTTCTGTCTTAGCTAGTGTTCTACTGCTGTGAAGAGACACCATGGTCATGGCAACTCTTAAATGGAAAGCATTTAATTGGAGTTTGCCTACAGTTTCAGAGGTTTAATCTGTTCTCACCATGCGGCGTGCAAGCAGGCGTGGAGCTGGCGGAGCTGAGAGTTCTGCCTTTACATCCACAGGAGGAAGAGAGAGCCGCTGGGCGCTGGGCTTGCCTTTGGCTTTTTAAAACCTCAAAGTACGCCTCCAGTGACACGGTTCCTCCAGCAAGGCCACACTTTCCAACAGTACTCCACCCTGGTGACCAAACACTCAAATCTATGAGCCTATGGAGGCTGATCCTAGTCACATAACCACATTTCGCTCCCTGGCTTGAAGCCAATCATAATACAAAATTTCATTCAGTCCAACATTAAGTGTCCATCATCTGTAGCAATCTCAACACCGTTTAGAAATGCTCAAAGTCTCTTCCAAGATTCTTAACTGTAGGCCCCTGTAAAATCAAAATGGAAAACCAGATTACATACTTTAAACATACAATGGCACAGGATATTCATTACTGTTCCAAAAAGGAAGAAAGGGAGCATAATGTGGAAATATTGGACCAAAGCAAGACCAAAAACCAGCTGGGAAGCTCCATCTCAGTATCTTCACGTCTGATGTCAAAGCTCTCTACAGATCTCCAACTCCTTTCAGCTCTGTCGACGGCAGCACACTTCTCTTGCGCTGTCTCTACTCTCTGTCAGCAGCTTTTCTCAGCAAGCATCCCACGGCTCTGGCACCCCCAATATCTTGAGCCTCTAAAGCAAACCAGGCTGCACCTTCACAGTTCAAGAAAAGGCCTCTCTGGGCTTGCGTGTGGGGACACCCTTGACACACACCTGGCCTCAGAGGCTTACATAGATGCAGAGGGGGATCCCACAGCCCCTTTCTTCTGTCCTTGACTCTAAAGCCAGAGCCACATGGCTGAAGCTGTGAGTGGTGCTGCTTGCTGGGGCTAGCACATGTCCCCATTGTTCAGTCACATCTGCATGAGCCTTCTGTTTGTGATGGTCTCACTGCCTAAGCTTTTTAAAATTCCTTTTCACAAGTGGGAAAGTGTGGGGGGAGGGTCTTGTTCTGTCCCCACCACCCCATTTATTCATTTAGCAGGAGGTTTTTCTTTAATCTGTTTATCTCCTTGAGCACAGGACTTAGGTCCATCACACTTACTGGTATCCCTTTTGTCCTCAACTGTCCATTTTGTATTTTTCCTTGCTGAGCTTGCTCCTTTTCATTCTAGAGCTGCAGGGGAAAAATCCATATCCTATAATTCCAATAACATAATTAAAATTTTTATGTGTATGAGTGTTTTGACTACATATATGTGTATTACCTGTGTACCTAGTATATGCAGAGGTCAGAAGAGGCCACTGAATCACCTGGGACTGAAGTTACAGATGGTTTTGAACTGTCATGTTGGTGCTAGGAATCGAACTTGAGTCCCCTGGAAGAACACTCAGTAATAAGTCATCTCTCCGTCCCTCTAGACAATATTTTTTAAACTAACCAAACCACAATATTTGGTGTTTTTTTTATAAAAAAGAATATATATAAAACAGTGGTATGATATAAAAAGCAAAGCAAAGGGGTGATTCCTACAGAGGTCCAGGACATTTGTCCACCCCAAAGCTACTGAGCGAAAAATCAGTGCGTGCTGGACTCAGAAACTGATGTGAAGAATGGCCTGTGATGATTCTGTTGCTGTTGTGTGGTAGAAGAAAGATGTGGGTGGGCCCCCCGCCCCTGTCTGTGGGCTGAACGGCTGCCTGTGATCTGAAGGCAGGGACAGTAGGAATGTCTCAGGTCCCTCTGTGTTGATTTCAATTCCACTCTACATCTTCTTTACCAGAGTGCCAGGTGTCTGGGGTTGAAGACACTCCTCCTTGAAGTAGTTGTACAGTCTGGGAATCAATTTGTTTGTTCCAGGCAGAATCCTTATCTCTCCTGCTAAGGAATGTCATATCCTGAGTTCAGGGAAACTGAGTTACAGATGTGGCTCAAAGGATAGACATAGCATCTGTGAGTCCCTGAATCACCCTACCATCATTAACTTTTATTTGGAAACCAATGTAATTACTGCAATCTTTCTTATTCCGTGCATAGCACTTATCTTATTTTGAAAGCAACTCCCTGGAGAAACACTCATAAATCCTGCTGAAGTAATTATGAACTTAATGTTTGAGTTTTGCATGCAGAGACGAAAATGTTACCCTTTTATGACAAATCAGAGCACAAACAAATCCCTAAAGACTGTGCAAAATTTCAGCTTGGGTTGATTTAATGAGGATCTGAGGTGAGTGTGGGAGTATGGAAAGAAAAGTAACACAACCTCAGACCAAACGAAACTTAAATCCGTGGGCTCTTTGTGATTGGCAAGCCGACACGTGTGTGTAACTCATTTCTCCCTCCGGCTTTTAGGATACTATTGCCCAACAGCTTTGGTGACAGCACTCTACCCTCCCAGGCTGGCTCCCTGAAGGCCACAGCTGGAAAAGGTCAGTGGTCAGTTCCTCCACGCACAGCCCTTTGGGATCCTTCTCCCTTGCTTACCTGAGGTAGGCTAGGAGTGCAAACTGTGTGTGCTAAGTTATGCAACAGGCTGCTTTGATGAGTATTCACATTGTGATTTGTGATAACACTAATCAATGGTTTCACCTAGCTGGGTGTGTGTCTGTGTTTGTGTGTGGTGTCTAAATAGGTCCGACTCCCCTAGCTTCTTCTGTTTGAATGCTTGGCCCACAGGGAGGGGCACTATTAGAAGCTGCAGCCTTGTGGAGAAAGCGCATCACTGTGCGGGTGGGTTTGGAGGTCTCCACCCAGTGAGACACAGTCTGCTGCTGCCTGTGGGTCAAGAGGTAGCACTCTTAGCACTATTTTCAGCACCATGTCTGCCTGCATGCTAACAACACTGGGCTAAACCTCTGAAACTATAAGCCAGCCCCAATTAAATGTTTTCCTTTATAAGAGTTGCTGTGGTCATGGTGTCTCTTCATGGCAATAAAACCCTAAGACAGTGTGTGTGTGTGTCGATGTGTAGGGTATGTGTCAGTGTGTATGTGTTGAGTATGTGTTGTGTTAGGTGTGTGTGCACTGGGTATGTGTATATGGTGTGCATGTGTGTGTGGGGGGGGCATCTGTATGTGTGAATCTATGTATGCATGGTGTATGTATGTGTTTGGGTATGTGATTGTATATGTGTGTGCATGTGTGTGGTGTGTACCTGTGTGTTTGGAGTGTGCACAGCAAGCATGTATGCACAGCCCTGGCACCTCCTCCCTTGGTGCATTTTGTATCTGTGGGACACATAAGGGATGGCTCTGAGGAAAGCTGACATGCCTGTGGGTCAGTTGAGGTGGTCAGCAGCTCCTAAGCAGACCTGCAGGAGAACTCCCAGGAGGTGGGATCCGTGCTTATTTGCTGAGCTCTGGGCTCTGGATGCTTTGAGCTCTTGCCTCTGCTGCTTGACTCAGACCACCCCAGGATTCTGAGCAGACTCAGGGAGAACTAAGGCTTTGGGCGGCATCTGGCATGGTAGGCGGAGCCAGAGGCTCTCTCATTGCACTCCCCTCCTCACAAGGAAACACCAGGCTCAGATCCTCCTTGGCTCTGAGCTCACAGTCTTGGCTGTGACACAAGGTGCATGAAATGGTTCTTTCTGGACCATCAATGAAAGCGTCTGCTGTTGTCTTTTACTTCTGCGATGTGCTAGAAATTTCCCTCTGGGTGTCTGGGCTCCCACAAAGGGGTTCTCGTCTGTGGTTGGAATCCGTACTTTGGCATCAAGCGTTCCTAGAATGTAATGGCAGAAAAAAAAATCACATTCTGCCATCTTCTTGCCTCTTTTCTACTCCCAGATTCTTGATTGTGACCTGTATCGCTTCCATTTGCCTAAAAAGGCAAGATCTCTCTCACAAGGAAGTCACAATGTTCCACTCAGGAGATAACGCTTGTAAAAGTGACAGTTGCACTAAGGCATTTCCCCTTCCTCCATATTAGTCCTAGAGTGTGCCTTCCAGCAGAGCCTGGCACGCGCTGCCACAGGGTTAATATTCTGAGCTGGGTATGCCAGGCTCAGACGAGGCGCGGAGGCTGGGAACCATCCGCTGCCCAGCACTGGTTGCTCATCTCCCACTCTACTTTAGCCTTTTGAAATTAGCACCAGATGCTATAATGATACATTGTACATTATTATTACATAATAACACATTAAAGCCCAGCTTCAGCTCTTCCACACAACTTCGTATATATATACGCAGCTTCCTTCGTATACAGGCCAAAATGTTGTTCTGTGGGCTGGCTGTCCACCTGGTGTTTCAGGGTCCAGACTTTGTTCCTCTTGGGGCATCATTACCCCTTGGCACCCCAGAGTCCTTTGTAACTCCTGCAGGTGAGGAGTGAGTGGTGAGGAGGGCACACTCTTTCATCCCTTCAGCCCAGAATGGCATCGCTTCCACACATTAGTGTGAGAGCAGAGAGCTCAGACTGTTGTTTTAAAAAACGAAAATCCCAACCATTCCATTTCACCAATAAAGACTCAGGAGCTGGGTCCTGGGGTGAGAAGCTGCTAGTCAGAGAGGCAGAGAAAGCACCCAGCTGACCTTCCTTCTCAGCTCACCTCTGGATGGCAAAACCCCAAAAGACTCACTAGCTCAGCTGACAGCCCAGGAGGAAAAGGCCAAAAAACCCAAGGCCAAAGGCTTGCTAGCTCAAAGCCCTCAAAGTCCAAAAAGCCAGAGAGCCAGAGAGCTGAAGCTCAAGCTCTTCTACTTCTTCATGCTCTCTTAAAAACCCCTCAACTCAAAGTCCCTCCTGCTCTTTAATCCCTGTCAGCTGGTTTCTCACTCTGCCTCTTGACGTAGGGTTAACTTAATAAATCCAGTGTACAGAAAGCTCTTGGATAAAAGGTGTGTGATAGGGCTCAATCACACCAAACAAGAAACAGGGTTTTACAGTTCACAATTTTGGGGTTCACAATGGGATAAAATAGTCTATAACATTAGACACTGTTTCTCCAACTGGTCAGCTGCATCCTAGCAGCAGCTGTCCCCTTCTCCAGGGGACACCAAGTCTGACTCTGAGGAGGAGACAGAGATTGTCCCACATAATGGCCATCTCTCAGAGATGGGTCTCTGAAGAGTTAATAAGACTGATGATTATAATCTCGAACGACATTTGAAGCATACCGTGACGCATTCTGGTATTCTTCCCATTTGATGAGCTACTCCGGTTGTAGGGCACCAATGGGAGAGCTGGGCAGTGGAGGGTCACTCTCTCTGCAGCCTGTGGGCGTTTGCTCACTGGAGAGATAGGGGTTTTCAGTGTTCTCATTGGGTGGTTCTGCTCTTTTGCTCTTTCCTAATAAACCGTGGCTCTATGAGAAGTTTGAGATGGAGTTTCAGTGCTTCTCTATGGCTCACTGATGTATGATGAAAGGAAAGGTAGCCATTTACGTCGTGATTAAAATCAGGCAAAACTTTGTTCCCTTTGCTCTAGAGAGCAAAATAGTTGAGGCACACTCTGCAGCTTAAAGACTGGTTCAAACTCATGTAGGTGAGATTAAGCAGTCTGCTCACCTCATTCACAGCACTGATTCTCAGCTTTGGGGGTCACATGACCCTTCACACCAGGGTAACATATCAGATATTTACATTACCATTCAGAACAGTAACAAAGTTCGAGTTAAAAAGCAACAGCGAAAATAACTTTATGGAGAGGGTCACCACAGCGTGAGGACTGTACTCCGGCAGCATTAGGAAGGTGGAGAGCCCCTGGTTACAGGGCAGCAAGGAGGCAGTGCTTCCGACCTGAGCAGCACGGCATGGCCCGTTCCACTCACGGGGCTGTTTGTGTCCTTTAGACAGCGGTTAGCCCCAGGGGTGACCTGTGGTCTGAAGGCTGCTGTGCAGGTCCTCAGGTGCGTGACCAGCACACAAGGTGTGGCTTTGTTTCCCGTATCTCTCCTGCCTCTTTTGCAAGGTCTTATGTCACCCAAGCTGACCTCAAACAATGTAGCTAAAATCCTCCTGCGCTGGGATTATAGGCCTGCAGCGTTGTGCCAACTTCATGCAGTGTTGGGCTCCAACCCGGAGACCTGTGCTCTTCCAGGTGAGCTACCTCCCCAGCCCAGACAAACTGCTTCTTGTGTGCACGTGTGTGTGTGTGTGTGTGTGTGTGTGTGTGTGTGTAGGGCATGTGCATGCCTAGATGGTGTGCACGTCTATGTGGGGGGATGGGTAAGTCTCGATGGCATATGTACGTACGTATATGCTGTTGAATGTACGCATCTGTGCATGAGGTGAATGTCAGGTGCCCTTCTCAGTCACTCTGTACCTTATTTGTTGAGACCAACCGGGTCCCCACTGTACCCAGAGCTCACTGATTGAGCCAGGATGGCCGAATCCACCTTCTCAGTGCTAGGAGTGCAGACATAAACTAGTTTGCCAAACTTATTTTTAGATTTCATATTTCTCACATGAGTTTTCACATGAGTGTGTATCTTGCACCATAGGCAAGCAGTGTCCACTGAGGTCAGAGGAAGGCATTGCCTCTCTGGGGACTAGAGTTACAGATGTTTGTGAGCAGGCACTGGGGGTGGACCCTGGTCCTCTGAAGGAGCAGACAGCGGCGCTTTTCGCTGACTTCTGTGTGGATTATGGGGCTAAACTTTTGTGCTCGCGCTCACTCAGCAGGCGCTTTCATCAGTTGAGTCCTCTTGCCAGCCCCCAAGGCAGACTGTTCTTAAACGTGATTCATGATCACAGGAAAAGGTTCCCAAGCTCTTCCATTATGCCCTGTCAAAGGTTTCAGTCCTTTTTGTTCTGTGACTGTGATATTTCCCTTTCACATTATTATTAATTTTTCCCACTTATTTGATTCAGTTGTGGCTTTTCTGACTTGGATTTCTGGACAGAGCCTATGGTGTCATATGCTTAGTAGCTTTTAAGTTCAACAAATAGAACAGTAGCCAAGAAAAATCAAGTTTCCTAAAACCCAGTAACAAATGACCAATCAACTTTCTACTTAGTCTCTGTTACAATGGTTATACTGGGTCATGTCTTAGCAAACAGCTTGTGCTGTCTGTCCCAGACAGCAATGGGGAAGGATGTTATCCAGAGTCTCTCTGCATGTCTAATGTCTCTGTCATTCTTGCTGCTTCAGGAGATGGAGGAGGAGGAAGGTCTTTATATGTGTGAACACACAATATATGTTATGGTGCAGATAAGACATGCCTATGATAGCTCTTCCTTATAGAACTCAGTTCCACATCTCAGGGACAACTACCTGGAGCTGCTCTTACAGTAAACTGTTTTTTATAAGGAGGAGAATGTCTAGGAGGATATGGACACATATCAAATAATAGTTGGGCAAGATGGCTCAGTACTAAGAGGACAGGATATTGACATGAATCAAATGATAGATGGGCGAGATGGCTCGGTACTGAGAGGACAGGTCACTGTTCTAGATGAGCTGGGTTTGGTTCTCAGCTCGTCCATGTGCCTCACCGCCTTCTGCAACTCCAGTTCCAGGGATCTGGAACCCAATTCTGCCCCTGGGCACCAGACATGCAAGCGTTACACACATGTATGTAGACAAAACACCTATACACAGAGAATTAAATCAGTAATGTGTGAAAGGGAAAGACATATGCCAGCCATTTCAGCAGTGTGTGCCCATTTGTAGCATCTCTCATGTCTTTCCTTGAATTCCATTTTAATTCGTCTATGACATATTCTCCCTGTTGAAGAACAGCCTCAGAAAGTAGTGAGAACTAACCAGAATGCCTGGTCAATCATGTTTTGCTAACCAGTCTGTTTTCTACACGGGGAGATACTGATGCATGAACAAGATGATATTGCTTCTCTGCCTCCTGACACACTTGGGCTAACCATTCTTCCTTCCCAGAGCCTGAAGGGCCGTATGTGGATATGACCTAGTGTCAACTCACATTTCCTCTTCCTTTTATTCACTCTCTTTTAGCTAGATTGTCTTCATTTACATATGTGCATTAACACCAAGCCAGTTTTTGCCTCAGGATGGTGACAACTGTTCTTTCAACAATTATCCGAACTCTGCCTTCTCTATATCTGTTTGTTTACTTTTTTCTCTCTAAAATGTAAGTTTCCTGCAGTCAACAACTTGTCTTATTTGTCATGAATCTTTAGTACCTTCCACAGAGTTCAAAAGAAAACAGATGCCCTTTGTGGTAATTGGACTTGATTGTCAGTTTGATTGGATTGACAGATGCCTAGGAGATTAGACAGGAACCTGTCTGTGTGTGTTTGTGAAGTGTTTGTGAAGACTTTTCCAGAGGAACTTAGATGAGGCAGAAATGCCTACCCTCCATTTAGTACTCACCACATCAGTTTGAGGGCTTGGAGGAATGAGATGAGGAAGCCTCTGGCCAGCTTCATCTTCCTTCTGCTTGCTGACTGGCGCAGGGTGACCAGCTTTCTCCTCCATATACCTTGGTGCACATGTTCTGTCTCACAATGGGCCGTAACACAGACCAACATGGAATGGAACTCTGAAACTTAACTCCAGACCAATCTTTCCTCCCTCTAGCTGATTGTCTCAGGCATTTAGTCTTATGAGGAAAATTGACCAACACGCTCTATAATTGTCAACCAGTGGGCATTGCTGGCCTTTGAGTCTTCCCCAATGATACTTTTCTTTTTAATTTCTTCTGTTTGTTCTTTTAATTTTTTAAAAATTTTTCTTTCCTCATATATTACATGCTGAATGCAGTTTCCCTCCCCTTTCTTCCTTTCCTTTCAGTCCGTCCCTTCCTCCCCCTATCTACTCCTCTTTGGCTTTTCTTCAGAAAAGAGCTGGCCTTCTATGGATAGTAACCAAACATAGCATATCAAGTTGCAGTAAGACTAGACACCTCCCTTCACATAAGGCTGAACGAGGCAGCACCTTATTTGTGATTTTCTTCCAAAAGGAAATGCATAAACTTCATTTTAAAATTAGAATGTATTTTAAAGAGCCAACCTTTTAGAATTATGTGTTTTAAATGACAGCCTCTAGAACCCTGTGCAGCAGCCACTAGAGTGGCAATACTTGAACTGACATGACCGATTAGCACATGGCACGGTAGTGCTTATGCAGCTTTAGTTCTAGGTTCACCAATGGGCTTCAGCTGGGCAAACTCCAAATATGAAGCATCTGTATGTATGGTTTGAATAAGAACTTGGTACTGAGAGTGGGGTTGTTGCTGTGTAGAACCTTACAATATTTGTTGTTGTTTGGGGAATGAGGAAAACTTTGGAACTTACTGAATGCTGTAAGCAGGTTCTAATAGGATCTGGTGGGACCCTAAAAGACAGCAGTACTGAGAGCAATGTGGACAGTGGAGGCCCGCTGCATGAAGTTTCAGAGGGAAAAGAACTATATTAACAGTATAGAGGACATTCATGTGATATTTTGACAAATAAGCTATTGCTATTCTGCCCATGGTCTAAGAACTTGCCTGAAGCTAAATTAAGAGGTAAAAGACTGACTTCTTTGGTGGAAGAAGCTTCAAGATGGTATAACATTATGGCTCACCCTCATACAGATCTACAATGAAAAAGAGCAAAAACCAGGCAGAAAGAAAAGAAAATGTGCAATTTGGAGAAGAGCTCTGTAGAAGCTTAATGTTATAGCAAAGTCAAATGCTGAGGAAAAGGCTGTGATTGTTAAGGAGATTAGTGCATTTAAACAAAAGCCTCTTGCTTTTGTTTAGAATGATAGGAAAGGTGTCCTCAGGACAAGACATCCTGCCAAAGTTCCAGTTTGTTAAAGGAAAGAGCTAAACTGTGTGTGTTGGGGGACAGGTCCCTGAAAGCAAATGCCTACAAAAGCTACTGCTGCTGTGGTTCACACGGGGAAGAGACCATCCCGAGATGGCAGCCTAACTTGAACCATCCACACAGCATTGGTTTGGAAGACAAGAGAGACGAAACATTGAAGAGGTTTTGTAGTCTTTATGCACAGTTTTAGAGAGGCCCTAAGGAGAGGCAATGTGTGCCAGGGTCAGAATTCCCTTGAGAGGCCACAATGTGAAGGTGCAAAGGTGAAGTGAAGCTGCAAAGGTGAAGTGTGGGTTATGGTGGGTACCCCAAGATGTTTGAGACATCAGACCTATGGGATATCAGCTAAGGGGCACTGAACGCTCACGCACGCACGAGAGAGAGAGAGAGAGAGAGAGAGAGAGAGAGAGAGAGAGAGAGAGACAGAGACAGAGACAGAGAGACAGAGAGACAGAGGAGGAGGAAAGCATTACAGACAGAGAAGCTAGAGGGAAAGAGTCATCTAAGCCCTTTGAGACTGAAGTTCCATATAATGAACATGGAACTGCAGGATTTGGTGTTTGCCCTGATGAGTTTTGGTCTTGCTTTGGCCCAGTCTTTCCCTACTTCTCCCTACTGGAATGGAAATGCATATTCTGTCTCATTGTATGTTAGAAGTGTGTAAACTGCTTTTTACTTACCAGGGGGCCACAGTCAATAGATTGCCTTGAGTTTCAAAGCCACTTTGGAGTTCCGAACAGTGTTGAGATTGTTAAAGACTATGGGGACTTTTGAAACCAAGGAAATGCATTTTGTGTTATGAGGTGCCCATGAGCATATGGGGACTAGACAGCCAAATGTACTGTTGGGATGAGAAATTTCTCCCATAGGCTCATGTATCTGAACACTTGGTCCACAGTTGGTCGCACTGTCTAGAGGTTGCTGAACCATGAGGAGGTATGGCCTTGATGGAAGAAGTTTGTCACTCCACCTCCTACTTCCTGTCTCTGTTTCCTGTTGCCCACATGCAATGCTTCCTGAATGCAGACTCTCCCTCTGGAATCACAAACCAAAATGAACTTTCTTCCTTAAGTGACTTTGGATGTAGTGTTTTTATTACAGCCGCAGAAAAGCAACCGATTCACCAGACAAACCATCACCAAGAAGCATTCGCTTTTATAGTTTGAATGAGTAATGGTAGGTGTGATGGGGCATGAGAGGGAAAGGGTTACTGATTCTCTGAGGGCAGCTGGGGCCCTAGATGGAGCAGAGACCTTTCTTTCATTTCCCACTAAGGTGGGTGTCTTGTGGCTTTTAAGCTCTATCACTTTTGTTTTTATTACGCTCTAGGGTATGTTCCCTTGTCCTATTATTGGGCCCTTTCCAAAGCTTTTGCTCCTAAGGTTGGGGCACCAAGGTGAAGGGTGCAACCGATGTGTCAGAGCATCCCCAAAGAGAGGCACTTTGGGCACAAGTTTTCTAATCGGGTCTTCCTCACACAGAGGTGTGCTCTTGCCCTGCAGAGGTATCTGGGTAATATACCCTCTCTGAGGCTTCTCTCTTCCCTGTGGAAGGCTTTCACAACCCTCGGCGCTATACAGAGATAACACAGGAGGAAATCCACCCACCATCCCTACAAGGGAGACCTGACTCTTCTCCGGGCTTGCACACAGTAGCCCACCCATCAACCTTCACCATGCTGTTTCTGCCCACGGGCCACTCCTTACTCACTGTATATCCACTGGGAGCCAGCCTGCCCTTCTCCCAGCCATCTTCTCTGCACCATTGTCTGGCAGGGTCAGAGCATAGTACTTCCCTTGTGAGACAAGCCCTTACAGGTCTGTTCCAGGGAGGGAAACGGGGCTTTCCAGGGGAGCTTGTCTTACTTCCCCTGGGGTCATCCTTGCTTGCATGCCATCATTAACAAAGGCAAGCCGTTGTGTGGGGTCTGGAAATGGGCTGGGGTGCACAGAGCCCTCTCTCCTAACACTGCTTTCACCCCCATGTGTCATCCCACTGTGAACCTGACAGCCATGACTGCCTAGAATGTGCAGGGCAGTAACTGAACTGACCGGAACTCTCCTCAGGGCTTCCCCGATGACTTGGGGTGTGAACTGGCAGATCAGAGGGAGTTTCTAATGCTAGTGATTCATTGTTTTCTGGCTAATTTGCAGGCTTAGTTGTGAGAAAAGCTTTTATTTCTTTTAAACTACAGAGAGAGAGAGAAAGGCCACAAATAAATCTGGGCAGAGTGATAGGCTCTGGGCCCAGAATTGAGGTCCCCACCATAATGATAATGACAGCTGTGGTAGACCCCGAAGAACCCTCCGTGGGCCTCCTGTCTCAGGAAAAGCAGTGTCCCTTCCAGGTGTTGAGAATTCGCTTTTTTCTGTTTCGATTTCCCTGCTTTAAATTAGGAAGCTGACTAATAAATAGTTAAATGTGTTTGCCGGAAAATATTCAAGGGTATGGCAACAGTTTCCAAATCCCCAAGAGCCTGGACACAAGGGAACCTTGGCAGCCAAGACTGCCATTAAGAAGGTCACAAGATGCCATCTGTGACTGTGTGCACTTTCCTGTTGAAGCACAACACGGGCCAGGAGTGGCTGCTGTTGATTTCGTTGTGAGTATAAAGCTGCACCCTCTTGTGAACACCACGGTGACTTGGGTGGCTTCTGTGAGCAGACCAGGGTCTGTCCCCAACAGGGCCTGGAGCTACACAAGGAAGACAAAAACACTGCTCTTGGGTCTGTCTTTAATTACAGCTCAAACATGTTTTGGGAATGTTCATTCATAGCTTTCCTGAATTCTTTTGTGCCTGATGCTGGGCTCCTTTAAAATACAGCAATAGCTCTCTTGTAGCTGTTAAGGCATATAGGTGAATCTTTTACTTACAACCTAAAAGTTGGACCAATATCACAGTCAATTTCAGAACCTTCTCATGGACTCTATAACTGTTTATGTTTTGCTTTATCAGAATTTCTAAAGTATATTTTATTACATTTTATTTGTTGGGAGGAGCATGTGCTCTGGTGCATATGTGGAGATCAGAGGACAACTTTCAGAAGTTCATCCTCTCCTCCTGTGTGGATCCCAGGGGCCAGCGCAGGCTCCCAGGCTTATCAGAGAGCTCCTTGGCCAGCTGAATCATCTCACCTGTCTATATGCTGACACATGTGTGTAGTTCTTTGCTGGACCATCAGGGGTAAATTAAAGTATTTTTTTACATCCATGCATGCATGTATCTTTCGGAGGTCAGAGTACTTTCTGTATAACCATGATACTACCCTACCCCAAAACATTACCAATTATGGAATAATGTGTAATCTCACACACAGAGTTCTGAATGCTCAGTTCTTAGAAATCTGCCATCTATCCCAATGGCTAACAACTATCTTAGATGGCAATGCCTGCTGGTTTTGAGATACTTTGTAAAATCTAATGAAAACTCTGGTCTTCAGAAAATTTTCCAGGAAGACTTTAACTCCCTAATGGCAGACATCTTGGATCTTTACAGGTTCATGGACAATAGGTTAAGTGTTAATCCATTGTTGATGCTCCATTTAAATTCCCTTCCTCTGAGTGCATCACACACAGTACTCCAAAATGGCAGACTCTTCTTCATCTCCCATCATCATTTATTGCCCATGAGCCTTTGTTTAGAGGAACTTAAACTTTCAAGGAAATCGGGTAGAAGATGATGGCCAACCTGCTGAGTGGCAACTGAATGACAAACATTGCTGGCAGCTGTCCCATGACAGACATCGGTAGGTGAACTAAGTGATTAGGATAGATGACTTAGGAGCCTCCTCCTAAACTGGAGTGTCTCTAACACAGCAGTGGCCAGAGGCTTACAAGTCTACACTTGCCTTCTTGACATTCCGCAGTTAAAACCAAGTCCATGTACTGTTCAGGGTTAGCACAGAAGTTAAGGGCCCAGTTTCTAAAGGTACATTTTGTTGGCAGTTACTGAGAGAGTCCCATCATCAAAACCTTCCCACTTGGTTCTAGTTCTACACCTAGGTGGCAGGGAGGTAGACAGAGGCTAGTAAATTAGAATAACAGCAAACTTCCTTAATTAAAAAGTTAAGGTCAAGCTACACCATTTTGTCAACTGTAGACTTGCAAGGAAAGATTAATATCCAAGCATATTCCAGGAGATGAGTGTTTACTGTTTTCCTCCACAAAGTCTGAAAAAAAACAAGGCTCACTGTGGCTTGCAGCTATGGGCTTGCTGAAAACCGCTGAAATGTATGGTGGAAAGTGGGCCAGTGTGGAGAGTGAAAGGTGTAGAACAGGCCTGGAGGTCTCAGAAGGCTCAGGGAAAGCACAACTGGATTTCAGCAGGGTCTCAAGTTGCCTCTCTTTCTCAGAGCAGGAGTGGGTGAGCACGGTGAGCATGAAGAAGCCTCCCAACCTGAAAACGCACGCCTCTTTCCAAAGGTCCTGAATGTTTACTGTGAATTTAAATGCAGCCAGTTTTTGTCTCTTACTGTTGTGCTGGTCAAGGGCTAATAGGAAGCAAAGGCTGCTTGTGTAATGGGGCATAGCTGTATAACCCGTAAGAATGTCATCCTGACTCCCTACTTCATCTGCACGCAGGAGGACACCCTGGAAGAGCAAGACCCTCCTGTAACATCCCGCCCAACATCAAGCACAAAGTGGTACGTTCTCACTCTTCACGAGCGTGTGTGTACGGGATGGAATGCTGCGTATTATTCATTAAAAAAAAACTAACTCAAAGGAAACGAGGTTTAAAAGTGAATATTCATCTGTGGGTTAACAGATGTAAACAGCTGGCCAGGTCGAGGCTCTCATTACTATCCTCAGGTGGTTTCTTCTCCACGGGTGGCAATAACCACATAGATGCTTGTCTTTGATTGTAAACTGCCAAACAATGAAGAGACTATTTTATTTGGTGAACTTTGGACTTCTGAGCAAGTTTGAGACTGTTATAGACTATGGGGACTTTTGGAATTGGACTGGATGCATTTCTGCATTATGGTATAGCTACAAGCCAATGGGAGCCAGGGAGTGGACCGTGGTGGCTTGAATAGGCATGACTCCCCAGATTCACGGGCTTGAATGTTGGAGTGGGTGTGGCTTTGTTAGAAGAAGTGTGTCATTCTATGGGAGGGCTCTGAGGTCTCCTATGCTCAAGCTACACCCAGTGTGGCAGAGTCCTACTGCCGGAAGATCCAGATGTAGAACTCTGAGCTCCTTCTCCAACGCCATGTCTGCCTGCACGCCGCCATGCTTTCTGCCATGATGATAATGGTCTAAACCTCTGGGCTGTCAGCCAGCCCCAATTAAATGTTTTCCTTTATAAGAGTTGCATTAGTCCTGGTGCCTCTTCACAGCAATAGGGACGCCAACTAAGTCAGACTAGAAATAGAAACAAGGACAAAAAATCAGGAGTTGGGAGTAGGTCAGTGGCAAAGCAAATTTATAAGTATTTATAAAGTATATAAGTATTGTAAACTTATGACAACTAAAAGTTGAAAATACATTTATGCAGTGGTAAATTCACCTTACTGTATTCCCAGAAGTGAAATTCTTGAATTGGAAAGTGAGTTGGTTTTATTCACAGCTAAGTTGTCCCCCCCGCCCCGATTAACCTCAGTGATTCTTTTCTATATCCCCACACCTGCTTTCAACCGGGCTTGGTGGCACATGGTGTGATCCCAGCACTCAAGAGAGCCCTAATCAGAAGGGTCACAAGTTCAAGGCCAGCCTGGGCTACATAGTGAGAGTTGTATTTTTTTTTCTCTTTCAGAATGTTAATGAAGATAATTATAAACTTAATGTTTCCCAATTTCATACATGAAGATAGTTGCATTTTCTTTGATAGATTCAGTATCTTCCCTCATGTTTATTAGTTTCATGGGCATTTTTATTAACAGTAGTTGATTCTCATCATCTGTAGAACCCACACTTTTTAAAGCTGAACTGAACACTAACAATCCACAAACCATGGCTCCCATGGCACAGAGATGTAATGTTTAGGTTCTCTAACCCTCGAGTCACAATGTTTTTGTCAACTTAACCCGTAACTTTGTTTTTATGTATATTTTAAATAAACTGTATTATAAAACACTTGTAAATAAAAAATCAACACTAATTTTTATATGCCTGTTTCTGTTCAAAGGGCCTTTATTTAATATGTGTCCATTTGTCAGCATTGACTCGAGCCGATGGCTTGAGCTTAAGAAGAGCGCTTTCCCTGTGAGGTACAGCACTGCCTTCTTGTGCTATGGACCCCACACGTCAGCAGGATGGTCAGGCCCTAACAAACACACACACAAGCAGGAAACGGAGTTCCAAAGAGGCTGCAGAGAGGATGCTACGGAGAGTAGCCAAGGTCCTGCTGTCCTGCTGTCCTGCTGTCCATCTGTCCATCTGTCCATCTGTCCATGCTGTCCTGCTGTCCATGCTGTCCATCTGTCCATCTGTCCTGCTGTCTGTGCTGTCCTGTCCTGCTGTCCATCTGTCCTGCTGTCCGTGCTGTCCTACTGTCCTGCTGTCCATGCTGTCCATCTGTCCATGCTGTCCATCTGTCCATGCTGTCCTGCTGTCCTGCTGTCTGTGCTGTCCTGTCCTGCTGTCCTGCTGTCTGTGCTGTCCGTGCTGTCCATCTGTCCTGCTGTCCGTGCTGTCCATCTGTCCTGCTGTCCGTGCTGTCCATCTGTCCTGCTGTCCGTGCTGTCCATCTGTCCTGCTGTCCGTGCTGTCCTGCTGTCCTGCTGTCCGTGCTGTCATACTTGACCTCAGCACGAATGCACGTGACGGGTGATCCCACATTTTCCCATTCTGTGCACGCCCCTCCAAAAATTCTGTGTCATCCCAGGATTACACACAGAGTTTAGCAAGTAAGAGAATTCATAGATTTGGAATCCGTGAATAATGAAATGTGACTGTGTATATTTCTGTTGCCTGTGTTTCTGTTGGGATAGTTTTTTTTCAGTGATTTTTATAACCTGTTTATATATTAGGATTGGACGTTTTTGCCTTACCTGAATTGTAAGTCATTTTACTATTACCCCTGTCTTGTCTTTTCATTTTACTGTTACTGCCTGTTAGAGTAGATTCTGACAGTAGGATCAAAATACCATTTGAATAAAGGTGGAAAAACAACCAATAAAGGAACTTTGTTAGATGTCTGGGTTTTGTCGTTGTTGCCTATGGGTGTGGGGTTTGAGTATGTGCAGGTGCACATGTGTGTACATTGGCCAGAGAGTTACACTGAGAAAGATCTCTCTTCTTGTTCACCTCTTGCCGCTCAGCAAACTCAGGGCTCACTGATTGGCTAGACTGGCTGGCTAGTGAGCTCTAGGGTGGCCTGTCTCTGGTCCCTCCCCTACTCTCACTCTGCCCCTTCCCAGCACTCTGGTTATAGACAACACCTCCTTGATTTTTCATTGGTGGCGTTTTCGTGTTTTTCCGGTGTTGGTGAGGTGCTGTGGTGCCGAGCTGAGAGCACAGCCATCCTCTCAGTCAGTTCTGGGACGTAGTCTTGCCACATAGCCCAGGCTTGCCTCAAACAATCTTCTTGTCTCAGCCTTCCCAGTGCAGAGATCAGTTATACACCCACAAGTCTGGCTTGCTTCGTGTTAATTCCTATTTCTCTCTTCTCTAGGCACACCAGGTTTGGGGTTCTCCAAACCCTACTCCAGTACCTCTAGATTACAAAGCGTCACGTATAAGCCCAAGTAAGCTGCTGTTCCTATCCACTTGTTGTCTGTATTTTGACTGTTACCATCTTCTGTTTTCTTGCTGTCTGGAGTCGGAGGCCGCTTAGTAAAGCCCTCTGCGCTCTGCCTTCTCCCCTCTAACACCTGCATTATCACTTCATTTTATGAGTCCTAAGGGTGAAGAAAGTGGGATCCGACATGACAAGGGTGGAACAGCCAGAAGACTCACCTGCCTTTCAGCTGCTCTGGAAATAAGCATTGTAGGAAGCAGCAGCAGCAGTTTTGTTAGATGGTTGAGTTTTGTTTCCAGCAAGGGTTTGGAACTGATTTAAAACTGCTTCAGAATGTCAGCAAATATCAAGCCAAGCCTTGTGGCTTGAAACATGTAATCCTAGCTTCTCAGGAGGCTGAGGCAGGAGGATTTGCAATTTGAAGTCTGGCTGGGCAATTCAGTGAGATCTTGTCTCAAAAGAAAAAGAAAAAAGAGCCCAGGTGTGATGGTACCCCTTTAATCCCAGCTCAGGGCGTAGAAGCAAGCCAACATCTGTGAGTTTAAAGCCAGCTAGCCTGGTATACATAATTAATTCCAGGCCAGCCAGAGCTACACAGTAAGATCCTCTCTCAGAAAGAGACAGAGAGAGACAGAGATAGAGACAGAAGAGAGAGATGAGTACAGTATGGTGGCTAATAACCCTAGCACTTGGGAAGCTGAGGCAGGAGAATCAGGACAGAAGTCCAGGGCCAACTAAGACTATATGAAACCCTGCCTCAAAAAATTAAAAAACAAACCACCATGAAAACTAGAAAGAAATAAGTAAAAAGAGTGATAAGGATATAGCTCTATGTAAGACTATCGGTTCAGCCGATAGTCTTGAAGGGAAAACAAAACACTAGTCAGTTTCCTTCCTTATTCGCAGTAGACTCTGCTCTATCTAAAGCTCTTAAGGCATTAAAGGTGTTTTCACTCTAGGTGTGAAGCTCCAAAAGCCGGACTTCGATCTCCTCCTGAGTTACAAGGCTAGAGGGAAGAACCTCCTGAAACAAGTAAGAACTTTTCACTTTTGTGTCTGCAGGTGTCGGGTGTGTCTGCTGGAAGGCGGGCCTTTCTGTCGGGAGAGGCCTCTGAACACCGACCGCACAGACCTGGTCAGTTGTTCAGGAAGCAGGCTTCAGATCAGCTTTGGGCTGGGAGTCCCAGGGGAAGTGTCCAGGAGCTGCTGGGCTCTGCCTTTGGTGCCTGTTGTCATAGAGGCAGTGTTTTCTGCCTTGCTGGGACCAACTCTGGGTGCTGAGTGTCCCTGTCACCTGTCTGCCCTGTGTCCCAATATCTAGTGTCCCCATGCTCTCTAAGATGGACATCCCTGCCAGGGCCCTGACTGGCCTGATCAGGCCTTCTCAAATCCCAGCACTTTTAAATGGGGTGTTAAAACAAGGTCCCTTTTACACCTTAGAATTCTGGCAGAATAGGCCTTGCCTTGCCTTGGAAGCACAGGCAACCTAAATTCAATCCCCAGATAAAGGCTGGGTGTGGTGACACAGGCTTGAGATTCCTGGTGCTGAGGAAGCACAGGCAGATGAAGGCAGCCCTGTAGCTCACTGGCCAGCCAGCCTCACCGACTGGATAGATACCAGGCCAGTGAGAGACTGTGTCTTAAGAAACAAGGTAAACAGTTTCTGAGGACCAAGAGTTGAGGCTGTTTTCTCACCTCTGGCTCAAGTATATTCACACACATTCATCTACACACATGAACATACACACACCACACACAGAGGCAGGCACACACACACATAGGCACATGAACACACATTCACACACAGTCTCCAATAAACACACATAAACACACATGTATGCACACACCACACATACATGCCACATATACACAGAGGCAAGTATACAAACACAAATACACACACATGATCACACACACATGCTATGCAGGAACATAACACACACATTTGCCACACACACACACAATTCTCTGCAGAGATTTTTGGAGAGTAAGTTAAAAAGAAAAAAACAACTCATTTTCTCTGTGTTCCCTACTAACTTTATTTATTACAAAATAAAGCTGTAGTTTTGCTATCTCATAAGTTTTATCAGAGCCTCCCTTCAAAGTTGAATCTAAACAACTCAGCTTCATGGTAAGTAATTGCATTTGTGATGTCATGGGTTTGATATGTTAGTTACATGCGTTTACATGTTAGTTACATGACTTTTTAATGTTATTCAAGGAGCATCTAAGATTGTAACAAGAATACTAATTATACACACATGTCACTTTGCAAAGGCTGGTCTGGGGCACCAAAGGGACCTGATAAATTTAGCTAGCAGGACTGGGCTGGATGGGTCTCCAGGGTCCCAGACAGCTAAGCTCATTTCAGGGGCAGCCTTCCACATTAGGATGTGTGGAATGCTCGGGCACGGGAAGGCAGTGCTGCTGCCGGGGAAGATTCCTGTGCTGACATGCGTGTGTGTGTGTGTGTGTGTGTGTGTGTGTGTGTGCATGTGTGTGTGTACCCAGAAGCTTTGCCCTACTGAAAGTTCCCTGTGCATTTAGTCAGGGACCTGCCTCTCTGGAGGGCTGGGGCACTTCTGGGAAAGGAAGATGATTTCCTGAAAGCGTGTTGCTCCCGGCTTCCTTTGGGAGTTGTCTGAGGGAATGATTAACTACTATGAAATAATTCCCTCTCTCTGCATTGCATGGAGATGCACTGAGGCCAGGTGATTTCGATGCCAATCAGTGTCATGGCTGTGCTGAGGGACAGATGCATCTTCCTCTCCTGACCCCTCCACTAAGTACATGTTCATACCTTTCTGTGACATGCCACATACACACACAGTTCAAAAGCACCCTCCCCTTTCTCTTTCCCTGTCACATGTGATAAATATGGGGACTTATCTGAGAAACGCTGAGCCTAGAATCCCAACCAAAATGAAACCATCACTTTTATGAGTAGAGCAAGAGCTAATTTTAAATTATTTTCTTTTTTATGTGTATGAGTGTTTTGCTTACACGGACATTGGTACACTGTGTGTGCCTGATGCCCTCAGAGGCCAGAAAAAGGCTCAGTGTCCCGGAGCTGTAGTTACAGATGGTTGTGAGCCGCCTTGCAGGTGCTGGTAGCCAAAGCAGGGTCCTCCGGAGGAGCCGCCATCCCCACAGCCCCCAAATTTAAAATATTTTTAAACAGGTACTGATATTTGGGGGAAGAAATGCAAGTCACCAGGCACAGAAGTGCAAGGCTCCTGCCGGGTTGCCAACATTCTTACCTTTAAAAACGTTCGCTTGGCTACTCTCTCCTTTGGTAACTCTCCTTGAATTATTTATGTTCTTGGGACCTAACCTGAAGAAGGCCATAATGCAGGACTGGAGGGCAGAGAACTGACACTCAGGATTGCCTGGAAGGGGATGGTGGCACAGTCCTTACCAGGAAGAATAATGAAAGGGCTGTGGGCTGGGTCGCTAGTGATTCTCAGACTTCTTGCCTTTCTAAATTCCTCTTGTGTATCGATCTGTCCTTCCTGACTGAGACAGAAAAGGGTTTTGTTGTTTTGTTAAGATGGAAGAAAATGCAGAAGCGATGCCAGCCCCTGCTCATGAGTGATGTCTGGTTTGAAAGAGGTGATTTAATTCCCAATTTTGTGGGAACAGTGACCTTTGCGGATGAGCGAGTGTTGACAATCAGACCATTTTTTCCCCCTTCAGTTTCAGCAACAATGGGATAATGAAAGCAAGTTTGGCTCCTCGGAGAACTCAGAGACGGATGGATACTACCCTGATTTCAGTGTACACTCACTCGAGTCATTCAAGTGACTTGAAGAAGGAAGCCACAGACCTGGGGCCCCGAGTTTCTGTGTTAACCCATTGAGACAGGAGGCCGGAGGAGGCCATGGTGGGGTGTGCACCTATGGAAGACCTTGCTAGAAACTTCCTTGGCTTCATGTGTCGTTCCTTCATGTGTGTGTGTGTGTATGTGTGTGTGTGTGTGTATGTGTGTATCTGTGTGTGTGTTTGTGTGTGAACTGATGGGGAGGGGGGTTGTCGATATCATGATTAAATGCTTTTTTAAAATAAGTTCCCAAGGCTCACATTCTGCTGTAAGAACCTCACAAGTGATGGTGTGACCTCCACTGTGGTGGGCGCCAGAGCCACCCAGCCTGTCCTCTACCTCGGAGAAAGACTTTTCTGTGTCCCAGAAGAAAAGGCCCTTCTAGCTCGGCCAGGTTTCCCTCCACTCAAGGAAAACTGGCTTTGCTGCGGGCTCCGCCTTCGGCACCGCCCACCGGCCTGCGCCTCCCTCCTCCCGCTGGTCTGCGCCGAGGTCCTGCTGGGGCCCTGTGGTCTCCTTGCCCGGGAGCGCACGAAGGGACCTGGCGAAGAAGGAGCAGAAAAAGGAACGAGGCCACGGAAGAGTCACCTCCCTCTGGCAGCCCCCTCCTCTGCCAACCGACGCTTCTGTGTTTCTGATCCAGCCTGCACCCCAACAAACGGCTCCTGTTGAACAGAAAGCACAAAGTCGCACCCTAACCCCGCGCCTTTTACGACCCGGCCCTTAATATTTTTTCCTTTAGCCACAGGTTGGGCTAAATACATTCGCTGAGAGCCATCTGGTCTGCTTCTCGGGAACCCTTCATGTGGTTTTCATTAAGCTCGCCGGAACCGTGCATTGAAAACGTAGCCCGGGGCTGCTCGGGAGCCTCTAACAGCCTGCCCTGCGCAAGCAGCGCGAGGGGACCTCTGGGTAGGCGCCCGGGCTGGCACCGAAGGACCATGCCCCAGTGACTGCGCATCGCCCCTCCCTGGAACACACTTATCCACAGCAAGGCTTTTTCAGTGCCCCAGTGTTCAGATTTTGCCGCACGCAAGCCAGAGTTTGTTAGAATTCTGTTTTCGATTCTAAAAATCAATGTCAACAGCTTTACAGACAAATTTACAGAAATAACCTGGCCATAGAAACTCAATATTTCTATGTGACCAGTCACACTGGGAGGGCTGAGTCTGCCTTCTACGCCTGTCCCTGACTATCCCTACCCCCATAGGAAAAAACAACTACAGCAACAACAACAACAACAAAAGTTAGCTTAGGGAAAAATACTGTCTCACATAATGAGTTAGGGTTTAAGTACAGCATAGAGGAGACAGGCCAGCTTCTGGACCCCTAATGTGCTATATCTGGAAAGCTCCTTAGGGTTTATCAAAGATTAGTTTGTTGGAGGGGTTTGGGAAGGGTCAGATGGCCGGTGAGTGGGAGTGGGCTGGAGTGGCTCTGCAACAAAGGAATGAATTTGTGGCGTCCTGCTCTTCGCTGGGTCCTCCCAAGAAGCGGAGTGAAGTCCGTCTCCACTGCAGTCTAGGTTCCCCTCCCCCTCTCTCTTTTTCCTTTGCTTCTCCACTGTTCTCTCCCCACCCCCTCCCTGTCCGGGTGATTTTATTTGGGATTTTAAAATGAAACCAGGTGCTGCGTAAAACAAAGGCACAGTAATATCAAGGAAAGACGATCCAACGCTTAAGGAATGTGCTGAGTTTTATGACTCAGGCTATCCTGGCAAGGAGCTAGGAGTGACATGGAGAGGTGGGTGGCACTGAGCACAGACCATACATGGCAGCCCTGGCCTCCCCAGATACGGTGGTCAGGGCAGCCTGTGACTCACTTTGTAAAGGCCGAGGCCCTTGTTCATTTCGGAGCAAGGCTTGCCAGGCTGGAGCCAAAGGATCGTCAACTTTTTCCTGCCCAGGCCAGGGCTACCCTGAGGTTTGAAGAACACATCCTAGGCAAAATGCCACCTTTTTCCCTAGGAAGAGGTGGGACTCTGTCAAGGGCAGAGGGACAATGGCTTGGGAGTTCTGGGTCTCAGGCCTGCTGGCGTGCTTGGTGGGGGGTGGGGGAGGGTGTAGGGCCGCTCCTGGGAGCAGAAAGTGGAAAACTTGTTGATGATGAAGAGGGTTCTGGGTGCCATTCCTAAGCAGTCAGGGTGGGCTATGCAGAAACACCCAGGCAGACATCCACACATTCTGATAATTCTTTTCAAATGAGCATAGTAAGAGAGTTTACGTTTTTTATTCCTGTTCCTAAGAGACAGGCTAAGAGAGCTAAGGAGAAGGTCTCTCCCAGCAGGAAGTAGGGGCCTGAAATTGGGTGACAAGGGTCTGCTGGGCTCTCTTCGTACCTTTGCCTGCGTGGAACCTGGACGGAGAATCTGTGTCTTCTGGCATCCCACAACCCAGTGAAGGCTGTCACGTTTTGAATGAGAGCGAACTCTGACTGACATAAATGAGATTTCCATGTGTAGAAGCATCATGGGATGGATGCCTGCTTTCCCCTTTTCTCTTTTCCATCCTGTGAAATACCCACCAGCAAACTCTGCTGACTATTCCATAACTTCAGGGGAATCCCTGCTTAACTTTGTCATCAAAGGCTATTTCCCTGGAAACACAGTCTCAGAATGATGACTTCATAAACATTCACAGTGTAGGCATCACTCCAGGCTGCTGGAGAATGGGCCCATTCAGTTTATTTCTGATGTGACACTCGGGTGAGTGACGTCCGTCATCTGGACCAGCCCTGCACGCAGTCCCTCTGAAGCATGTTTATGGAGTGATTATGCCTGTGAATATTTGCTATATTTAGGTCTTCTCTTCTCCTCTCAGCCGCCCCCCCCAAGTCCTCAAACAAGCAGAAAGCCAAGTTACTGGTGTAGGGAAGACTCGGACCCTAATGACAAGGCATAGGTGCTTGAACACGTACTGCAAGTGGATTTGAAAAAAAAAAGAGAATGAAAACTGGAAAGCTAGTTGCTGGTATAATAACATTCTTTCATTAAGGTGGTTTGTTGTGCCTGGTCTCACAGGTGACAATGGCTTTCAGCTGGGCCTAGGGGGCATTGACAGCAAATGCAGATAGGAGGTGAGGGAATTAGCTCCTTTTGGGAGCTTCCTCTCCTCCACACCAACTGGGCAGAGCTATACTCTGTCTCATACCTCTAGGGCAGGATTTGGTGAGGACTCTGCTCTCCATTGTGGCAAAACCACCAGTATAATTGAAGGCCTTCCCCCTCCGACATACCTGGCCCTAGGTTGGGGCAGCTTTGCACCATCCAGGATGGAGAAATGGGTCCCCCAGGCTACAACTAAGCATTTCCTGACAGACACAGGCCTACGTTAGGGCCAGTATTTGCCTCTATCGGCTTGGTCATCTATTGTTTACCCTCCGTAGGGCCAGGTCTTGGCAGAGGGGGCATGTAGTGTTGCCAGAGTTTTATTTTTAGAGACAGGAAAATGTCTGCTTTTTGGCAGCTGTTGTTGTTCTGGCAAGCACAAGGGATGGTGTAAAAAAGTTCAAGTGAGAGATTCCAAGCCTTAAATTCATGGCATATGACATAGGCAATCACACTGGGAGTTCTCAACCGAAAGCGTGTGCAGCCTGAGGTTTTCCGCGGACAGCCTCCAGGGCAGAGCAGAAGACCTGCTGCTGTACCCTCGGGTGGAAGTCCTCAGGAGCACGGCCCTCACAATGTGAGCATCTATACAGTCCCTCTTGAGCACAGCAGATGGTCTGAAATATCTTTTTTATTCCTTTTTTTAAATCTTTGCCTCAATCCAGAACCTAGTCCAAGTTGTTGGAAGAGAAAAGGAGACACGCCCCAGCTGGCTTTCTACAGACCGGCTGACCGCGTCACGAAGGCTCTTAGAAGGCAGGCAGCTTCCACCAAGAGGCACATGGTCAGGATCAGGGGCTGCATTTCTAGGTCTTAACGGGAAACTTTTCTTCCAAATATGGCTCCCCCTTAAAACACATTTTTTGTGGGTTCTGTCATTCCAGCTACCGACAATCTATCTGAAAGCATTTTATAAGTAGTAATGGCATAGTGTACAAAGCAAAAATGGAAAGAAATAAAAATAGAAAATTAAATTGTATTTTCTTCCCTTCTTTTCTCCCCAGACTTTGGGGAAAGATTGTTTTCTAATTTTAAAAATAAAATAAATATATGACCCTTTCCTGCTCTTACAGAACACCGTTACTTTGGGGTTCCTTCTTCTTGTTGAAGCAGATTTTCTTTTCTTCTCACCCTTCTCCATCAGAGAATGGAGCTATGGTAATCAACTCCCTGGGACCTGTGTGGATCTCTCTCTCCCTCTCTCATCAGAGGAAAGCATTTTAAGTAGTTGCAGAGAAAAGGAGGAAAATAAGTCTTAGGAAAAATTTTGTTAGTTTAGTAGGAAAAAATAGCTCAAGACTTTTAGTTTTTATGTGTATATGTCTACATGTTTTTATGTGTATATGTGAATGTCTACTTGTTTGTGCACACATGTTCACGAAGAGGTCAGAAGGAGGTGTCAAATCCAATGGTACCAGAGTTACAGAGCTACACTGTGACTTGGATGCTGGGAACAGAGCTCTACTTAATCAAGTGCTCTTAACCCCTGAGCCCTCCCAACCCTCTTTTCTTTTCTTAAAATATTTGAATGCACATTAAAAATTTCTTCTTCCCTTTGGTGTTTGCTGGAGGCCTAAGAATTGAATTGGTTGTGCAATGTTTCATGAAATACACACTAATGTGCTGTGTAACATATATGTGAGATTGATCTCCAAGACTGTCTTAGCTTAATGTGAGTAAACAAATAATTGTTACTGGTTTTACTAATTAAGCAAATCTTTTTCTCTCATGCTTTGTGTCTCTTATTTTACTTCCCACCTCCAAATCCAGGCTACTTTTGAGTCTTGCTGTGTGATGTAGGCTGTGCTGGAGCTCTTGAGCTTCCTGCCACAGCTTTCTGAGCCCTGTGGTTAGCAGGGGTGCCTTTGTGGTGTCTTCTCAGTATAATGAGGAAACGGGATTGGGTGCGCTGGTCCCTCTGTGGCCTGTTTAGTGCTTAGTGCTGTTTGGTGTAGTCCTTCCTGGGTGATTCTATACACAGTGGTAGAGCTTGTGTGCGTGAGTGTGTGCATTCTAGTATTTATGGGGCTAAGGTGGAATAGAAATCTTAAGGTCCGAGCAGGCTGCCAATCAAGGTCAAGCCTGGCTGACCTCTCTGGATGTTTACTCTTCCAGACTGGGAAATGTGTTTAATAGATCTCCTAGGTACCTGCATTGCAAAGAATGTGAGTGTGGCATAAAATATAGAGCCTTTGGGAAAATGACACTTGGACCTGGTGTTCAGCCGACAACAGTGTCTCTGAGCCAATGAGATAAGAAGCTTCAAATGAAGTTAAGTTCAATAGTTCACCAGCAATGAAGGGGCAACCAAGTGAACATGGAGCACTTGGGTTCTAAGGGGCTGAGGTCACCATATCAAACTTCCCTCAGCATTTCTATTTTTCTGGAATGTAAGGAGTCTTCTCCTTATACCTAGAGAAATGTGCTCTAACCCATTTTTTTTTTCTGAAAAAAAGTGATAGTGTGAGATTTGAACATGTTTAGGTTTTTAATTATTTTGTGAGGTAATTACATGGGGACCACAGTTCCCACGTGGAGACCAGAGGACGACTTGAGGAACTGATTCTCCTCTTCCACCACGAGTTTCTGGATTTAACCTAGTTGTCATGCGCGGCAACAGTGCACTTACTTCACTGGGCCATCTTGCTGACCCAAGTATGGTTTCTCTTTTAAAAACAACAAAAAAATCTTTTTATTAATTCATTGTGAATTTCACGTCATGTATCCCCAATCCCACTCATCTTCCTGTCCCTCCACACCCACCCTCAGCCCCTGCAGCCTCTCCCCCAGGAAAACAAAAATAAACAAGCAAATAAATAAACTATCTATCTCCCTGTGAAAGCTGCAGTGTGTCACACAGTATACCCTTTTGCCCAAACAGCTTTACTTGCAAATGTTCATTGCAATGAGTCATTGGTCTGGTTCAAGGCCTCTGGCTTCTGCTACACTATCACCACTGGATCTTCACGGCGCTCCTCTGGCTTCTGCTACACCATCACCACTGGATCTTCACGGCGCTCCTCTAGGATGTGCTGTTGTTGCCCGGTGTCATGGAGACCCTGCAGCCTTGGATCTGCAGGACCGGCGCCTTCACCTGCCCCAGCAGTTCTTAGGTGAGGTGGATGTTGGGCTCTCATGCCCTTGGGGCCAGCTCTACCATGCAGCCCAGGTGAGGTTTATGTGCCTCTCCTGAGTGCTGCAGCTGCTGAGGGGCGGGCTGTCTCTTCCACACCCACACCACCACAAGGCCTTTGAGGAGTGTGGCCAGCTCTCTTGCAACCACACCTCCAGGGCCAGCTCTGCTGTGCTGCCCACGCAAAGTGTGTGGGAGGCCACTCTCCAGAGTGCTGCAGCCAGCAAGGGAAGGGGCCAGCTCGCCCATGGTGAGGGAGGAGGCAGCTCTGCACAACGCTTGGACATCAACATGGTCCCAGGTGGGATCCCAGACCAGAGATGTCTGCATGGCCTTTGGTGGTTACATGGGCCACAGACACTGACACAGACTCCTGCTAATGCTGCTGCGGGATCATGGACTCAGAGACAAGCCTCAGGTAGCTGTGCAAGCCGCTCACCCCAGACTTTCTCACCTCGCTTGTCCAGCTCTGCCTCTCTTCACAACGCTCAAATGCTCCATTTCTCTTTCTCTCCATCCCTCCACCACAAGCGTGCCCACCCTCAACAGGTAGCCATAGGCCTCTAGGTGGCTTCTGCCCTGTGAGTCTTTCTATGAGGTTTTAAAGCTATATTTTACAGACAAAAATCACACATTTTCTTGATAGTCTTGGGATGCTATTTTCTATTCTTTATTAATCTTCTATTAACTGTAGCCGCTCACTCTCCAGGTTCCAACATGCCCCTTTTCTGAGACAAGGTTGGCTTCAATTTCATTATGTGGCCAAAGGTAACTGTGAATTACTAGTGTCCTCCCCGTGCCTTCCTAGCACTGAGATTATAGGTCTGCTCTACTACACTTTCTGCAGTGTTGGGGACTGACTACTTCTGGGGTTTTTAAGAGAGAGATTCTGAAATAGTAACCACCCCTTGTATTATAATTTTAAGTCTTCATAAAATAGCATTTAGAAAAGCAAGTTTTACCTCTAGGATACTTATGACAAATATCTACTCCATAGCATTACTGTGAAGTACTCCCTTCAGGCCCCAGAAAGTGTGACTTGCTCTGAATTTTCTACTCTAAGGTGGCACATAAATACTCAGCCTCAGAAAGCACGGTCTTCAAGGCTCTACCAGATGGTCCCTTCAGAATAAATGTTTTCCATATGAGAATGTGTATATTTGTGTTTCTGGCATGAAATAATGCTCTTCTCATGATATTTAATAAACATCATATTATTTCATTTCTGTCTCAAGAAATCGAGCACCTTCCCATTCTGTCTGGTGAAGGTTATTGTCCTCCTGTTCGTGAGGTGGTGGCCAGCGTGGGCCCTGGAGAATGAAGCCCTTTTTTCTCTCTAGCCAGAGTGGCATGTAGCCAGGAATGATCTGAGATTTGTCTCTCTCCATAAAGGCTGTGTCAGCCTCAGAGACTGTGGCAAGAGGCCAGGAGCCAACATGAACATCCTTTTAACCCCGAGGCTTTCCTTCTAGCTAATATTCTAGATGCAGAGACTGAGTCTGGACTCTCTGGCTATATTCATTCTGTTAGCAGAAAACAGTTGCATTCTCAACTAACCCTCCGTTTTTCCAACCTAGAAGTCTTATAATGGTGGCCGCGACAAAAGGTGACTTCCTTTCCTCTGACTTATGTTTTCTCATCTAGACTTTTACCTGGAGGAGGAATGGTACTGAGCTCCAGTCACGCAGCCTGCTCTGTGTTTTGAGATGTTTTTCGTTAACAGACCCTGGGCCTGGAAAACTGTAAGTGCAAGATTTGTTCAGAAAAGGCTTCCTGCCCTTCAAAAATGAGTTTAGTCCAAAGAGATGTGAAGAATTGATGTAGAGTGTGGCTGGAGAGTCTAAAGGTAGCAGCTGACTTCTCTCCTCGTGGAAGGAATTCAAGGTATGGAATAGGACACATTTAGAAAGCAAGGGAGCTAGATGTGCATGAGGTTGAGTTCTTTCACTATCAAACTTAATGGAAAGTCAAGTTTTCTTCTTGTCACTGCCTTCTCACCTCCAGCTTATTCTTTAATTTAACAGAATCTGGCTTCTGTTCTTGATCTGCCACTGAAATGACATCCTTCAAGGTTGCCAAGGTGTATCATTGTAGTGAAGACCATGTGACTCAGCTTCCTGGCACTCATCCTTCAGCAGAGTGTCTCTGAGTTGTGTCTGTCCTGGGTTTCTGTGCTTGCTTGTGTGTTCTCTGACTGTTTCTTCTTGTTCTCACTCACCCAGAAGTGACATCTTCTGAGCTTCTGCCTGAGGACCCTTTGAGTTTCCACTATTGTGTTATCAGTTGTACTGTCTTCAAATGTCATCATTGAGTTTACAGGCCTGATTGTGAACTTATTTGTAAGCTCTGGATGAATTTTCCCTAGAATGTCCTATCCAGAGAAGAACCTATTGTGATGCAGCCAATGAGGGTGTGGAGGACCTCTAGAATGCTGAACGTGGAGACTGGTTTGGAGAGATGGATCATGGCTAAGAGCACTGGCTGCTCTTACAGAGGACCCAGGTTCAACGCCCAGCACTCACACAGCAGCTCACAACCATCCACAACGCCAGTTGTAGGGATCCAATACTTTCTCTGACTTCCACAGGCACCAGGCACATGTGGTACACACACACACACACACACACACACACACACACACACACACAATCCTATACACATAAAATCACATGTATCTAAGAAACAATTTTTAAAAGAGTGGAAAGGACTTGGATAAAGTTATTAAGCACATGGCAAATGAAATCAGTAGGGCTCTGAAATGGGTTTGCTGTCCGAAGAGAGGAAGGATGGAGACAGAGTAGAGACATAGAGGACAAAGTGAATCAAGATTTGTGCCTTGAGCACCTTCAGGGATGGCCTCATCCTTATTGTGCTTGGTCACCGCATCCTCAGCGGCTTCTGTTATCCATCACTGGCTGGTAGAAAGGGAGTACAGTTCATTCCCCTTAACATGGGAAGCGAAGCCCTTCACAATCTGGCTCTGTTTGGGCTCACTGTAGTGTTTCCAGTACAACAGACTCCACAAGGCAGTCTTCACCTTGCCTTTACTCAAGCTGTTCTTTCAATCTGGAATATTCTTCCCACATTTCCTGCTTAGGAAAGTCCTACTTATTCTTCATTTTGCACTTTACTTACTTAATCCTAACAGAGCCTCCTCCTTCCCATGAACATGCATGCTTCTGTGTTAATAGGGATTCTACGTTGTGATGAGGTCCAGTGTTACTCATACATAATCCTTCGCCTTCTTCATCATTACCCACCCCTCCTCTTCACAACCCAAAGTTTCTGTCCCTGCACATTAGAATGTATAACACAGTCACATATGTACGTAGATAATTAATTGCTATCTTTCAATAATTTTCAGAATTTTTTGTGTCTTTTTCCTGGCATTAGAATCCAGTTAATTCTCTGCTTGAATCTCCCTCATATCCTCCCGGGAGCCTACACTGACTTGGTCTCCAGTTTGTCACAGGGATAGGAAGCATCAACCAAGGAATATGCATGAACTAGACCCCCTAGAGAGATGTAGCAGATGGGCAGCTTAGGCTTCATGTGGGTCCTCTAGTAAAGGAAGTGGGAATTGCACTGGACAAGGACTCACTTGCTAGTTTTTAGATCACTTTCCCCTGGTGGGACTGCCTTGCCTGGCCACAGGAGAAGAGGACTCACCATTCCTGATGCAACTTAATGATCTGGGGTGGACAGGAAAGGAAGCTCCTCTTTTTTGTTGAATAGGCAAGGGGAAGGGGGAGGGTGGGTGGAATTGAGAGGGGAGGAGGGGAAGGGGGAGGGTGGGTGGAATTGAGAGGCGAGGAGGGGACGGGGGAGGGTGGGTGGAATTGAGAGGCGAGGAGGGATGGAGCTTACAAGAAATGAATAGTTTAAAACTTCAGTTAATAACTTTATCCAAGTCTTTTTCACTCTTTTTGTAAACTGGTTGTTTCTTCTTGTTCTCCAGAGTTGCTGCGCATCTGGAGCTGAGCATCTTCCAAGGTTCTGCCTTAGGATCCTTTGTTGTCATGACAGAGTTGCTATTATAGAGTTATCAATTCTACTGTCTTCAAATGTCATCTTTGAGTCTACAGGCCTGATTGTGAATTTATTTGTAAGCTCTGGATGAATTTTCCCTAGAATATCCCATCCAGAGAAAAACCTATTGTGATGCAGCCGATGAGGATGTAGAGGAGATGCTAAGCGTGGAAAAGACTTGGTTGGAGAGATGGATCATGGCTAAGAGCACTAGCTGCTCTTATAGAGCACCCAGGTTCAACTCCCAGCACTCACATGGCAGTTCTTGAAGATAGGAAATGTATCTTATCCACCTCCATCTCTTTCTGGCTTGCTAGTACACAATTTCACAGGCCTGTTCATGAAATAACAGAGGAAGAGCAAAGGGAGGAGTGGTCATTCGGTTTGGATTCGCTTTGGAATACAGTCACCTGGGACGGAAACTCTGAATTCTATACATAGAATTCCCTGACACAAAATCATGCACACACATACTTAGCCTCTTATGCACATGGCAGACAAGCCAAACTGTCAAGGTCTTCATCAGCAGGAAATTATCACTGTGCTTGTTAAAAACACACATGGCCTCTTCATGCACAGGAGACTCCTGCCCTTTGGCTGTGCTGCTGTGCGCTCTTTCTCCTGCCAGGATGAGATGAGGCCCTGACTGAGCCACAGTGAGGACACACTGCTCTATCTGCCTGTTTCATTGTAGGGAAGATGAGAAGTGTGTGTGTGTGTGTGGGGGGGTTGATTAATGAGATTTCTTTGACTCTTAATTATTGTTTTCACATGTCTCCTTCATCAGCCTTTTCTTTTCAACAGCACAAGGGAAAAATGAAAACAAAACAAAACAAAAGAAAGGTCTTCTAATATGAGGATACAGAAAGCCCCGGAAGCTCAGGAGCCAGCCAGATTGGCATGTGCAATGAACAAGAGTCCTTCTCTCAAAGCAAAAACCAGGGCTCAAGGTGGTCTTCTGACTACCCTCCCCCTCCCAATGTAAAAGAGGTTGAACTAGTTGCTCTCTAAGACTCCTCCCTAATAGATTGCATAATATATAAAGCATGATTCTGACTCTTTCTAAACTCTAAAGGAAGAATTCTTTCTGAGAATTCTCGAAAGGCAATCAAAACATCTCTGTCTTCAAGCCAGGGGTGAAAGAAATGACTAAAAATATGTTTTACACACTGCAGAGTGTGAGATGTCTGACATTGTCTTCTGACCATGCTTTGACTGCCTGAGTCACCTCGGGGATGGTTTAGACATGCTTTCACGTAGTCACTTCATCTGGCTAAACAAGTTAGAAGCAAGATGTGTGGGGATGTCAAAACCTAGCCCTCCTCACCTTCTTCCCTCCAACTCTGCTGCTCCACCTTCTTCTGCTGGCTAATGGGCCCGCTGAGCTCTCTACCAAGAGTGGTTCATATGCTTTCTGCGGAATAATAAGTATCTTAGCAGGTACTGTGAAAGTCATTTGAATTTTAACATAGTGAATTGCTGAATATTATGATCTGCCCACTTGAATTGATATCAGAACATATGTACACACTAGGACCAAATTTGTTAGGCTTTTCCCAAACCATCCCAGAAAGATGAGTTTCTTCAGGTCCAAAGGAGTCATAGAAAAACAACAACCTTCATTTGGCTTCCATCTTTAAGTATCTTTATTCTAACTGCAGTTCTTGGCTAATGACCCATAGATACATGTGCTATATAAAACCAGGAAGCCATGTCTTATGCCTCACTTCAAAGCAGAATGTCTGCTGCAATGTTGTTCATGCAGCGAGCCTGTCTAGAGTGCATACGTAGCAAGTATCTCCATCCTCTACTGTCTATTTCCTTGCTAGTTAGTTAGCTGTCTTCTCTAGACCTTTCTATCTACCTACATATTTATCTGTTATCAATCTAGAAATGTCCATTATCTTTTCTTTAGATCTATCCACTTCTTTATCTGTCTCTATTACCTACCTGTAATCTAGCTTTATGCAAATATATTTTCTGGGTTCTAATAAAAAACAAAGCCCTCAGAAAAAGATTTCCGTGCAGTCATTTATTTTGGAAGCAGTTCTAAAAACCCAAGTGGGAAACTAGAAAGAATGAAACAAAGAGAGAGAGAGAACACAAGTCAAGCTGAAGTTATGCTAGCATAACTTCCATCTAGAATGGAAGCCCTATGGTGACCCTCATAAGGCTCCTAAGAATTGCCAAGGGATAGAAGGAAGGGTCTATAGTAACCACAGAGTACTTGCTCCTTTCACTTAGGAGTTTCCTATGACAAGGGATGGCTGAGTGGGCCTCTGGGGGCAGCCCCAGAGGTGGGCAAAGTGGGCCTGGGTAGAGCACAGCGTCTAGGTGAGACTGTCAGTTACACCTGGCTACTGCTGGTGATTTTTTTTAATGGAGGACAAAAGATGGCCAACAGGATTATTCTTTTTTTTTTTTAAATCTTAACATTATTTTTTATTAATCACAGGTTATGTACTTTGTATGCCAGCCGTAGCCCCCTCCCGCATTCCCTCCTTTCCCCCCCTTCCCTCCCTCATCTCCTCCCTGCCCCTTTCCAAGTCCACTGATAGGGGAGGACCTCCTCCCCTTCCATCTAACTCTAGCTTATCAGGTCTCTTCAGGACTGGCTGCAATGTCCTCTTCTGTGGCCTAGCAAGGCTGCTCCTCCCTCAGGGGGCGGGGAGGTCGAAGAGCCAGCCATTGAGTTGTTCATGTCCAAAATAGTCCCTGTTCCCCTTACTCGGATTATTCTTGCCCTGAATGCTGCCAGTACTTTAGCTCTAGACAGAAAGCATATGAACCACTGTTGGTGGAGAGCTCAGCGGGCCCATTAGCCAGCAGAAGAAGGTGGAGCAGCAGAGTTGGAGGGAAGAAGGTGAGGAGGGCTAGGTTTTGACATCCCCACACATCTTGCTTCTAACTTGTTTAGCCAGATGAAGTGACTACGTGAAAGCATGTCTAAACCATCCCCGAGGTGACTCAGGCAGTCAAAGCATGGTCAGAAGACAACAATGTCAGACATCTCACACTCTGCAGTGTGTAAAACATATTTTTAGTCATTTCTTTCACCCCTGAGCCCAACATGGCTTGAAGACAGAGATGTTTTGATTGCCTTTCGAGAATTCTCAGAAAGAATTCTTCCTTTAGAGTTTAGAAAGAGTCAGAATCATGCTTTATATATTATGCAATCTATTAGGGAGGAGTCTTAGAGAGCAACTAGTTCAACCTCTTTTACATTGGGAGGGGGAGGGTAGTCAGAAGACCACCTTGGGCCCTGGTTTTTGCTTTGAGAGAAGGACTCTTGTTCATTGCACATGCCAATCTGGCTGGCTCCTGAGCTTCCGGGGCTTTCTGTACCTACCCTCTGAGAGAGTGCTGAGGTCCCAGGCATTAATGTATTGCCACACCCACATCATGTTTCAGGTCCTCACACTTGCCCGGGAAGCACGGAAGCAGGGTAAGCCACTCTCACTCTCTTTTTCACAGATGCTTAACACTAGGTAATAATGGCATCTTTTGGGCCAAGCTGGGCTCCACAGCGGTGTCTCTCCTGATCGGAAGTCGTTCTTGCTCAACAGGGTGGAAACCCATCTGACATAGGGGGTTAATTTTGAAATGTGAACTAAAGCAGATTCTTTGCTCTTTTTCTGTTGGAATCTGAGAACTAATTACTGCTTAATTATTTCCAAGAACAACTGCAAGGGGACATGACGGTTGGCTTTCTCCCTGACCCTCCCCTCCCCCCCCCGTGCTTTCATGCTTTCTACCAACAGGAGCACCTGATGTGTTGTCCAGTTCCAGCTAAGAGTTAGGAACAAAAGATCTAGACTTCATAAAGAAGTAGCTGAGGTCGTGATGGAGAATTTGAGATCCTTCAGGCTGTGAACAGGGAAAGCAGGGTTTCCTTAGGTAGCAGGGGCCACACCACCTATTTCCAGACCCAGGACATCTGCCTATTTGGTTACTTGCAATGCTTCACAAAATAAAGCCCATTTTAAGGAGGCCTCTTCTATTCTGAGGGAATGTAATGCAGTTGTAGAGAATGTCGGCAGAAATGTCTTTAACCTTTGCAGCGGATGCTGCTCTGAGATGGCGCCTGAGCCTCAAGGGTGGTACTCCTTTACCTTGGGATTTCACTCACAGGTTCTAATCTGCACTTGGGACAGATTTAGTTCGACATTCTGTCTGCTGGAAGCATAGCTGAGGGACCCCAGTGGCCACCCTCTTCTTACGCATGCCCTGAGCTTGTCGTCCTTCCTCATCATGGACTGAGAACACTGAAGAGCCCAACGAGGTGTTTCTTTCCCTTTAAGCTGACCATGTTATCCACCAACACGAAGAACTGTGACAGATGCTCATGCAGCTTTAGTTACCTGCTCCTCCCAGCCCCCACCCAATTCCCCAGTAACCAGAGCCTCTAATTAATGGTCAGGCATACTTTCGTGGTACGCATGAAGGAAGCCATCCACCACGGGTATAAAATAAGCCACGAGCCCAGGCTTATTTATTGCATGACATGCCTATGTACGTATCATTAAATATTAGAAGGGTGACTGGCTAGTCCATAAGCGAAGGTGCCTTCTGTCCTTTCTGCTGTCCTTGGACCATTCCTTAAATTCCGTGGAAGCCCATTTCAGGAGAAATGACTTCCAAACTGATGAGTGTTTTCTGTCTACTGCTGCCTGTTCCCAATTGCAGGGAACATACACGGTATAACTACTGTGTGCAGGACAAAGCAAAACAACATGTGTACCAAATGGAAAGCCACTTGTGCTGGGAACGCTATAAAAGGAGTCTATTTACTTTAATATTTTCCAGAAAGGCCTAGGCATCCTTAAACAAAACTGATAAGTGGGTCACATAAAAGAATGTCTTCACCCATAAAGTGCTATTGAATAAAAACGAAGATGGAAATAATTAGTGAATGATTCATTTACACAATGGCTTCTTATATAGTATTACACTTAAAGAAAACATTGGATTGCTTTAACTGTTAGACTGAAGCAGCTCACAGTTTTTGAAATAGGCAAAGGACACTGTAAGAGTGCAAGTTGTGAGCCAGGCGAACATTCTCATCTGCTGTTCTATGTGTTTTTATCAATTGCCCTGGACTCCCTGGACTCCAGGAAGGCCTCACAGGTGGAACTTCAAGATGAATTTTGAAAAATTTTCAGTGGTCACTATGGATTTCATTTCCCTTTTCTGGTCTTAGTTAATTCCTCAGGCACCTTCCCTTGCTTGACAAACCACGACTCCTTGCACTTATATAGAATATATTTAGGTTGGAGAATATACTACTTATTTCCCCTCATTAGAATCTCCTAGTTGCTGAACTTCATTAAGACAAATAGATTCATCTGTATTTTCACTCCCTTTGGCTATGAGGTCAATACAATGATGTCAGGCAAGAGAAGGTAGGGAAGTGGAACACTTTGAAACGGTCCTAAATAATCTCAGGCAGGAGCCAGCTGCTATGGTCCTGCAAGGCGCATTAGCATCAGTGGCTTGCACAGTAGCCATGTGTGTAAGAGCCTCAGCTGTTCCAGACTCACTCTGCAAGAGTTGTGCTAGCACAGGACATTTCAGAAACCCTGGAATACTGGGAAAAGAAAACAACAGAACAAAGAAAGATAACGGAACACTGAACTTCATGAGTAGTCAAGGATGGCAACCAAGAAAGAAAAAGAAGCCAGAGTATAGCCAACCTTTTTTTTTTTAATTAGAGTATATTATACTTCCAAACTCGATACACTAGAAATTGGCAATGCAACGTAAGATGCAAAGGAAAATACCAGTTACTGTCAAAATGACCCTGTACAGCCTTGTAATGCAAAAGCTTTATACAATACAAATTCTCAGTAATGTACACAAACCTTGACAGTATGATCATCTGAACATGAGGAGTTAAAAAAAAGAAAAAAAAAAAGAAAGAAAAGAAAGGATAGGAGAACAAAAGTGCCGAGAACCCTAACCACGCCGCTCTACGGGAAACCGAGCCAGCGTTTACGGAAGAATGCGGAGTGGGACTCAAGGTTGCTCATCGAGTTACTAAAAGATGTTAGTGTTTTTCACAGGAAGAACACCTGCAGAATCCACCCTTCCCAGAGCATCCAACTGCACACCAGCTTCAGGGGCACATTTTATCCATGTGGACTCTGAAAAATGCTGTAGATTTCTTCTTTATTAATAACAACAACAATAATATAAAAGTCAAACAAACTGCAAACACATGTTTTCTCACTCAGAAAACTTTATAATTTACCAGAAAGATTGATGACTCTTTCCAAAGTGCTAAAAAAAAGTTGCCCAATTACATTAAGCATTACTAAGTCATTCAAATACAGGTTCAGTGGCAAGCAGTGAAATGCATGGCATTTGAGCAGCAAACGTCTCCGTCCACCTCCCATCTCTCACGTTCCCGCCCAAAGGCCTCTGAAGGCAAACGTAGCATGCTGTAAAACCTGGGGTCCTCGTGACCAGGGCCACCCGGTCAGGTTCTTAACCTGTTGGTGCATCTGTGATTCACCTTTCTGTCAACCTCTGAGGGATCAAAGTGGCCCCTCGCCTGTTATCACTGAACCTGCAGTTTTGAAAACACATTAGCCAAGTGGCGCACTCTCCATTAAATGGAAATAAAGACACGACTTTAAAACAGAAAACAAAAGCAAATAAGAAAACAACGAACCCCCCATAAAGCCAGTGACCTCGGGGCGTACTGTCCAGAACTATCTATAGTGTCTTTGCCGAGATATGGCGAATTGAACGTGTTAAACAAGGCCAAGAGCAAAGGTCTCTGCTGGAGAATGACAGGCTTTGGGGCCTTCCTGGCCAAGCTGGTTCTCCCTGCTTTTCGGACATCTCTGTAGTGTAAACTCCTTTGTCAGGGAACTAATCAGGCTCCTCACCCATGGCTGGGTGTGGGGTGTGGGGTGTGGGGAGGGAAGCAGAGACCTGCCAGGTCTGAGAGAGGAGGACAATGATGTGGAATGTGGACACTCTGGCTTCCAGTCAGACTGCACGAATTTCAATGAAGCAATCCGGACTAGAGGAAAAATCAGGGATGCTTTTATTTCCCCCTGGTTAAAGGAACAACAACAGCAAAAGGTGGGCATTGTCCCACCTGGAGGGTGGGACAGCATGGGGAAATGGCAATGGTTAGAAGGCATTCCTCCTGGACAGCACCAGCTCTTCCACTGGTAAATAATACAGAAACTTTTATATTTCAAACTTCCCATTTTTACACAGAGCACAACTTCCCGCTCTTTCAGCCTGCTGCATACTGGAAATTCTGCTGTCTTACAAATGCAAGCAGTGGACATATTCAGCCAAATTTCCTTTTCCTTTTTAAACCATCCATTACTTTTTAAGATGGGCAAAGGGCTACGCAACCGAATCATACCTGCTCTTGCTGCAATAAAGTGCTGCACACAAACTGCCATTTTAATGACCACAAAATAAGAGCTTTAAATAAGGATAAAGTGAGCCTCCTAGCAGGTCACATCTGCTAGGTGTTAACAAAATGGAATACGGGGTTACTAACACATAGAGGGTACGCTATAGCCAGAGGCTCTGCAAATAGTGGAGACTCCTGGGGCATCAGCCTAGGACTAAACAGCACCTTTTGTTGTGTCCTTCCTTATACGTCAAAGAGGTCGTGGCTAAAATTTCAAACATACAGTCTACTCATTCCATAAAAAAGGTACATTTCCTTCCTTTTCTTTTACTAATTCCTTTTTCCTCAATGAGAAACAAAACTAGTGCAAGACCAACGCACTGTGCAAAGCTGCCGTTTCTTTTTAGTCTGAGCTTTTACACCCAGAATCGATCCAAACCCCTTTAATCTCCTTGGCTGGATTTATCAACCATAAAAATTTCCACTCATACAAATTTCTCCTGCAAACAATGAGAACAACTGAATCAATACACCACCCACACACATATATTCTGCCCTTTAAAAAGGATAAATTCGTGTGTGTGTGTGCGTGCATGAGCCAAACACCTTGTCTTCATGTAGGCACACGCACAGAACACCCAGGTTCTGTGATGTCAGCTGCGGAGTTTTGAGGCATTTCCGACAGACCTGTCACTTGATTTTCTCGTCCATCCTCCTAAGTGGAGATCTGAGCTCCAGGTTTGGACACTCTACTGGAAATATCCTGGCACCCCGCAGACCTTCATCCACTAGCCACCAGACCTTACCACTCTGTAGCCATAAAAGACAGGGGAAGGCGGTGGAGGGGTTGGGAACACTGCCGTGGGTCCACAGTCCAGACAGGAAATCAAGAATGCTCGTCACTGTTAAAGAGGCCAGTCCAAAAAGAACGTGCAATAGAAATGCCATGGCATACACCACACACACACACACACACACACACACACACACACACACACACACACTCACTCACTCACACAGTCTTTCTCTTTCATAACCCACAAATGCCCACAAGAGCCCACTCACCCGACAGAAAACCCAATGTACCAGTAGAGAAGCTTCCAAGTGCTGACTGTGATTAAGGACACTCTCTTTAGGGTTTGACATGACAAAATTCCTTTCAGAGAGGAATGGGGGAGGGCCGAGAATGGGAGTGATGGCTGGGAGGCATGCCTCTGAAGGTAGAAGTAGGCAGCAGACCACCTCTCTGGAGACTGGATAAAGCAGCTCTCAGGTAAATGCAATAGGCATACATACAGAGCCAATTTTCTATTCCTTACTAAAGATATACAGTACACATGTCCAGACCCCTGGGGCCTGGAGGTTTTTGCAGCAACATACACCTGCTGGGGTTGTGTTTAAGTTTTGTGGGTTTTGTCTTTTCCTGTCTCTGTCTTCTTGGTTTTTGGTACAGAACGTGGCTGTCCTCAGACAGTCTCTGCTCTTTCTCTTAGTCCGAGATAGGCAAGGAAGGAGTGTTTGGGCGAGGGGATGCTGGGGGGCGCAGTCTGAGGTCGGGGAGGGTGGAATGTGAGATCCAGGTGAGTTTTGGGGTACAACATTGTTAAGGGAATGAGATGGGCAAAATCTGAGTTCCGATATTTGTCAAGACGCAGCGGGGAGCCATTGAAGGCCAAGGCCTTGAGAGCCAGGTTGGGCTCTGAGCTGCTGCCGTGGGCTGCGGACAGGGCCACGGTCTGCAGAGCCTGTGAGGCGGACATGACGGACAGTGGGGACAAGAGACTCCGGCTGCCACCCACAAGCAGCAGCGGGGCTCCGGGGCCGGCGGGCTCTCCGGAGGCTGGACTCAGGCCTTTCTTGTCCTCCTCGGGGCCGTCTCCACTCTGGTGCTTCTTCACATGGCGGCTGAAGACGAAAGGGTGTGTGGTCTTGAACAGGCACTCTCCGCAGCTGAAGGTCTGGCGGGGGGCGTGCTTCAGCTTCTTGTGCAGATTCAGATTGTCCTTGCGCTTGCAGCTGTAGCTGCACTGGTCACAGTGGAAGGGCCGCTCCCCGGTGTGCACGCGCACGTGCTCGATGAGCTTGTTGGCCGTCTTGGACAGGTAGCCGCACTGGTCGCACTTATAGTGGTTGCCCAGGCGGTGCTCGCGGGTGTGCGTCTCCAGCTCCAGCTGGTTGGCCTTCACTGTCTGGCAGATCCGGCACTTGTACTCCATCTTGTAGTGGGTCTTGAGGTGGCACTCCATGGCAGCAGGGCGGTTGGTGGAATAGATGCAGAACGGGCACCTGCCAGGGGAAGCAATTCGAGGGAGGTTTAGCCAGGAGGGGCCGACAGCAACCCTTTGTCTTCCCTCCTCACCAGCCTGCCCTGGGTCAGCCCTCGGGTCCCCAAGGACTGGCCTGCTCAGCCCTGCCACCTCTCGGATGGCCTTGCCCGCTTCACTGCTGGCAGTGCAGTCCAGGTTAACGGGAGCTCTGGGCGGTGCAGCTCAGCTGGTCTGGGGCTCCAGGCCGCACCTGCCAAGGGCGGCCCTCACAGAGGAGCAGAGACTTGGAGGAGCCGGCAAAGCCGGCACTCCCCTCCGGCCCCCACCCAGCCCCTGGGGCCCCTCCGCCCCCTCCCTCGCTGGACATGGCAAAAGTCTGGTCTCTTGACCTCCCCTATAGACGGGAGCAACACAAAGAACCGACTTTTCATGCACCACACCAAGCACACGCAGAGAGGCTGAGAGGTGTAAGAACAGCTTAGAGGGGACAGCTACCTCCAGCAAAGGGGAAGTCACAGGAGTCAGAGTCGTGCTTATTAAAGGGCTGTTAGGATGAAAAGGCCTGTGTGTGTCTGTGTGCCAGTGTGCTGTGTGTGTACCAACATGTAGACTCTCAGAATGTCATCTCCTAACGCACCAGTTCTTTACAGTCCTTCACCTAGGAGGTGAGGACCGTGGCCAGGGCCTGGGAGAAGGAAGCCCACACAACAGCCCCTCCACTCATGCGGAATGAGGAGGGGCGGGACTGTTCTCCAGAGCCTGAAGTCATCCTTAGGATACGGTCGTGCCATAAAATTACCAGGGGTCCAACTGGAGCGGGAACTCTCCGAAGGTAGGGGCTTTTGGGGATTTCTTTTGCATTCTCTACGGTGCTCACAAGAGCACTCAGGACACTCCGACTCGGTGATCTGAGCGTCTCTCCAGGTAGTGGAGGCAGATTCAGAATGGAGGCTGAGGCCCAGCTCCAGCACCTCACTGGGCGTCTCCTCTAGCAAAAGGCCTGGGCAGCTCTGGCTTGGACTCTCCATTCTTTCCACTGTGGATTATGCTACCACCAACCCTGTCACGGTCAGAGGGGCTGTGGAGAGTGCAGGGTGTGTGTATGAAAGCTGCGGGCTTCACTTTGGGCAGCTGCCAGGCTGGAGTCTGTGGCTTAGAGGAGAGCTGTAGCATGTGTGCTCTTTCCAAAAACGAATGCAGAAGCCTGAGTGGCTGCCTCAGCTTGGACTCCATTCCTGCAAGGCAGGGCTTGGAGGGGGGCTGTCCTCAGAGGGTCGGAGAGGTGTTCAGCAGAGCCCAACGCAATCGGGTGCACCACGCACTGCCTCGTCAGCACCAAGCTCGCCCTCAGCCCTTGAGCCTCAGCTGACAGAAGAGTGCACAGAGATATAAAGCCCATTCCCAGGTCAGGTGCACACACAACCCCTACGCCAAGCTGGGCCTTACCTAGAGGAGTCTGAAACTCACCACTGTCCTGAGCTACGGCAAAAGAAAAATAATAGTATAATCTTATTCGATCTGCATTATGAACAGGATATAGAGTACAAGCAGCCCCCTCACAGAGAAGCATTTCGACATCGGCGGTCTGTCTCATGTTAAGGGTGACCCTCCACTCAGTCTGGATCTCAGTGCTCGGGAGAAGCACCCAGGCTTTTCCACGCTCCCATTAGTCATCTTAAAGACGCCTTCTCAGGAAAAGTAATTCTCTGATATGGCAAAAGCAACAAAACGAAACAAAACTCACTGTATAGCCAGAAGGCATTATTAGCTTTTTTCCAAAGTATTCTTGTCCTTGGTCGTCCTAGAACATAAGCTATCATGGGGGCCGGGCCCGATTAGCACTGACAGGCAGTGTCTGACCCAGGAGGGACGGTGCAGCCATCGTGCGGTCTCCCCCAGTGCATCAGAGACGCAGGCCAGCTCAGGGTCCCAAAAGGTGAGTGCTGAGCCCACAAGTGGCGTGGGTGTGAATGAGCTACAGGAAGGCCACATACTCCCTCCACAGAGGCAGATCTTTTCTTCTTAATGAAGATATGCAAATCTTCATAGACAGAGGGAGTGATTAAACTCCAACTCTCAGATAGCTTCTGCTAGGCATTCCCCCATCTATCTGAATGAACTATAAAATCGGCCTCTTGTCTATGACCCTCCCCTACACACCCCCAAGGGTAGATCAAAAGGAAACGGAATCTGCAGTAGGTGATAGTCCCCAACTCTTCTGAGTTTTTGTCCCCCGCCCCCAGAGGGTGCCTTGACCAGCCAGTCCCACTCCGCCCCAATCTTCGGCTCTGGGTCTCTCTGGCTCTCCAACTCTTACCCATTTAGGAGGCACTGTGAGTTTCAAGGATAAAAATATTTTAAAATCCAACACCCCTTCTCCTGCTTATATTAAGAAAATAAAAGGAAGAGTGTCCCTCCCCCATTCTATTAACTATGTGGTGATTGTAAGTAAAAATGCCTTGGCAATTGTGTCTTTCTGTACCCAACTATTATATGTTCCTATTTCTTTACTACACCCAAAGTGCCTTGTGATCGGGGACTCTGCTTCCAGAATCACTGGATGATTAGACTCGGGTAGTGCTGGGACATAGATTTCCTAAAGTGGAAATGATATTTTATTCTTCCTGTGCCCTTTAGCACCTATGGTCAGGCTAGTCACATGACACGCTTGGTAATAACTGACGGGTCCCACTGGAGGCCTGAGGCCTTGTTGCAAACACTGCTCCAGCAGGATGCTCCTTGCTTACATCTTTCGGGAAGGTGTCGGCCTGTCTGCAGGAAGACAGAGCACCTGCTGCTGCGTCAACACGGCTGCCTTCTGGCTCATAAGACCAACACGGTTCTACTTTGGGGCCTGGGTGTCTATGGTACTTACAAGTTAAATACATGTCAGGCCACCTGAAAGATGAATGCAGTAACTTGCAGTGATGGCCATGAAATGCTTGATACCTGGGGACACTGGCCTGGCATCCATGAAATCAAATCTGAACTCAACCCCAGCACTGCAGTCAGTATGAGTGTACTGTTCCCTACTGTTCTTCCTTGCCATGAGCCTGGGGTGCCTGTGAAGTGGTTTTTCCTACTAATGTCTGTTGACTCCACTGGGGACAGCTGGAACCTCATCCAGCCAGAGGCAGCAGATCTTTCTGACTAACACCCCTTATACTAAGCTCCCCCATTCTGTGATCCCCCAAAACCTTCATGGGGGGGGGATGGGGTAGGGCAGGGGAAAGGGATGCCTAATAACAACTCAATAAAAGATTCTGTACTTGCTTTCCTTACTTGAGCCCACCGGTGGGGACAGTGTGGCATTTCTTATGCTCCAGCAGCTGTTCGGGGGTCTTCATGAACTTGTGGCACACATCACACTCAAACATCCGGGTGATGAGGTGGATTTGTAGATGGCGCTCAAACATATTCTTCGTCTTGCAGACAAAGTTGCAAAAAACGCATTCGAACCCTGAAAGGACCGAAGCTGGGTGTAGGAGTGTGTGGGGAAGAACAGGCAGGCAGGCACGGGAAGCTGCCTTCCAGCCAGCCCTGCACCTGTCAGCACAGGAGCTTTCCAGTCACCATCCCCTACATCGCTGCGCTAAACACGGGTGAGCAGACGGCCTCAGTGTCCGTGCCCCTCCCTGTCTCCCCACCCCAGATCTGAGCACAAACCAAGCCAAAGCCAAGGGCTAACTGACCGTAGTGAGCACCACGATGAGGCTTGTGTTCCGCCCCAAGTTTGTTCTCAAGACTAGGTCGCCCTGGAGTGGCAGGGCGAGCAGGCTGTGTCACCTCCTCTCACCTTTCTCCGGCTTCTCTTCAGTGCTCAGTGCAGGCTGGCTCCCAGGCACCACAGAGATGACCAGCAAGTTGTTCCCACCCTTGTTTTTCTGGGAGCTGTCAGAGTCGTCTTTGCCATTGGCTGAATCGCTCAACGTTGACAGCGAGGATGAGGAGGGGCTGTTTGACTCACTGGGGGTCTTCCTATCATCCCCTGGAAAATGAAAACAAGCCAGGCCTGTTATTTGGGAGGGGTTGAAACCCCTTAGAATGATGGCAGCTAAGGAAGAGGTGTCACCAGCTCCTGGGAGCATAGTCACTTCCAGCTCCACAGGGCACCCACTGGGAGCCCTGTTCTAGTGCAGCTATGGTGAAGGCACGTGTGAAATGTTGGGCACAGATATGTCTGTGGACATTTATTAAGGGCTTACAACAATTAAAATATGTCAACAGAAGTTAAGACGTATCACACATGTTCCTGAGTTCCAGGGTCTATGCTATGTTTATTTTCACAAAGTTCCTAGGTCTCAGGCTACAGCTCAGTATCTGAGAGTAGACTCAGAGTGCATGAGGCTCTGGGTTGAGTCCGAACTGTGTGAACAACATTCACCCCGTCAAGGCGTTGTTACCATTCCTACTTCACAGAGAGGCAAACTTGGCCCTGATCAGGTGTGACCACTGTACCAAGTTTTGAGTTAGTTGACTATGTTCACACTCATCAGCACACAGCAGACGCTCCTTCAAAGCCAGACAGAGAAGTTAGCAAGCCATTCAAGCCTAGTGTCAAGGAGAGTTTAGCATCTACTAAAGCCTGGCGCTAGGGATTAGATCTAATATTGCTACCGGAAGAGCTAAACCCCAGACTATATCAAAGAACAATTTTTACAGCATTGGACATGATGTGATGAAGTAGTTGGTCTCTGAGAGGACAAGGGAGGCAAGTCCCACAATGGGAAGAGATACAGCCAGGGTCTGGGGAGGTCATGTTGGACAGACGCTGCAAAACACAGTATCAACAAAAGCAAGAGCACAGAGAAAAGTGCCCAGAGACCTGCAGATGTCAGGAGGTCAAAGATCAGAGAAGGGGTGAGCAACGGCCATGCCTGAAGGGGAAGGGTCGCCTGAGAACACCGAAGGCGGTGCCACAGGGCTGTTTACAGCAGCGCGAGCAGAAAAACACAAGACCCATGGGCATCAGGAGGGAAACTGGGGAAGGACTTCTAAAAGCGGGCAATAATTAGTCCCAAATAGATGAATATCTAGTGATCTACACCTGCCTATCAAATCATAGAAGATGCCGAAATATCAAGGCTTCCAAGTAACTATGACCTAAATAAAGGCCAACAATACTAATAGAAACAAAAGATACGTAACTGAACAGCCAGCATGATAAAATCACAATGTTTGGTTTCTAAATAAAGATTATCAAATATGAAAAGAAACATGAAAAACCAGCTCAAAATGGGAAGGAGCAAAATGGGAATCAACAAATCAAAGCTAACCCAGAACAGGCAGCGTTTTAGAGTTTTTAGTAGAGGACATTGTATTTCAGATGTTCAAAGACTTGGGCGAACACATGGAAGATGTGGAAAGGGGCCCAAATGACATTTCTACAGTAGAGACAGACAATAAGGGCCTCAAGAGAGGGTTACACAACAGAAGACAGGTCAGCATGCTGGAGAGTTTCATGTTAATGTGACAGAAGCCACAGTCATCTGACAGGAGGGAGCCTCAATTAAGAAAAGGCCTCCATTAGACCTCACTGCAGGCAAGCCTGTGGGGCATTTTCATAGTTCGTCCCTGGGCTGCTGGTCCTGGGTTCTAAAAGAAAGCAGGCTGAGCACGCCATGGGAAGCAAGCCAGAGCACCACTCGCCATGGCCTCTGCATCAGCTCCTGCCTCCAGGTTCCTGCCCTGTTTGAGTTCCTGTTCTGATGTCCTTTGATAATGAACAGTGATTGGCAGTATAATCCAAATAAACCCTTTCCTCCCCAACTTGGTTTTTTGGTTATGGTGTTTCATGGAAGCAAGAGAATCCTTGTCTAAGACAATCAGTAAACCTCAAGTTATGGCTACAGGAAAGGTCTAAAATGGGACAGAACAAAGAAGCCTCCCAAATGAAAAGAACATCCGGGAACTGAGATACTCCAGGCAACTTTCTCTGAGACGTACTGAGGTCCTGATCAACTGACCAACACATAACTTTTCTTTTGTTTCTTTATCTGACATGAACTGAGGTCCTGATCAGCTGACCAACACATAACTTTTCTTTTGTTTGTTTCTTTGGGACAAAGACAACAACTTTGAGTTTCTCTGAGTCACTCTACACAATCCTGGCTATCTGGAACTTGACACCTTTCTCAGGCTTGTCTCTAACAGAGCTCTGCCTGCTTCTGCATCCAGAGTGCTAGGATTAAAGGTGTGTGATGGTCTGCCCAGCTAATCATTTTTGAGGGTTGTTTGAGACAGGGTTTCTCTTCCTACCCCTAGCTGTCCTGGAATTCACTCTGTAGATAAGATTGGCCTTGAACTCACAGAGATGCACCTGCCTCTGCCTTCTGAGCTCTGGGATTAAAGGCATGTACCATCACCCCCTAGCTGAGTACATATATATGTATATATGTATCCATCCATACATATATGTATATCTACATACAAATATATGTATGTATATATGTATTTATTTTGGGGAAAAGCAAGATGTTTCTAATGTGTGGAAAACAATAAAGCCCAGTATGTGAGAAGCTCAATGAACGCCAAGCACAAGAAACACAAAGAGCCAGGAACACACACCTATCACTCCAGCACTCAGAAAGTGAGGAAAGATTGTGAGATCAATGTCAGTTTGGGCTAGATAGGAAGACCCTGTCTGAAAAAGAGGACATCCATATCAAGAGACACAGGGGACACCTATCATTGAATTCCTCAAAACAAGGAAAGAAAAAAAAATTAGTTTGCCTTTCTGAGTGAGGATGGATCATCTTACCCAGGGTCCAGCTTCCTTAGGACTATACATTTTAGTATGCTTGTCCTATATTATATGTCTAATATCCACTTACAAGTGGGTATATACCATGTGTATCTTTCTGCTTCTGGGATACCTCACTCAGGATGATCTTTTCTGGTTCCTATCATTTGCCTGCAAATTTCACGATTTCTTTGTTTTTAATTGCTGAGTAGTATTCCGTTGTGTAAATGTACCACAATTTCCGTATCCATTCCTCAGTTGAGAGACATCTGGGTTGTTTCCAGATTCTGGCTATTATGAATAAAGCTACTATGAACATGGCTGAGCAAATGTCCTTGCTGTATACTTGAGCATAGTTTGGATATATGCCTAGTAGTGTTATAGCTGGATCTTGAGGAAACACTATTCTTAATTTTCTGAGGAAGCACCAGAATGATTTGCAAAGTGGTTGTACAAGTTTATATTCCTACCAGCAGTGGAGGAGGGTTCCCCTTTCTCTATATCCTCTCCAGCATGTATTTGAATTTTTGATCTTAGCCATTCTGATGGGTATAAGGTAAAATCTCAGGGTCATTTTGATTTGCATTTCTCTGATGACTAAGGATGTTGGGCATTTCTTTAAGTATTTCTCTGCCATTCGACATTCCTCTATTGAGAATTTTCTGTTTAGCTATGTATCCCATTTTTTAATTGGATTACTTGATTTGTTGCTGTTTAACTTCTTGAGTTCTTTATATATTCTGGATATTAGCCCTCTGTCAGATATAGGGTTGGTGACTCATAGCCAAACTTTGAGCAGAATGCAGGGAATCTTATGAAAGAAGGGGGAGATAGAAAGACATGGAGGAGATAGGAGTTCTACAAGCAGAGCAACAGAACCAAAAAAATCTGGGCACAAGGGTCTTTTCTGAGAATGCTATTCCACCCAAGGGCCATGCATGGAGATAACCTAGAACTCCTGCATAGATGTAGCCCATGGCAGCTCAGTGTCCAAGTGGGTTCCCTAGTAAGAGGAACAGGGGCTGTCTCTGACATTAACTCAGTGGCTGGCTCTTTGATCACCTCCCCTTGAGGGGGGAGCAGCCTTACCAGGCTACAGAGGAAGTCAATGCAGCCAGTCCTGATGACATATGATAGGCTAGGGTCAGATGGAAGGGGAGGAGGACCTCCCCTATCAGTGGACTGGGGGAGGGGCATGGGAGGAGAGGAGGGAGGGAGGGTGGGGTTAGGAGGGGAAGAGAGAGCGGTTCACAGCCAGAATACAAAGTGAATAAATAAAAAATAAATTAATTAAATTTTAAAAAATCCAAAAGTTTAGTGTAATGTCATACTTGTATACCAACACTCAAGGGGCTAAATCAGGAGGACAGAAAGACTGAGCTCCACAGTGAGCTACTCTCTAAAATAAAGTAAAATAGAAGAGAAGACAAAGAGAAAAAACAAAAAAAAGAGTAGATTCCCAGAACAGCCATAAGAAAAAAGGTCATACTATGTAGAACAGAAGTGAGACAGACAGCAAGCTTTCCCATAGGAAAAGACACCAAGTAATATCTTCAAAGAAATGGAAGACTGTCCACGTCAAATTTCAGACCCAGTGAAAACGTATCATAAAACTGAAGCACAAACAAATAAAGCTGATATTAAAAAAAGACAAAAACCCTCATCACCCGCAGACTTGAATTCAAGACAAAGTAAGTCTTGTAGATGGAAGGAAGAGGGCAGCAGGTGCAGACAGGAACCAACTCATCAGAAGAGGTGAGGGACACGGTGAGTATAGGGGAAATCCACTTCTTCTGATTTAAATGTCTTTGGAAGGTAATGAAAGTATTGGTGCTTAACCCTAAGTGATAGGGTTAGAGCCCACCTGTGAGGAGAAATCTAAAAACAACACAAAGGTTAGGAGGGGAGTGGATGTGTACCTTTGTGGGGTTTTGACATGAGGTAGTATATATTGGACTACATACCATGTAGTATGAATACTGGTTTAGATAACTTCACAGTAATTTAAGTTATTAATGCACAGATTTAGATCAGTGGACTGGGGCCAAAGTCAAGCCTCTCAAAACAGTAGTAAGGAAAGGCAGCTCTCACTGTCAAACTATTAACTTCTAACCGGGTCAGCAAATGATAGCCCGGGAGTCATACTAGTATATCTTGAAGTCATAGTAGTCACACTTGTAAATCACTTTTACTAAAACATGACCATTCACATTTGTATTAGCTACCACAACTTTCAAGTTCCGTTGGGTGGCAGAGTTGTGTCAAAATAAGGACACAAGGGTAGGTGAGTAGGGAAGGCAGAAGGTAGATCTGGGAGGACTTGGTGAGGTGAATATGATCAAATCACAATGAAGTTCTCTAAGAAGTCATAAAATAAAAATGGCAGGAATTGGAAGGCCCAAGAGCCTGAAACGTTCATCACCTGGATGTCTGGAAACTGGCCTGAAGTACCTAGACTTGAGAACAGCACGCTCATCTCCTTCTAATAGCAGCTGCTGCCTGCCAGGCTTCGGCTACATTAGGCAGAAACTTCTTTAATGAGTTTCCCTTGTGGCTTCTGGCCTACCAAGTGAGCCCGTTCCACCAGCTAGTCTGGGAGCTCTGTCAGCTCAGAGGGAAAGGATCTGCCCTTGCCTCCTGTGGTCCTTAGGAGGTGTGTCTGCCCTGCTTAATTGTGAAGGTGAAGTCTCCTTCGAGGACAAGGAGGAGCCAAGCTAATCTCTTCCTGAGGTGAGTGGTAGGGAAGGCTGTGGAGTCCGGGGCAGAGGTGTTCAGGAACACACTAGGGTGAAACGGGCTACATGAGTCAGAGTGGGACAGGAGAGAGGCTGGCCTTTCCCTCCGTTAGCCATTCCAAAAATGCCCAATTTAATTTGTCTTCCATGTGGGCCTTCCAGCTCACCTGCTTCCCACAGTGCTAATGTGGCCAAGTCAGACAACTGACTATAAAAACGGCCCCTTCTTACTCAGCATGATGACTCTCTGCGGACCTCCAAGTCAGAGCTGCTCAACTTACTGACAAAAAACGGACTTTTATTGCTGTCAGCACCAGTGAGCCAAAGTGGCCAGAGAAGCAGGGATCCTTCTTGGACATGCACACCGTCAGCAAAACTGTCTGGGAGCTTCCCCTCCGTGGTGGACCTTTCCAGAGCCATCGATATGATGGGCCCGTCCCCGTGGCCAGGACGGGCAGTTAGCAATATCAACTCTTAATCGTAAGCACCACAAATGGGGGTGGGGGTGTGAGGAGAGGGCAGTCCCTCTCAATCTCCCTTAATGACTCCATGCTGCTGCCATTTGCAACCAATGCTTCCAAGGGTGTGATTGTGTGAAATCAAAGCATTACATCTTTGAATGGAGGAAGTTAACCAGAGTGGGAAGAGGCTCTAAGTGAAAGGCAAGCACTGGCCAAGCCCAGGTAGGTTGGTTTCAGGAGTAGTCTAAACAGATATACCATGCATTATTGGGGAGTGAATAAGAGCCTAGAGAGTTAGGTGTACAGTGCCCTGGTGAAGCAAAACACAAAGGTTCAAGGCCCTGCCAAGTGTCCCGCAGGACTGTAAGAACAGCCAGGGACAGACAGTTCTGTTCTGGGGTGAGGTTCTGGATCCAAACTACTCACTGCCTTTGTGTGGAACACACCATCCCTCAGTGTCTGTGTTGTGTGACACCAGCAAAACTCACAGGAGAGGGTGGCTGCTGGCCGAGGTGAGCTCAGGGGCTACTAACGTGTGGTGATGTGGGCCAGGGCCCGGCGAGGACGTCCCGCACAGCTCAGTGCGTCTCAACAGTGACTACACTCTACAGCAGACTCCAGGCCCGTGCAGGCCGCGACACTATGGCTACAGGGGTGCGATACAGCTCTGCTGCTCTGGAAGAGGCCCCGCTCCTGTGAAGGAGGACACACTAAAGTCTCGTAGGAGTGAGGACACTTCTGGCAGGGCCAGCACATGCCACTGTGGGGTGCAGGGGATGACTACCTGCGTGCTTGGTGCCAATGTGATTCTTGATCTCCGCTTCCTCCATGGTGACAAAGTCACAGGCCGTGCAGCAGATGGAAAACATCCACTGCTCCTTGTCCACGTGGAGCGACATGTGGCTTACAAACTGGACATTGAGCTCGGTCTCAAATCCACACACATGGCAGCTAACGCAGGGAGGAAAAGGGAGAGAGGAGAGGGAGTCAGGCTTTTCAACACGGGCTGCTCGGTTACACACAGTGCCTGTGAGAATATCAGCCTCATGTGTGTTCTTTCTACCTCAAGGTATGGCATCAGGAAATTCTTCTGCCTGCTAGGATGCCTCCAGAGTGGTCACTGTGCCAAACAGATTAGGTGCCAGCATAACAGAATGATCCCATAATGCTATAATGTTGCTAAATAATCATAAAGTTAATTATAAACTACAGACTCCAGATGCTGCACCTGTCCTAACAGACGCCTCTGGGCACAGAGACGCCGGGCAGTGTTGCCAAGGTGTTAGTGGCGGGCCTGACAGATCAGATGGTACTGTACAGCTCTGGCTCCCCCGGGCTCCAGAAACCCTGGGGTACAGTGAGGAGAGCACACAGACCGTTCCGTGGTGCTCTGGGCAAGAGGCGGGCGCATCTGTGAACCTTCCCGGGAGAAGCAACACATCCACCTCGATGCCTTGCAAGGACAACTTGCCACCAATACCACTCAGGCAGGATTTGATAGATTTGGGAGTTTCATACAAATTCAAGATTGAATACAGAACAGAATGTAGTGTGTAATAACGGGCAACCAAGGGACAGCATGCAGGCCTTCTGAGCCACTGCCCGGGAGCTCTCAGATCATGTCTTCTTGTCTTTTCCCCCATGATTCTTAGGCATGGCAAGGTTCTCAGCCACAACGTGGGCTAACAGTCCACCATTCTGGAGCCCGCCCTGCAGAACCACCTCGCAGACTGTTTCTCTTCTTAGGGCCACTTGAGCTAGACAGGAATCTGAAATTCAGGGTTTAGTCTAAGCAAAGAGCACATTAAAATGAAGTCAGTGTGTGACTGGGGAAGGGGTGGGGCCTGAGAAACTGGCCCCAGCTTGACTTACCTGTAATAATAAGGATGTCTCTTCCCGTCACCACCTTCAGAAGTGACAGCACTGACGATGTCCTCGGCGTCGGTGCTCACCAGCTTCACAGAGTGCACGGTCAAGTGCTGGTTCAGATTCGCACGGCACTTAGCAGCATAGGGGCACAAGTGGCATTTGTATTTTCTTTCCTCTGGGGAAGGAACCAAAACTGCTCTCAAAAATGAACAACAATTTCAAAAGCTCACTTAAAGGAACCAATAAACATTGGTCCAAGTCTCCCTTCATTGGCCAAAGGTCATCCCTTGAAATTGTACTGATGCATATCCCTAGCAGTTCACTAATGTATCAATACTCAACTCACAAAGATAAAAACGCTCTCTCTAGGCAGCCAAGACAAGATTTTTGGGCCGAAGTGTGGGTTTTATGATGCTAAGGTAAGCTAAGGATGCCAAAAGCAACACTGTAGCCCAGGTTGCCTGACAACCCAGGCCAGAGTGCACTGAGGCTTTGAGCTCTTTCCTGGGAGCACATTTAGTTTTCTTCTGAGAGACCTCCTCCTTCACCCTCATCATGACAAAGTGAGCTCTTCAGGGGCTAACAGGAAGCCATGTGAGTGTATATTTGCCATATGAGTGCGCACATGAGTGTGCCTCCATGTGTCAAACTGCACCCCTCTTCATCACAAGGTGTGTTTTCTGCATGTATGTAATCCTGCATCCCTCTTCATGACAGGGTATGTTTGCTGCATGAGTGTGCCCCATGTGTCATTCTTGGGCAGGCGCTGAGCTGGAGAAAGTAAAGGAAATAAACACTGATAAATCTGGAGCCTAAGAGGCTCCATCCTTTTCTCTTTCAGCTCCAGGCCTGGGCCAGCCAAGGAAGAAAAACTAATGAAATTAAAGGGGAAAAATGACTTGTATAAAATAATTTAATTGGAAATTTCCATTTTACATAAATAACATTTTAAAAATCTCAATTAATTTGTTAATGGAAATTGGCTCGTAAAGCTGACTAAGGTTTTATGAGTGCTTCCAGAGTGGTGTTCTGAATTCATTTGACCAGACAAATTGTAAGTCCAAGAAGCTGCCTCTACTACACATGACGATGGCAGAAACAGTAGGAACAGCCTCAGCCTCTATCCTGATGTCTGGTCTTGGTTGAAGATACTTGTCTCATTTTCTTCACTAGGGAAAATGGGGCGCGGAGTGAAAAGTGTTTCCAGCACAAAATGCAAGACACTACGTTTTGTTCCAGTGCCCCACCCACAGACAGGCCCAGGCAAGAGGCTGGGCCTGAAGTCTGGGGCACATGCTTGGAGTTCCTGCCTTTGTGTTGGGAGAGGAGGCTCTGGGTTTCGGCACCAAGGTTCCACTTTCTCCATAAAACAACAGGGATGGTCCTTCTTTCTGTCACAGGGACGGGGATGGACCCTCTTTCTATCATCTGTGAAGCTCCGATAACACTGGAATTTCCTCTTCTCAGAAGGTAAGAGCTCATACTAACAGTATGTCCTTCGTCAGCTTTCCAAATTCCCCTTTGTAACTGATTTATTCAAGTTCTTGTTTCAGTGTCACTTTGGTAATTTTGCCTAATTATCTATCAGCTAACTTCTATGCCAAAGAAAAATCATGAGATGTCCTTATTCTCCAGTAATCCCCTCCCCCTTTCTGAAACAGGGTCTCACTATGTAGACCAGGCTGTCCTCACACCCAGGGATCCACCTGCCTCTGGCTCCCAAGTGTGGGGAGCAAGGGTGTTTGCCACCACGCCTCCGTCCAGTAATTCTCCACTGTCATCTGGGATGAGGGTTCCCTTTTTCCCACCACAGAGCATCTGCTTTCCTTTCCTAATCCAGCATAGGAGAGGCTGTCTAGAGCCAGGCATCCTTTACTGATTCCTTTAGTTGGTGATAAGTCCTTTTCTTTTCTACTCCTTTTGTGCTGACCTGAGCTGCAGCAGTCTTAGTTGTAGGTATAAAGTGTTCTCATTCCTTTTAGATATCGGATACTTGTATTTTATCTTCCCTTTTTAGTTGATCCTAACTAAGTAGGGAATTTTATTCATGCTCAGTAACTTGGTTATGTGAAATACATTTGAGTATGCTTAAAGAACGAGGCCTTAAAATCCCCCTTCTTAAAAACATGTTATCTAATATATGATGAAAATTTGAATTTAGTGGATTTAAAAAGATAAAAAGGTCAAAGTTAATCTTGTCCTATTAATGCTGTCTTTCTGCTTTTATTTTTGCATAACTGTATAAAAATCTTTAAGTCAAAGTTAAAGGCTTTTATATACTGTATATATAATATACATATATGTGTAATGTATAATATGTATATATGATATTATGTATAACATATATATTATATATATATATGTATTTGTTTTGCAACTAGGGTTGTCCCTATGGTACCCTACACTGAGCTCCAATTAATGATCCTCCTGCCTCAGCCTCCCAAATGCTATTACAGGCATGTTTCACCATATCTGGCTTATATCATATTGATATATCAGGATACTTTAAAGTCTGACTTTCGGTGTCAGGTTTCAGAACAGGTGAGTGTATTTTCTCTGGTTCTGGGGACGGAACCCTGGCCTCATCTGTGCACCACCCTGGAGCCACACTCCAGCCTGTCACCTACATCTGTGACATTACGTGACCTCTTCTGCCTTCGCTTACTTCTGTTGATTACGTTACTCTCTGCTTTCTTTGCTTCTTGTTACCTAGGTCCCCCTCATCCTGACCCCTGGAACTGACCATCTGCTATCCATTGTTACATGTAAACAAAGAGAATCTCTATCCCCCGACTATGGTGCTCTCTGCCCCCACGGCTCCTATGATCATGAGATGAAACCAGAGGAGTATCTCTTAAGGGTTTCACCCAGCTTGGCTGTGAACAGCATTCTTTACATAAGCCTGCCTCACACCTAGCACTTACACTTACAACCTAAATTAGAATCTTCTCTTAATAAAAAGAAGATGGGCCGTTGCTCCAGCTTCAGAACCCTGAAGAGGACATGCATCCGTTCCTTACAGAGTTCACGGGTTGACTCGGAGGCACTTAAGTGAGGATCTCTTCTCCGATGCTCTGGGAAGTCAATGAGGCTTTTCAATAGAGAAAAGCTTTTCCAGGGTCTCATCTACATGTGCCAGGCAGCAAGGCCTGTAAAGGTCAGAATCAGTCACGTTTCCACCACTTCTGGTAGCAATTCTCCTAGAGAAGCTCAACTTCTTGCTAGTGTGGAGGCCTGGGGTGGGGGTGGGACTGTGGTGGTCTGGGGAGCCTGGTCCCCTACTCACCTGTGTGCAGTGAGAGGTGTCTAGACAGTGTCTGCTGTCGGCCGAACACTTTTCCACACACATCGCAAGGAAAGAGCTGGTCACTGAACTTCCAGGACGGCAGGCCATTTCCTGCCTCAAGGACAATCTTTTCTGTCTCTGGGCCAGAGAACAAGGTGTTGTGAGGAGAACAGGCCAACAGGAAGGCATGGCCTTTCAGCCAAGCCTGAATGAAGATTGCATCAGGCGCATCCCTAGGAATGGGGTTAGGAACCGACACAAGAACCAGTGGCCAACCTCATGCTCATCTCCGTCAGGGAAGATGGTAGGCACCATGATGGCAAAGGGACCGCAACAGCCACGCAGCCGCTTAGTGGGTCTTCAGTGGTCCCACTAACCCCTAAAGGTGAAGGAGGGCTCATGCATGCATGCACACAGACAGGCAGGCAGGCAGAGGCTTGACAGCGCTCTGCTCACTATACAGAAAGTACTCAATAAACATTGGAGTGAGCAAACGCTAGAGTTGCATGTTAATATTCTGGAAATGTAGATGGCAGCTAACAACAGTAAACAAAATATTGGAAAATCCAGATTCCAATATGAAAATAAATGGTTCTGCATCTGGAAAGAAATTCTTCCACTGCTTTTTAGGAAGGAAAGCTATGCAACATGTTCAACCAGGGGATCATATAAAGCTGACTTAGAGATGCACTCCACACACTGCTCCTTGCACACGAGTCCTGACTGTGTGGTCTACACGTCTTAGTGCGTCTGAGAAAATGGGTGTCTGCACAGCCTTGGATGGAGCAAGCAAACTTCAATACGTTCTTTTTGTAGCTTAGAAGACTTTCATTTCTCCTAATCGTCTATAGAATTTCCTTTTATTTTCTGACCCCTGCCTCTTCTCAATGACCTGCAATGGCAACACAAACATCTCCTCTGCAGCCATGTAAGAAGACAGGTAACAGAGGGGATGCCCAGAAGAGGGAAATGGACACTTCCAAGGGACTGCTTGTTGGGGCCTCACTTTGAAGAATAAGACAGCACAGTCAGTTAGTGTTTGTCCTTGACCTGACTGAGTAGCCGAGGGTCTTCCTGGAGCACAGTGCTACATTACAGAATGGAGTCTCATATGGGGAAAATTAAATGTCACCAGGAGCTTTCTATGAGGTCCAAGCAGAAGAAAGTGCTCTGGCCGCTGGCCGGAGAGCCCGTGCAGAACTGCTTGATTTCACACAGTCAGGCTAAACCATTTTCCAGATACAAGCGTTCATCTCTATTTGGACACACCAACTGGATCAATGCACATTTGAATGAAGATTTGTCCAGCAATATAATCTGAGGAAAGGAGAGACAAATAATGCAGGTTTCGAGGGGAGAGCAGGGAGGAGCCTGGGGAAACGGAGATGATGTTTGCTGTGCAAGTGCCTGCCAGCAATCCCGACACTGATGAACACATTGATCGATTGATCTGTTTGTTAAAATGTAGCTCTTGAGGCCTCAGGGAGGAGAAACTAGTTTGTGTCAAGCAGCAATGCCTGACTAAGGCTGTCTATAAAGCAAGGGGTGGAACTCAGGGAAGGGATGGTGGGAAGGTGAAGAAAGAGGTACGGGTCAGCGGGACATCTGAAGATAAGGACCACTCTTGGGTGACTGTCCTTAAGCCTGAGTGTGGGTATTTCAGCCATGCAGAGACGAGAGACAGTATTTTAAGTAGTTCCTTCCAAGTGTGTAATCAGACAGCGCTTCCAGGAGGGTGGTAATGATAATAGGCGGAGGTCAAGATGGCGCACAGTTTTCTCATGCAGCCACAACAAGTGAATTAAGTGTGTCCCAGAGGCAGCACGAAGGTGCAATTAGAAATGAAGAGGTCTCTGAACAATTCTTTTGAGTATTAGTCATATACTTGAGAGGCTGAAGCACCATAAAGAATTCAGCTTCGTCCACAGCCTTGGAAGGAATGACAGCTTCGAGGACCAGAAGACTGAGCAGAGAAAGAGGCACGCAATATGTGCCAGCCCCAGCCCTGAGCCCAGACTCTGGGCTCCCCGTCTGGGCATGGCTCCTACACCCTCAGTGTTTGCATCTATCGTACAGCATTGTTCTCCTCTCCCACGTGAGAGCAAGGCAATCCAAGCCACGGGGACCTTCACCCAGAACAAAACACTGCACTGCCTCCAGCTGGGGCTGGCGTGGGGGCTGCAAGAAGGGGAAAAGGCAGAGACAGGCCCCCGAGGCCTTTGTTCATAATTGGAAATGTAACTGCAGAGGCCACATATTCTTCCAGAAGTCTCACTACCGGTGCCACTGAAGTGCTGGGAGAGACCTGAGCCATTTCTGGCGTTCTCCCCGCTCCACCTGCTAATGCTAAACAGTCATCAAATGCAGCCCATCCTACTTAAAAAAGCTGGTCTGGACTCCTACTTACTATCTTAACCAAGTAATCATATTTCACCAGATTTTGGAAAACTTTTCACAATATTTTCAGCCAATTGCACCTTTCCCTTCCATACTTATCTTTGTATCCTCAGCATTCACACAGCACCCAAAGCGAGTGAATCAGACATTACCCTGAGACAGGGACTAAATATTATTCTTAGTTTACTGTCAGAATTAAATAAAATTGAATGGGGTTTCTCAGCATTAACCTATTGATTAGCACAATTAATTTAATAGCATAACTATTAAAGTCAACTGACAATTCAGGGTGAAAGTAAGAAGTATGCCTGGTAGGTATGTGCGTGTAAAGCTAATCTTGGTTGACAATTTCACACACCAAGAAAGAGGGAGGCACAACCAAAGATCTGGCTCCATCAGACGGACAGATGGGCCACATCTGTGGAGCATTTTCTTGATTACCGACTGACATATATACCCCAAGTGGCATAATCCCTAGGCAGATGAACCTGGTCTGTACAGGTAAGCTAGATGAATGCTGAGGCTACGGGCGAGCCAGTAAGCAGTGCTTGTCCATGGCTTCTGTCTCAGGCTCTTTCCTTGACTTTCTCGCTTCTGCTCCCCCGAGGACAGATTTTGACCGGTACACCAAGTAAACTCCCCGCCCCACAAGCTGCTTTTGGTTATGGGGTTTATCACAGCAGCACAAAACATGTCAGAATAACGTTTTAACTAAACTTAAGAGGTGTGCCCTTACGAACCTCCTAGTAGAAATGCTTGCAGTCCTAAGTCAAACTCTAAAGATTCTACAGCTTCCTAATTGCACCAAATCCCAGGCTGCTTCTGGCTGAGACCATTCCTCTGCAGACACGGAGCACTGTTAACGTAATGGCCAGTCGCAGTCGACGCACCTTTCCTTCTCCTCTGCCTCCCACTGCAGAGGCAGTTGCTGTGAGTTACAAGTTGAGAGTGCTACCCAATGATGCTGAAAAGAGAGACATGCTTGGGTGCTGGCTTTCTCTTCTCTATGCTTGGTAACAGATGACCTGAGGAGGTGGCAGATAGTTTATGAACACGAAGCATGATGATGCAAGCCAACTTTCAAGTATGGAGAAAAAGAGTGATGGAAAGAAAAATCAGGATCTTTGCTGGCATTGCCCGGTGGCCAAGAGAATGCCAGGAGTCATCTGCCATTGGTTTTCTTGTTTGGTGAAGAAAATAAGACCCTGGGCTTGTCTTTCTTTCTCTCTCTTTCTCTCTCTCTTTCTCTCTCTCTTTCTTTCTTTCTTTCTTTCTTCCTTCCTTCTTTCCTTCCTTTCCTTCCTCTCTCTCCCCCTCCTTCCTTCCTTTCTCTTAATTACTCATGTCGGTCTTACATGTGCTCATGAAGGGCACTTTGTCTTCACTCTCGACAGTGGCAAGTGTGACACTGGATGAGTACATTCCCAACTTAAATATCTTTGGTTTTGCTTTAAAAACCTTACAAGTCTTTTTTTTTTAAACATTAGTAAGGAATTTGCTTTAATTTTTTTCTGAAGTATAATTTTTTTCTGAACTATTGGAAAAGTACACGTACCAGTAATTGAGTCTCAGTTAGTTTCAAGGTCTCCAGACACTTCAAACTATAGGTATTATTTAAAAACTTCTGATTTCCCTCTTTCTTCCCACACCCTCTGCTGTTTGTTTCATTTTTGTTAAAGTAGCTGCATCATTATGATCTTTTTCCTTTCTTTTAGAGCAAAACTCCAGTCTAATGACAAATTCTTTCTTGCATAGTCTCATAGGATTTTAGCTCCAACAAAGCATTTTATTTACTGTCACTGCTCCATGGATGCCTGGATACTTGGTACAATGTTGTCTGAGGCTTTCCTCTCCGTCAACCAATAGTTCTTGCCTCGAGCACCACCTAGGGCTTTTCTGCATTCTCAGTTAAGCTTTCTGTTTCCTTCTGTGTGGAACTGAGGATGGTGCTGTCTCATATGCCAAGCACATGGTCTAATGCTGAGCTGCACCCTGGCTAGATTTTTATTTTCAGTGATACAAACAGATGTATCGGGACAAGTAAGTCCTTATGTCCCTATGGCGTGTCTGTGCCTGTGCAGTGTCAGTGACATGTCCCCAGCTCTTCCTACAGAGTGACTTGAGGCCCCCCTGTTCACGGTGATGAGGCCTCATTATGCAGGATGCAGTATGGCAGACTGTAAGATTCACTGACTCAAGAGGATGTGTCTTATTTGATGTGTAGGTCATGGATTGACCAAGCCCAACAACTGTGTCTCTAAAACAGCCCACGAGAAAAAGGCATATAGTAGACAGGGCACATGTTATGGATCAAGTGGAGGGACCTACAGAACCTCAAGCCCAATCCAAGACCTGTCCCAACCCAAGGTGCACTGCAAGTTGCATATGGTCAAAAAAAGGTTTCCACAGTAACTGAGTCTTCACCCTCTGCCACCATTCAAGAAGGAACCTGAATTTTTCTTGTTTAAGTCTCTTTTCTTAGAACAAAGAAAAACAAGGGCAGAAAAAGTAAGTGACTTCCCTAGGCCATCTTGTTAGTGGCTGAGATAACTAAAGTCCACCATAGCTCATTCGTGCTCCTCCAAGCCACAGGAAACCAACACCAAATTCTACAACAAACAGGGATTTTCCTTCTTCCCCTCCTCATTGGTTGTGCATTTAACATTCTTATCAGAGTGGACACACAGCTCGAATTGGCAACAATTCAAACACTAGGATTTCTTCTACCTCCTTTCTTGAAAGGGCCAGTTTAGGATGTTCCAGCACAGAGGTTAGAGCCTATATTATGCCATAAATCAGGACCAAGGAGGGTCAACAGGACAGTCAGGTGGGTGCATCCTAAAAGTCAAGCCTTCCCTTCAATGTCAAATACGTCATACTGACGAGTCCCTTGGGTCTTGTATTGCTACGTAGGGAGACTGTGGTAATAAACACATGCATATTTAAGGCATCACTCTCAAAACAAGGGGAGTAAACTCAATACATAAATAACTGCTCACACACCAACCAAAGCCACACTGGCTGTGTCATCACCGGAGAACAGGTTTGGGGCCACCTGTGTTTTCCACGCTGACACATGCAGTCCTGATCAGTTCTCCCTTTTCTCAGGACGGCTGACAAGTTCTAAGACATAACTCAAAACTGGAATTCTGGGTTTCTCTGGACTCCTGGATAGGTGGACAACTATCAGGCAGGCTGCCTTCCACGAAGGCCATGCCATTTGTGACTATGCCTGACCCAACTGGCTCTCTCCTCTGGCTTCTTCTTAAATCAAGCTCCCACCTCTGCTAGGGAAGTTCCCAGTCTGCTGGCTTTATACCTCTTGGGGCTGATTATCATCAAGCAAGTTCGTGAAGGTCTTCTACCTTCTATCTTATCACATGGTTCAGTGTTAAATTCCTCCATGTAGGGAAACAGACTGAGCCCAAATGATTGGTGAAGGTCATTGACAAGTGGCTTAGGGTGCAGAGACTCCCTTGAACTATGGTCTCAACTCAAGCTCCTGCATGCTGCAAGAAGCCAATGTCAATGTATCTTAAGAACAAGGTTTTGAGCAATGGGGGCTTAGCCAACAGCTACCCTTTAAGGATCAACTCAGGAAAGCTGGATTGTGGTTTTTCCTTTTTTTTTGTTTATTTTTTTGAGATTGGGTCGCATCTGTAGGCCAGGCTGGCTGGTATGTACTGCCTCAGCTTTCTAAGGGCTGGGATTACAGACATGAGCCACCACACCTAGTTTGGATGGGACTGGTTGCTTAGTGCTGGGTTCATAGTTAGCTTCAATAAACACTCATTGCTTTGGCTATAATATGTTAAACTGGGGAAGAAATATGTGTTTTCTATACCTGGTCCTCTACACAAGTCACTTCAGAGCAAGAGAAAAAAAAAAAGCTTGGTTCTTCTTCTAACAGAAAATGCCTGGGACCAGAATTCCTAATGCCAAGGAAGCTTAGTCATGTGGAGTTTGACCACAACATGGGAAATTCTCTAAACATCTAGACAAAGTCACTGCCATAGTCTAGGCCAGTTGATTGATGCCTGTTGCTTCTATATAAGTTAACTCTGAAGAAGTGCATGAATGCAAATGTTGATATTGATTATTTTCACCTACCTGACAGTCCTCAGTAATAAATGCTCATTAAATGAAAACGCCAGTCATATCACACCATTCATGTCTGTTGTGCTAAATGGAAACTTAATTGCACGCTGAAGCACAGATGCAGACAAACTTGTTAGGTTAGTTCTCATGTCATTTTGGCAGGGATTTGGGTATTGTTATGCTTCATACTGACAGTAGCAGGATTTGAATTCTTGGTAAATACTCTCAGCATGTCCCAATGCTTAGGACATTTGAATATTGGGTAGGAAATCTCCAAGCTTGGAAGTTGTGTCATGTCGTTCTTTTTGAAGAGTTTGGGACAGGAGTGAGAGAGGGCTACTCAATACTGAGCAGAACTGGTTTCGTTTTGTTTTGAGTGGCATTATTCCCAGCTGCAAACGCACACCTTCCTTCCCAACTTCCGCTGCTGTGAGAAGCCAGTGTGCAACCCAGTTCTGGTTGAGGGGGGTGGAAGCACTTGCTGAGAGTATCTTTAACTCCCTCACTACCCATAATCGTGATAGACAGTCAAATAGAAAGGCCTTTGCCTTTGACCCTGGGCATCTCCCTTAGATGCCTGCAGGTGAAGCAGTGGCCTTCAGCCATGAAGGTGAAAACCAATGATAAGGGGTAAGAACATAATAGCAGAAGACTGGGTACTCCATGTAGGCTGTCTCTGACTTCCTTATTAAACGAAACCGACAGTAAGCCTTTGGAGTTTGCCAAACAGTTGTAACGATGACGTCTGGCAGCCGATTTTCACAATGTGAAACAGCATCAGTTTGTTCCCAGTGCATCAAGGAGACAGTGCGTGGTTGAGACAATGGCTTACCTTATGGAGGCGTCATCATTGTCTTCAGCCCAATACTATTTACCTTCCACACTGCATTTAACCTTACAAAGCACTATGCCTTAGACATTAGTGTTACATTTACCGTTTGAAAGAAAAAGTATCAGTCGGCCCAGGGTGGCTGAGTTGAAGGTCTAATAGCTAGTAAGTGGCTGCCCAGCTCACTCAAAGCCCATTCATTTGCATTATACCATAAGACCAAGGAGGAGAATCTAACTATTTTAATTTATTCCACCAGAAAAATGTGCTGCTGCAATCTAATTTATTCCATTTTTATTCTGAGCACCAGCCATAAGAGAGTTCTAACCAGATGGCTCATGCCTCTGTAGAACAGGCTGGCCTTGAACTCGGATTCACCTGCCTCTGCCTTCAAAGTGCTGGGACTAAAGGTGTGCGCCATCACTGCCAGGCTAGGGACTTCACTTTATTTGGGGAATATTTATTATAATTTTTTTTGTCCTAAAAGTAATTTGTTGTTTTATTGTTGTTAATTTGTAAAAATGCTTATACAACAAAAATCTTTACTTTCATGGCTTAAAAAAAAAAAAAAAAACCCTAACCACATTTTTAAAATCTTGATTCTGAAATATTGTTTATTTGATTAAGCAGAATTGTTTTCATAAGGTGGGAATTTCTGTTAGCTGTTTACTGAACTACTCCCCAGGCGGGGAGTCCCAAACACAGGGCTGGGAATTCTGCTTGCCTTTGTTCCTCTGGGAACAGACTAGTGACTTAGAGGTATCAAAATAGATCCCCAGCTCTGGGGGTGGGAAGCACCAGAGGAAGGCAGGCAGAGGCAATGAAGGCTCTTAGATGATCTCTTTCTGTGAGGAAGGCACTAATCCCATTCATATCCGCCCCATCTCATGACCTGACCACGCCCAAGACCCCACCCACTAACCTTCACTGTGGGGAGTGGGAAGGTCAGACCGTGGGGAGCCCACTAGTGCTCGCTGGGAGGTGAGGGAAAAGGCTGCTAGCAATTTCCTATTGCAGTATAACCCAACGAGTGGCAGCACTCATAACCTCCTACCAAGAATATATGTATTTTCTATAAGTTATATCGTATCTCTTTAAATGCTTTGATACATTTAAATATTTTTGAATGTTTGTGTTCATGTGTGTGTGGGCACATGAGTGCCACAGCATACTTGTGGAGGTCAGAGAACAACTTGCAGGCGTTGGTTTTCTCCTTCTACCATGTGGGGCCCAGGTCTGGGCTTGGGTCGTCAGGCTTGGCGGCAAGCACCTTTATCCATCTGGCCATCATGATGCCTCCAATACACTTATTTTCTTCTGGGTACCACACTAAAGAGCTTTATCTTTGATTTTATTTAATCTTCATAACAGCACAGAAAGATTGGGCTCATCATTACCTTCATTCTGTAGATGAGAAAAGTCATAACTGAGATCGATGAAGGAGATAGCTTGTTCCCATTTAGAAGAGAGGGTTTGAACCTGGAATGCTTCACCAGGAAAAATATGTAATCTGCAGCTTCCCTGAACATGGGTGTGTTACTCCCTCAGGCTGCTAGTGCTGGCCTGAAGATTGTTCTAGGCTGGTCACCTTACTTGGACCTGGTGCTAAAATCGTCAATGCCACATGCTTACCTTTTCTCTTTCTAAGGTGGCAAGTGCCACTTTGTTTCATGGCCTTGGCTCAAAACACAGCTATGGCGAGTCTTGAATATTATAGACCAGATGCTCCAGCTGAGGGTGGAGCACATTAGAACAGGAAGCTCTGGTATAAATTTAATTGTGTTCTAAATGCACATCCTGTTAGCAAGGAGTTCTGAAGAGCTTAGAAATGACTGTTAGAGCTCTGCCATGATCGACACAAATGAATGAACAATCAGACACATTTCTTTTTAATCATTTCGGAATTGAGCAAGAGTGAGAAGTAGATTTTTGGCTCATGTACCAGAAATGTAAATACCCAATGTCCTGGGATATAGAAAGTAACAGATAATCTATGCAAAATGAGAAGCATGCACCCTTTTTGAAAAGCATCATCCATTTTCAATTCTCAAAAAGAAAAGAAAACCAAATAAAATCACACACACACACAAAAATTTGATGCGGCTGAGTGTGGTAGTGAGTGCCTGAAGAACTAGTGGATCCGGCAGCTGCCTGCCATCGAACGGAGGAGGTGAAGACATGGGAACCCTGCAACAAGCTAGCCAGCTAGTCAGTGCTGAGCCATAGCGCTCTGCCGCATCAAGACTCTACCTCAGTAAACAAAGTAGAAAGCAAGTGAGAAAATGCCCAGCATCAACCTCTGACCTCCACACGCACGAATGCACACTTGTGTGTGCACACCTCCAGGTATGCGCGCACACACACACACTCAAGACCAGTCTGGGCTACTCTACATACAAAAATTTCCTTGTAATCAGTAGTTTGTTTATCAAACAAGACGTTAGAAAAATCAAATAATAAGTTGTAAATATGGAGGACTTCTCTCTGTGAGGGAAATGCAATGCACTGTGCTTCTGACGGGGTCTCATGTAGCCCCTCACATCCTTGAACTTGCTTTGAAACAAATGAGCACACCGTTGAACTTGTGCTCCTCCTACCTCCGTGTATTAGGTTAAAGGCATACACCAGGACACCTCTCTGTGCTGCTGGGGACCGAGCTCAGGGCTTCACAAGCACTCTAGCAGCTGGGGGCACCTCCCTCCAAGGCAATGCATTCTAGCATGCGCTCTCTTTGCATGATTTTCTATGTATTTTAACTGCTTGTTTTTGGAAATTTCTTTTCCCAGGCCCTCCTTTATATACATCTTAGAAGACAATAAACACCTGTGAATTGACTGAAATCTCTCTAGTTACAGGCAAGAGAGAAAGGATGCACTGATGCATGATAGTAAGATAAATAACTCTACAGATGAGGCTGAGAAGGGGCTCGTTTCTGCCCTGTGGCAGAAGCTCTACCTTTGGCAGCAAAGGTTCAGCATCCTTTGGAAACTTGCCACCTGGTCTTCTGTGGACCAGGGAGCACTGGAGAAAAGGAACGTTACCCTCTAGTTTGCAGACAGTTTATGGGATTCAAAGCTAACCTTCTGACTGAAGTGGCATGGCGAAATCTGGGCTGATCTGGGACCTCCCAACCCCCACCCCTACTTCTCCAGATGCTGAAGTTCAGATTAATCACACTACACACCAAGAGTGTTGCATAACAAACCAGTCTTCAAAGCGTTCACTGTACTACACAACACAGACTAACGGGGACAGGTATCACTAGGAGAATCTGATTTCCAGTGTGGCCATGTGCACATCTGTAACCTTAGAGGTGCGTGAACAAAGATTTTTGCATCCACTATTACCACAGAAACTCACAAGTCCTTCTGGAGTTGGATCCCTGCCATGTTCTCATTTCGATGAGAACGTAGGACTGCTTTTGCAGCAGATGTATTTGTTTCTAGGTCCTACTGCTTTTTCCTGGGTTGGAAATACGGCCATATTCTAATATTACAGGAGATAATCTCAAGTAAAATTTCTACATCTACGTTTCATACTTTAAAAAGCAACCATATAGCCAACACCTGTAGAGGCCGGCAGAAAGGCTTTTTGCCTCATCAATATCCAATATTTGGAGGTATGTGTGTGAGCGTGTGAAGATGGATATGTGTTCACATATGGGTGTGGGACAGAAGTTGATGTCATGTGTGTTCCTTAATCACACTGCAACTTAATTTTAAATACTGCCCTTATTAATTATTTGAGTATTTACTTCTATATATTTGGTCATATTCGCCCCTCCTCCCCATGTTAATTTCGAGACACAGTCTCTGGACCTGAATGGCTCGAGGCTCTGGGTATCCACCGCCTCTGTTCTGCGGATCTGGGCTCAGGTCCTCATGCTCACATGGCAGGCCCTTTACCAACTGAGCTGCCTCCCCAGCCCCCAACCAACCAGGCCGAAGAGACAGAATCACTTCAGTTCCAAACACTGGCCTGGCTCTGGCAAGAAGCCAAGCAAACACGGGTTACACTGTGAGCTTGCAGAGGTGACTTTCCAAAGTTCAGGTTTAACCAAAAAGGCAAAAGATGTGACTCAGACCAGGTCTGCTAGCCACGTGCGCTGGCGGAAGAGCGTGGCCTTGCAGGGAGCTGCCCATGGAGAGTGACCAGGGCTGCTTCCTCCTGTTCCCACTGACTCCACTCCTCAGGCATCAGGATACAGATAGAAAGGTCGTTTTAAGCCACTGCCTCTTGCCCTAAGGGACAGATGAGGAAGAGCTAAGTCATGTGCTGGGTAAAGTACAGAAAGGGAGGCGGGAGTCCTGGTATTGTTCTCAAAGCCACTGATGAATCTACGAAGTTATTGTTAGGGTCTTACTGGTGGCTTCTCTAGTGCTCCTACTTCCGTCTCTTTGAATATAATTTGGGGCTAGCTGGCCAATAAATCATATATAAACATGTAAATAAGAGTTCACAACACAGGCATATAGTCTCATCTAAGAAAGCTGAGGCAGGGGAATGACAAGTTTAAGACTGGGCTACAGAGTGAGTTCAAGGCCAGTGTGGAATCTTTAGTGACCTAGTCTCAAAGCAAAAGGTGAAAAAGAGGGCTGGAGAGAGAGCTCGTGGTAGAGCGTCTAGTAGGCATTAGGCTGTAGAGTTAAAGAAAACAACACAGGTCATTGATTCTGGCTCATACTGTTCAATGCTCATGTCTGTGCTGGAGATAAAATGGCCTATGAGACACAGCATTTAGCTCCACAGTGAATGCACAGACCACCCCTTTGGTTCTAATCATTCACCCTGTTGAACGATTACAAGTGTCCCCTTTATTCTTTAGACTGGGAAGGGTACAATCATTTGATTCCACACTGTTCTGGTTAGTTATCTTCTGTAAATTTGAATTGCCAGCTTGTCAGTCTGGGAAGAGGGATGTCAACTGAGGGACTGCCCTGTAGGCAAGTCTGTGGGATATTTTCTACGTGTGGCCCAACCCAGCCTACTGTGGGTGGTGCAGCCCTAGGAAGAAGTCCTGCGTGTTTAGGAAAGGTAGCTGGAGCCAGCAAGTGAGCCTTGTTCTTGCACGGTCTTGTCCTCAGTTCCTGCCTCCAGGTTCCTGGTCTTAAGTCCTGGACTATTGTGCCTCAGTGATAAACTGTGACCCGGGAGTGGTGATATGAAATTAACCCTTTCCTCCCACTAGCTGGTTTGGTCATGTTTTATCACAGTGACAGGGCAGCAAAGGAGGACACACGGGAATTACCACTTGCTACTTAGCACCATGGAGAAAACGACTGACTTCATCTCTTTAATTCCATTATGAACTTGCAAAAAAAGCTTTCTACCCTTTGAAGTAGAGACCAACTTCAGAGTGAGTGTTCCCCAAACAAACAGGGATTCAGCAGACATAATTTCACTTGTGCATGCAGAGAAATCTCTGGTAGGGTGCACAGGAATCTGCGGTGCAAGAGGCAGACGGGGAGATATGAAGACATAAGGCCAAGGAAGCAAGGCCCAGGAACAGCCTGTGCTGGATAAAGGCTCCTGTCTGGTTATTTCCAAACTCAGTTTCTTACTAACTTTGATATTTTTTTTTTGTTGTCCTTATTTAATCTAACACAAATTCTGAAATAAGACAACAGTAAAACACATCAAGCTATGAAGGGTCGAACACTCTGCTAAGCACCCAACATAAGCCTCTTCCTAAAGGCCTAGGAGGGAAAGGCCCACAGTGAGCCATGGGGTATCTATTGGGGATGTCTTCTGTAGGGTCCTGTCAAGCCAGAGGCAAAGCCAAGGGCACTGTGTTATAGCAGCAATCTCTTAAAGGCCAAGGTTCTGAGCTGCCTAATTCTAGGATCACAGCTGCTAATCCATGGAGATCTAGTAGAATTTAATACCCCAAAGCAAGAAATTAGGGCATCCTTGAGGGTTCCTCACAAACAATCATACCATATTAGCAGGTCTGCACTAGTCTGTACTGGAAGTCTACAGAGTAAGGCAGGCTGTAAGCAAGCATTCTGTGCCTTTAGGGAGAATTGTGTCAGAAGTTGTCAGCTGGCTTCTCCACACATTCCTACTGTTGCTCTTATGTAACAACAGCCAGAGGACCAGCTTCCTTTGAGAATTCCGCTGCTCATCTGCCACCCTGGCTTCCTCACAGAAGGGACACTGTGAATTTGGTCTTTAAGATGACTCACAGTTGCCTCCCCGACAAAGACGCACAAAGGAGCGCCTTTCCCTTGGTGCTCTTGCATTAGGGTAAGGTGCCTAGACCTTAATCCTACCTGTTCCTTCTATGTGTGGCCTCTCCCTGCATCATGAGCTCAGAAAGAAAGAGGATGGGATTTTTCCTCTGCTTAGAGGAAGTGAAGCTGTGACGGCTAGAATTAGTGAGGACTCTTGTCCCCCTGAAAAATGCTCACAATGTGAGCTAGCCTAGCAAGGATTTTGACCTAAGTCTATCTACACAATGTCCACTTTCAAATGACTGTTTATAAGATCTTTCTGTATTATTTTTTTGTAGAAAAATAACATTGGCAGAGGCAGTCTGATCTCTGAGTTCAAGGTCAGCCTGGCCAACAGAGCAAGATTTAGGACAACCAGGGCTACACAAAGAAATCTTGTCCTGAACAAACAAAATAAATACATAAATGAATAAGTAAATAAAAAAATAAAAAGAAAAGAAAAACAATAGGGACCACTATAATAGGTCACCATGGCTCTTCCTAATTGATTTTGAGGTTAAATGGATGAAATTCATCCTACTAATTTTTTTTTTTCAAGACAGAGTTTCTCTGCATAGCATTGGCTGTACTGGATTCACTTTGTAGACCAGACTGGCTTCAAACCCACAGCAATCCACCTGCCTCTGCCTCCTTGACTGCTGGAATTAAAGGCGTGTGCCATTTGTGCCCAGTTCATTGTACTAAATTTTATGTTTTGAGTACCAACAGACATTGAGAAATTGTGGGAAAGATAAGTTGAGATTTTTAAGACCAAACCTTGATTGGGAGGGAGGCTTTGACAACCTCTCTCGGGTTAAGTTAGAGAATGCTGGGTTAATTTTGGATCTGCTTTGAGAAACTTTTTGAGAAGAAATTCAAGACAAAGCTCGTGGGCTGCCTCCATGAAACTCATACCCACAACAGAGTGTGCTAATTAGGCACAGAGACTCCAGCCTGCTCCAGTTATCCTGTGTTTGCAGTAAGATATGGTCACAGTAGAGAAGAGGAAGAAAGGAACACATGGTTCGGGAGTTAAACCATCTTCTATCACCAACACAGGCTTTCCTCTACATGGTATGTGTGGGTTTGCCACTATAGAGACCTGCTACACCCAGTCAGGATGCTCCTTAGAGCCGAGAAGGCCAGATTCTTGGCAGAGTAGGTAGGTGTCTGCAACAAGCTTCTCAAGTCTGAAATATCAAAAGCGACTTCTCTGCTGCTGTGAAAAAAAAACATCACAATCAAAGCAACTTAGAAAAGAACGTTTATTTGGGTTTATGGTTCCAGCAGGGTAAGAGTCCATCATGGCAGGAAAGTGTGGCATCAAGCATAGACTTAGCAGTGGGAACAGGATGCAGAGAGCTCACATCCTTTATTACAAGCACAAGGCAGAGAGAGCAAACAGGAAGTGGCGTGAGCATGAGGCTTTTAACGCCAATGCCCATCTCCAGTGACATTCTCCTTCTAGCAAGGCTGTATCTCCTAAACTTCCCCAACCATTGCTACCCCCTGGAGACTCATGCCTGCGCCTGTGGGGGACACCCTCATCCAAGCCGCAACACCGTAAGAACTAAGACAGGGACTACCATTTGTACATCTTCAAAATTGCACTGTTTTCCTTCTAGGGATTTTTAAATGTCTTTACTGAGGAGTAAAGAGAGAATGGCCTTGGCTGGTGAGACCGGTCGGTGGGTAATGGTGCTCAAGGCTGACAACCTGAGTTCAGTCCCCGAGACAACACATGAAAGACAGACCTGACTGTCACATGCTGTCCTTTGACCTCCACACGCATGCTGCCCCCAGCAATAAAGAAAAAGAAGGGAGAGGCTATTGATCATGAGTCTAATGAACTTTGCTGGATCAGACCAGAAATTCCTGGTATTTGGTTAGAAACAGACAAATATGGGTGGCCAGTTGAAGCAGTCAAAGCATTACACTGAGTTCATTTGTACTGAGTTCCTTCATGTGCACCACGTGATTCTGAGGTAGGAAGTCAGCATTCCCAGGGTGCGGGCCAGTACAGTCCCCCACCCTGTGCAATTCCGCCTTAGCTGCAGCTCAGGTCACATCTCCCGTCTGGTACTTAACTGGGAGTTGCCTGGCAGTAGCAGCTACCACATAAAATTAATCCAAAGCAACAACGAACATTTGAGACCCAAAAATCCAGATGAAATTAATAGGCACCCATTTTCCCAGTAAGTTAAGGCTCAATTGAGTTGATATAAAATGTGGTAACCAGAGACATAAATCACCCCACAGCAATTACTAGTATTGATTGTGTGTGGTGTAGCTCACTATGGCAGGCACTGCTTGAGTACATCTGAGATCTCACCAATCCTCCCACCCACAGCCAGCGCTCTCATCAGCAGAAGTGTATACACTCGGGGGTCCAGGCAGAGTCTGCTGCTCAGGTTAACCTAACAGCGAAATAACAAGCCAGTGTAGACACTGTCACAGCCTGTGAACTCTACCCTGGCCAAAGGCCAGCTGGAATTATTAATCAGGCTTTGAGTTCCTGACCTTGAATTAATCCAAACAAGCTACTTCCACCTGAGCAAAGCTAGAGGCCCTCCAACACACAAGCTTTTCTTCCTTTAGTAAAGGAGCCCTTGAGCTTCAGCTGAGCCCACGACTGTCACACGCTTCTCGGCATCTCTTAAGAGCCAGTCATGGCCAAGTCACCCGGCTACTGGACTGCCAGAGGTCTGCGTGCAACGCCTAGGTCAAAGCTTCTTAAATCCGTCACACCCTGATGGGGGTAGGGTAACTGAATGGTGGGGGCTGCAGAAGATCCAGCAACAGCAAAAGGTTTCTGGAGACACAACCAAACCAAAATTCATTCAAATCAAACCCATACCAGATGACAAGTCTGAGGTGTTTCTTATAGGGATCCCTTGTGCAGCCTTGGCTCCGAACCGACAGCAGTCACGCTCCGTAAGTGACGCCACATCCCAGAGCTCCCGTGAGTGCTGCTCCCTCAGCTCACATTCTCAACAAACAGCTTGTTTTCCCCATTACAGTTTCCTGTTCTTACAGACACAGAATGGCTTAATTCCACAAAACAAATATTTTTAATATTCCCCTGGATCATTCCTCAGTATGCAATACAAAATTAGCATGCCATTGTACTGCACTCTATTAAAGAAACAAGCACACCCACCTCCATAACACGCACATTTGCTTTCATCCGTACAGAGCAAAAGTAGATGTGAGGCAGCAGATTGTTTTAAGATAAATTTCTTCACGATTATTATCAGTGAGCACTTGATTTATTATGTACTCATATGCTAGAGGTCATGTAAAAATTCCTTAGGTAAAAGGCATCATATGAGTGGAAAATTTTAAGAAGTCCTGCTTCAAATCACGCCCTTCAAAGGAAGGGTAAGCCCTCACCCTCTTCTTTTCCTTTCTCGCGTTTAAAATGTGACTGTGGTGGCCGGAGCTGGAGCAGCCAGGGCACACCATGAGGTGAGGATCAAGGACGGCAGAACAGTAAGAGCAGCCAGAGTGCCCAGAGCCAGGACATTGGCCTGGGACACTGTACTCTGGCTCCTAAATGAAAGAGAAACTAATTTACACTGCAGTTAAGCCATTATTTTGGTGTTTTTCATAGCCACTGAATCTTCACTGTAACCCACACTTTAACCCTTTAAAGTCTTTTCAGTTAGTAGTTTCCAGGAAGCCCTGTGCTGAGACAAGCAGTCTATGCTTCTTGAGATGTTATTGCTAGTTCGTGAGCGAGATGCTGTCCTATGTGATGCTGCTTAGATCATCATCACAGTAACTAGTATTACAATTGCCTGATTCATTATTTGTTCATTCATCTCATCCACCCACCCACCCCTCTGAGACACAGTCTTATGTAGTCCAGGCTGATTTTGAACTTGATTCACTAGCTGAGGGGTGACTTTGAACTTCTCAACTTCCTGCTTTTTTCTTGTTAAGTGCTGAGATTACAGACATGTGCCAACATACCTGGTTTATGTAGTGCTGGAAATTACACACAGGACTTCCTACGTGCTAGGCAATTGCTTTACCACCTAAACCGCAGCCGCAGCTCAGCTGTTTTAAACAAAGCAGGCAATTGTGAGTACAGTTTTGCATAGCCAAACCATAGGTTAGAAGTGCAAGAATTTCCCAGAAGTACAAGTTTCTACATGTAATAGCCAGGCACGGGGCACCTACAATATCAGCTGCCACCTAATCAGTATTTAGTGTTCAGTATTTAGCACTAATCAGTATTTAGTGTTCTATCTCGTCATGAGTTTTGGTTTTCAGTGTGCCCTATATATACATTTGCCAATGTTTAATGCAAATTCTCTCAGCACCAGCACTACTGCAATTTAGAATCTATGAGCTCCCAGGATCTGCCTGTCTCTGTCTCCCAATTCTGAGGTTACAGGCACACATGGCCATGACTGGCTTTTACATGAGGGTTGGGGATTTGAACTCATGCATTCTTGCTCTCACAGAAAATGTTCTTCTCTACCTCCCACCCCCCTTCTTGGCAATACAAGCCTCCTTCCACTCAGCAAGCCTTCTGTCTCTGAGCTACATTCCTACTGCTTTTATATTTGGTTTTTGAGGCCATCTCTTGCTGTGGTAGTCCAGGCTGAGCACAAACTTTTGATCTTGCTCTGTCTGGAGCAGCGAGTGTTTGTAGGTGCCCTACACCTGGCTCCTGGATACTTGATGTCATTCCAAGATGTTACCTACAAGATGACAGTAATGCCTGCTCTTCAGGTAAAGTAACCCCCGTCATAACACATCCCCCGGGGCAGACTCATCCCCAGAGGCCACGGAGTCTCCAATAGGTGGCCGGGTTTGAGGAAGCTGGCACTGTGACCACTGAAATTCCAGTAGGGATGTGAACAGGTGGGTACTTAATGCACTTTCAATGACAGTGGCGCCCCGATGACCAGGAGCAAGGAGCATGAGCGGATTCTCATTTTTTAAATTAAGAAGTTCACCGAGGTTTTCCTAAGGAAATTCACAGGGTGGCAAAGAAGTCACAGGCATAATTCCAACCACATTTAGCCATTAGTCCAGTGTCTTCTAGGCAAGGTTAAGATGGAGATAATCACATGAAGTATAAAAATGACCAACAGTATTTTAGCATATGAACAGCGTTCTTCTATAGAAACTTCACTGACTGTGGAGAATTTGGCTCTTTCAGAATTGAGACCTTTTCCTTAGCAAATGCCCTTTTGCACTGATGTGCTGCTATTAACAGCGCTGTGTGCATTTCAGGGTTTAGGTGTTATAGGTATTATAGGTATTAAAGGTGAACCATAGCTCCATTGGCAGATATTTAAAGAGGGTAAATGTTTAAAGCCAGTCAGGCTCTTCCAGCTTGACAACCCTGGAAGACTCAGCCTTGGATCTGTTTTAATGAATGGAAGCCTGTCCACATTCCAGGAGATCAGCTAATAGAAGTCAAGTAGTACCTTGAAAATCTCTTTCCTGTTTGCGAATGGAGGTGAAGCACACTGGAAAAAGATGATTTGGAGCCTGTCACCTGTCCTGAGATGAGACTCCAGAGCAAATTGGGGACAGCCACTGTCAACCTGCAAGGCTCTTAAGTCACTACCCTTATCCCGGGCCCTCTGGCGTAACAAATGACTGTCAAAATGTAGGAAGTCAATCAATTTGATGTTAATTCTCATCCACATTTCAGAAGCAATGCTCCGGTCCAGGATGGAAATTAAATTGTTTTAATTGAGAAAACTCTCTGCTGGTTTCAGGAGTGAGAGAATCCAAGTCCTGCTATCTCTTTCCTTTCAATTCACATGCTTTAAAAAGTTTAGCTAACTGCTACAACCCATTTTTCTGGCCACTCCCAACTTTACTATTTTAATCCAAGCATCCCAACCACTTATGTTGAGGAAAGGAAAGGGTACAGAAAGGGGACCTGCTACTCACAGAAAGAGGACATCTTGAAAAACGAAGTCAAAGGCAGCATACTGGGTCATCTGTGGCTTATCTAATGTACTGAAGGAATAAATGAAGGCTGTGTGTCACCCAAGGCCAAAAAGGGGCTCAATCAAGACAATATTCAGGTACTGAGGAATCTGAGAATTCCACTAATGGCTAAATAAAATAAAATTATATGCACACAAAACATGAAATGTTTCATTTTTTCCTCACATAAGTTTACATTACCTTTACTTAAGGTTTGAAAAGCAATTTCAAGACACTGACTATTCTTCAGTGAAATTCCTTAATCTGTGAAACTCCACTCTTTCCCCATTCCACTAAGGCAAGAAGCAGAAGATGATGGAGCTACACTGGGAAGGACTTGGTTCCTTTAGTCTAGTCTGGGTCTGATCTAGTTGTAACTGGGAACGGCTGATTCGGGAGCCACTGGAACATGCATTTCAATGGCAGTCAGAAGCCTCCAGAGTGTGCTGACCAGCTGGTCCAGCGAGCCCTAAAGCCACTGGCACAGTGGAGAGTTAGGTTCTAGGGCTGTTCTGTTCCTAGACAGGAACTGGCAGGTGGGGCTTTCAGGCTTTCAGCTCCCTGAGCTGACCCACTGGCAGACCATGAAATCAATGTACTGGGCCTCAACTGTAAGAGGAACATAAAAGCAAGCCCGTCAACTGCACAAATACCAACATAGCACCATGGATGGGCTGCTGTCAAGAGTGATCCAGAGAAAACTACGGCTCAGTGTGAGAGGCACAGAGCTGAAGTCACCATTTCAGGGGCATCAGCCACTTGCTCCAGCCAGTGACGATTTCTAAAAGCCTATGGCAATCTTGACTCCCAATCAAACAAAAATGGCCTTCAGCAAGGGTCTCATTTACCCATACAAAAGCAACAGGTTTGTCAAAGTGAATGGCCTCCTCAGTTTCATTTTCAGTTCTAGCATTTGTCTGGGCAGCTCTGAAGGCGGGTCTCACCATCCCTGTCTAGCAATCTGCTCATCTACTCACGCACTCTCTCTTTTCTTTTCCTCTCTCTCCCTTCCTTGTTTTCTTTCTTTCGTTTCCTTCTTTCCTTCCTTCCTTTTTTTTCAGTCTTAAAGTATCTTCAATAGGAAATTCTATTTAATGTGATATTAAATTATATTAGTGTGTGTGTTTGCATGTGGTAGTCAAAGGACAAATTTTGGATTTGGTTCTCTCCATTCAACTTGACATAGGTTCCAGACACAATTTGCCAGCATGCATAGCAAACACTGTCACCCACTGAGTCATCTTGCCTGCCCAGAAAACTCTAGTTAAAATAGCAAAGCTGTCTTAGAGGTTTTGACCAGTATGATAGAAGGAAATGGATGCGCATGCACACATCAGCACACACATATGGAATAGTGGAAAATGAGTGTGTTCCTCGTCTTTCCACCTTCTGCCTCTCTCTTGGGAATTAGGAGTTTTGCATCACCCAGGAGGAAATTAATTTGGACACACTACCTAAGTGTTGAGAAGCCGACTGCCCAGCAAGTCAGTGTGGAAAGCACTACCTGCTGTGCCAGGGAAACTTACTCCGCTCTCCCATGTACCCAGCAAACTGCCTTGAATGGCTGGCTGAATAACAGTTCAGAGATGGATCTAGTTTAGTCAGTTGCCTGCTCTGTCCTGCTGGCTGAAGCACATTTAAACTACTGAGCCAAACAATGCATTAAGCAAGTCTGGCAAAACCTATGCAGAACCCATTTCTCAGCTACTATAAGCATCGTGACATTTTAAGTTTAGTTTTGAGGCAGGTTTTCTTGTAACCCAGGCTGGTCTTAACTCCGAATATCTCTGGTGATGGCTGAAATGCTGACCCTCCTGCCTCCACATATCTAAATCTGGGGTTTCAGGTATGTACACCACAGCGGTTGATGCAGTTGCTCAGTGGTGGGGTGTAAAGCAGCTGAGCCACACACTGCCAGTCCCCAAATAAAGTACTTTAAGGGTGATTTTGAGATCTGATGATTACAGAAAATGAACGGTGACAATGTCAGCATATCATAGGTGTATACTCATGTCATACTTATTTTCTGTGTTTCCTTCTAAAGCACAGACAGGGGCTTTGGTTCTCTGCCGTACACAACAGCTCACGTATGTAGATGTGCACTGAATGAGTACGTGAACTCTTCCCCTCCCAGTGTTCACACGCCTCAGCTTCCCATAGTGCCTGTTAAATGTTCAAGGATCCTCAGATCCTTTTGTACTGGATTCATTCTATAGCATCTCATTATATTCTGTCCCTGATGGGATGAAAACAGTCTAGGGAGCAAGTCAATGGGTCTGGTCTGTAGACACTGAGATGGTTTGCCTAAGTGACTTCTTGGGTAGAAAATCCGAATGCTCACTGCACTTCTGTCTACTGAAAACACGCTCCATCTGCAGCCTTCCTTTAATTAAACCTGAGTCAATGGTACTTATGAGACCAACAGGGCAAGGCGAGAACACCACAGATGGAGCCACCACGCACGCTATTTTTGACAACCAAGTTAGTGAAGATGGTCTGCGGTTCTTGTATAAAAGCTGGTACCCTGAGGTAATTTTAATTAATCCATCTTGGAAGGTTAAACTTGTAAGGTTAAAAATAAGTAACCACCCTCAAATTGGCATCTTTCCTTGGATGAGCTTGGTAAATCTCCAAACTGGTCCATGTGATTTTTGTCATATTTGTACTTCATGAGTATTCTATAGCTCTTCTTAAGTAACTCAGGAGTTGTGAAGTCTGGTGATGTTTAAAAAGCTTTGCCAAAATCTGCTCATGCTACTCAACGTATTTAGGGGTCTCTAGGAGGGACCCACCCTGTCTGAGACCAAAATCATTGTTATACTCACAGCCTAGGATTTGGAGCAGCATCAATCTTATCTTTCTTCTGTAATTCTTATTCCCCTTAAGACATTTACTTTTTTCTTATAAAAATGTTTTGTAACCATTATAGAAAGCTCCAAGAATTTCAGGAACAAGTGGAGTGCGGTGAGGGGACCCAGAAGCCCAGACCACCTATCACCATTCAAAGACAATTGGCACAAGCATTCTGGTGCACTTTAGGCCCAAATGGCTTTTCTTTAAAAAAAAATTTTACTACGAAGGGATGGAACCCAAGGCGATCTAACTCACACAGGGGTGGTATTTTTAAAATACCACACTTTCCAGTGATAGAAAGTAACAGTTGGGAGATGGACTGGCATGCTTAAAAAATTAACATTTTTCAGAGAAATGAAAAACAATTTGACCAAAAATAGTGTCAAAAATAACCTTCACATACGGAAAACATGCCTACATGTTAAAAGCATTCATAAAAGTATGTATTTCTTTTTCTTTTAAAAGTAAATTTCTCCTCTACTTTTCTCTTGGCAACTGCCCACATAGTATATGCAAAATTAGTGAGCAAAAATAATAATCATAATTGGTATGAGTCATTTCACTTCTTAAAGTCATCTTACTACAAAATGGTCACTTAAACCATGCTACCAGTTGTTTCCCGTCTCTCCACTCTAGTGAAGACTTGTAGCCAGGAATTGGGTTTATCTTTCTATTCCAACTTGCCCTCTTCGGGCTGAGGCTACTCTGTAATTATGCTGTTTTCTGGCCTGCTTCCATTTCTCTAATGCAACAATCTCCCTGATAACTGCATGAGCCCTTTTGCCTGGAAGCGTACGCTTACCCAGGCCCTAAGCTGCATGTCCCTGAGCCTATTCCCCTGAGGCACTGGCTGCTCTGGGTGACTCACGCCTGGACACGTAAGGAGGGAAACTACTCTGAAGTACGATGAGTCATTCTGACTGAAAAGCCCCATATGGCAAGGGTGGGAAAGACACCCAGACCAAGGAAGCTCTCGGAGGAGGGGGAGACCACCCAACACAGAACACAGACTAGGAGTTTTAACACCAGATGGATGGATTCCATATTCCTCATATCCCCTACGCAAGTATTTTTTAGAAACCCAATATTTTCATCTTGTCTAGCTCAAAACAGCCAATTATATTGTGTTACCCTGGTTCTATCATTTTCTTGGGGGTCATTCTTCACCGTGGCTTGACAAACCTGATCTTGTCTAAAGCTCCAGTGATAATCTTGTGACAGAGACTTCCAGATTTAGTGGCAAACATTTAGTATAAGAACATGTAAGACAATTATCCCTTTGTTCAAAACAAACACATTTAGATTTTCTGATTATAAGACTAATATGTAGTTTATTATTAAAATGTAAGTCCAGAAAATGTAAAAAGTTCTTGCAAGTTCAACTCCACTGAGGTAAAGCCAGCATTTCCACAGTTAATCCTTCGTGGTTTCGTTATATACACGTGCATTTTCACAAATGATGGCGTCTGCTCAGACCTGTGGATCTGTAACAGTGCTTTTGTGAGTGTGACGAACGTGTGCCAGTGTGTCCACTCGTCTCCATAGGCCAACTCTGGGCCATTTCCTGCACTATTCTCTGCCTTATTTTTGAGGCGGTATCTCTCACTGAGCCAGGAACTCCGTGCTTTGGCTAGCCTGGCTGTCTAGGGAAGCCCCAGGACATGTATTCTCACGCTAGGACAGCAGGGACACCACTCCAAGCTCCTAAGTGGGATCCAAACTCAAGCCCTTGTGCGAGAACAGCAAGCCATCCATCCCCCAGCCCTGCTTTCTGTTCCCAGTCAACAGAAGAAAAACTCATTTGACTCTGACTTCTATTTCAAGCTAGGGGAGCTCACTGAGGAAAAAAAAATGCCCAGAATTATTGTCTTATTTAATTTTAGAAAATCATTCAATCTTGAGATCATTCACTATCACATATGTAAAAGCCAATTCCCAAACAAACAACCATAAGAAGAGGAATAGCGAACATACACTAAACAAGAACACTCCTCATTCATGAGAAGAAGAACAGCAAACATACACTAAACAAGAACATTTCTCATTCATGAGCACCATCTCTGTGGTTTCCGTCCAGTTTACCCATCTGCAGAGACATCACCTATGCAAATCCAAACAGATGGACACAGAAAAAGGACTGTCTCTTTAAAAAACAAACCAAAACAACAAAAACATGCTCGTGGAACATGCTGCCTGCAGCCAGCTTTTGTCTTCTTTTAAATCTAACAACATGTCTTTTGAAATAAATTCTCATAGCTGCTCATTCTCTTTAAATGGCTTGGAGTTTTGCTTTAAGCTGCCCACTTTAGTTCACCAGTTCCCAAACTACGGACACCAGTTCCCAGGTTGTTTCTTCTCTTTATTCTGCAAGAATCTCTGGTCTCACACATCAGAGCCCCTTGCACCAAGCCTACTTTTAGCTTACGGTCTCCTAATGAGACACTGGCTTCAAAGTTCACAAAGTTACATGAAGCACGGTATCTCTGTTTCATAGAACTCACTTTTTTGGGCTGGAGAAACGGCTCAGCCGTTAAAGGCTAGGCTCACAACCAAAAATCTATGAAGTCACTTTTTCGTCTCCTTTTCAATCAGTGTATCATCTCACATAAGCCTTGTCTTCTGTAAGTCCCACAATGGTTTAGGACAGGGAAAGGGAAAGTAAAAAGCTAGATAAAACGGCACAAAAAAAGCTCATGGGAGGGCAGAGATGACCCAGCCCATGTGGACACCTCTGACGTCAACAGAGCCTGTCTCTGGACTCAGATCTTGAAGAAGGGATGGAAGAGCCTTTAGCCTGGGAGAAACAGAGTCTGGCAGCTTCAGGAGACTTTCTTCTCAGGAGCAGCAGACAACTGGGAAAGTGTGAGATGCACTATGGGAAATATTTTCAAAGCAAGAAGCAAATGTCACATTTTTAAAAATAACTTGAAAGAAAAAAGAAATTACATTTCATGAATTGTCCAAATTCTATAGAGATTTCCCCCAAATTCTAAACTGTCTCACATACTTTCCTAGACTGTTTCTGAGCAGTTTCCTAGACTGTTTCAGCCTCTGTGAACGGCTGCTGCTCACGCCCCAAAAGCTGTTCTTCATAAGGTGCTTTACATTAAAAATCTCAAGGAATAAAAGTTTTTTTTTCTTAAATAAAAACTCCTGTTAGGTCAAAGATGAGAACATTTTTACTTGAAGTAATTCAAAACCTTTTTATATGGGACTTGACAGAGAATTTTCTGACTGAGAAATTTCCAATAATAAAGTAGTAATAAATTTGGGGCATATCAAAATCATTATTAGGTTGTCCAGGCTAACCTAGAACTCTTGGTCTTAAGAACTGATCCTGCCTTGACCTCTTGAGCAGCTGGATGGCAGGTGCACCCCCCATGCCTGGCCTCATTAACTCAAGTATTAGACCATCACACTGCAGTCTTGTACTTCCATGGCCCTGCCTCAGAGGTGCCCTCCAGTCTCACTGCTGGGCGGTTAGTGCTGCCTCTAATGTGCTACGCACAGACGTTCAGCCACCCTGCTCCTGCCAAGACTGGCCACTGTCTTCTCACGGGCTCTTCCTCGACATCATCAACACCCTGATCTGATAGAGATCAACTACATTGAAAATAGGCTTTTTCACACATGTGTCTGTGTGTATGAATCTATTTTAGGGATTTTAGTGATCTATGAGCCTCTGGCAAAACACAAAACAAACAAACACACACACACACACACACACACACACACACACACACGCGCACACAAAACAGAGATCTGTACAATGTAATCAAAGTCTTACTGAACTCTCTTTAAAAGATCTGAAAATATTGTAGTTGTACAATAACAATTAAAGTTTTTCTTTTCTTCTTTTGTTTGGGGTGGCAGTACTGGGAACAGAGCCCAGACGCCCCCAGACTCCTTGATTTTAGGGACAGGGTCTTGCTTTGTTGCCCCGAACTTGAGCAACCCTCCTGCTACCTCTGGCTCCTGAGTTCTTGAATCACCACACCCAACAACACACTATTTTTCACCAGCATTGTCTTTTCATCCAAAATCTTTTGAGCAACTACAATAGGCACTAATTTCAGGTGAGAACATAGTTTATGCCCAACAAGGAGCTCCTGAGGAAGCCAGTGTTAGATTTCTGCAATTCCTCCATTTCTCCTCAGCCTTCTAACAGACCTCTCACACCTAGCCCCTCCATGTATTTCCCAAGGCCTTTCTGAGGCTGCTGAAGGTTGCTCAGCCTACTTCTGGGTGTGAGGACCATGTTCTGAGAGCACTTTCAACTGGTCAGCCCCTAGGAAGACCCCAGCTCACGTCTGTCGTGCAGAAGACTTTGATGTTTGTGTGGCCACATGGCTTCCTACTTTGCTAGCCAGCTTTCTGTCACTGGGACAAAATACCTGAGACAGTCAACTTATAAAGGAAAGTTTATTCTGACCTTGGAAGTTCTGTCCACGGGGACTTGGCTGTTGGATTTGTGAAAAGGCAGTTCACCACATATGACTGCACATAGCAGAAGGAGCTGCTCACCTAAAGGTGGCCAAAGTGAGGAGACAGACACAGGAAGGAACTTCCCAGAAGCTAATGTCCCCAAATAGATCATGTTCCCAAAGATTTGCCTCCTTCCACTAGTCACGCCTCCTACTAGCACTAGAGGCCAAGCCTTCAACACCTGGACCCTTTCGGAGGCACTCAAGAGCCACACTTTAGAAACAGGGGCTTTAATCTCTAGTTGTCCACACTGGTAAGCTGTCTCATAAAGCTGGTGTTATTGGCTGTTTTCCTTGGTTGGAGTCCCACCACTCCCAACAGAGTTTCCTGGTTTTACTTCTAAAATACAAAAAAGAAAATGTACTCAAACCTTTGTTCCCAAACTGCTTGTGAGCGTGAGTCCCAGTGAGCTGGGATATTGCAGCTGCCACAGGAGCCACAGGGGAGGAAGGCTCCCTCCCCACCCCCACTTCTCTCTGGAAATGAGGTACAGAGAAAGTCTAGGGTGGGGAAAATCTGTGCTTATTTAGCACCTGAGAAATTTAAAGAGCCCCAGGAACCTTTATCTGGCACGTCCCAACAATTACCTAGGGATGGTGTGATGACCTGAAATTAAGCAAAGCAAAAGAGGTCGCCCTTCAGCACTTTGGGTTAGCACCTCTGTTTCTGAATGATAAACCAAGAAAAGAAAAGCTAACTAACTCTAAACGAACCAGGTGTGTGAAAGGGGAAACCCTTTGCCAGCATTCCAGCATTCCATTGCTGACTATATCTAAAAAAGGGCTGTCTTGTGGTGGGGGTTGTCTTTCCAACAGTGAGGCGGTCATTTGTCCTACAAATGGAAAACAGAATGGATTTGTGGGAAATGAAAATAGATGATCTAGTTTATGAGTAGAATGTCTTCTCTCTTTCTCTTTTTTCAGCCCTGGGTACTGAAGGGTAGCTACTACCCTGAAAAGCAATAAACACAGAGAAGAAATTGTATGATATGAGAAGATGTACTTTTGATAGCAAAGGAATTGGAAGGACATATAGGTATATAAAAGGGCCTTGTATATTGAATTAGCCAGTCCCAAAGCTAAATCAGGAGCACTACATCGTAATTTTTAAACAAATCCTCTCCATCATCCATTCCACAGATTTAAGAATTTGGCTTTTATAGCTCTATTCATTCTTAAGCCATCTAAATAGTCTTTGCAGAGAGCAAAAACATAGCTGAAGGCCCTGTTGAAGCTGCATAGTGTTTTGAGTGTTTCGTGTGTGATCTGCTCAGAGAACACTGTGGCAGGCCAAGGCCAAAGTGGCCACAGCCCTCAGAGGGTCACCTGTGCCTGAAAAGTAAAGTCCTCAAACTGGTGCGTTGAGCACTTCTGGGTGTTGTCATTTTCTCTCAGGAAAGCGGCAATGATTAACTCTGGCATCAGAAGACTCAGCCATAGGCCCATACCATACCGGTGGAAATACAGGTGGTTTGCCAAAGCTCTACCCACTGTGGCTTTACAGTCACAGGCACTGTATGTGAATTTCTTTTTGGAGAATTTATCTCCCCTGTATCCCCCCCAAGAAAAACAAACACCACCCCCCAAAACAAAACCTGTACTCTAGTGCATAGATGCACAATTTTCCTCTTATAGAGACCATCAATTTAACCAGTTTAATTACTTACATGTCCAAGGAGGGCCAACCTGACATGGACTAATGAAAGACCTTCCTCTACAAAGAGTTCTGAACAGAGACCACAGTTCTCATCTGGATACATGTACACTAACCCAGACAGCTGGCAAGGGACCGCTGGGCTAGTCATGAGCACGGTTTTTACCCTTAAAACATTAGACTAAGACAATCCATGGCTATAAAACTTTCTCCCTTTAGTAAACAGCTTCCCAGTATATACCTTATCAAGCACCCAAAGAAAAACTTCATGTGGTGTGGAAGTTTCCAGATTTTCAACCCAACAGAAAGGGAAGGTATTGATGCACACATGCTCCATATAGAGCCACCAGCTCATGCTTCAAACAGAAGTGGTCTCCAAAATGTTAGGTTTATCTTAGTTACTTTTCTATTGCTGTGATACTGACCATGAACAACAGCAACATAGGGAGGAGAGGGTTCATTTCACTTCACAGCTTGCAGTCCATCATCTGGGGAAGTCAGGGCAGCCACTGAAGCAGGAGTCATGGAGGAATGATGCCTGTTGGTTTGTTGTCCATTATAACTCAACTTACTTTTTTGTACTACCCTGGACCACATGCCCAGGGAGGATACTGCCCACAGTGAGCTGGGTACTCCCCTGTCAATCACCAATCAAGAAAATGCCCCCACAGACTATCCTACAAGCCACCCTGATGGAGGTGTTTTCTCAGCTGCCGTTCCTCTTTCCAGATGACTAGCTGACAAGAACCAGCCAGGGACAGGTGGTAAGGCTGAAATCTATTGCCACTGCCTCCCTTACTGTCAAGTCTGAAGGGACTGACTGTGCACTTCACTGACGGCCTGAAGATTTGCACGTGGCACCTAAGTAAGCCATGTGACCTACAGACGTACAAGTGATGTTTTAGGCTTCCAGCCCCATGAACTCCCAGAGAACCCCATGCGCATGCAATCAGCCTGATGACAAACAGGACTCCCTAGCTTCCTAAAAGCTCTCTTCTGCTCCTCCTAGGCACTGCCATATCCCACCTTCAGACCTTCACAAATGATCACATCTTCAAAACATCTCTCCTCCCCAGTGGTCAGTGAGGGAACAAAACCTAGGAGAAAGCTCCCCTACCCCCAGTAGACGTTGGTTTCCCCTGAGTCAGCACCGTTGGGTCTTGAAAAGAACAGACAGGACTAGAGCTAGCTACTGCACAGCAGCCCTGACCATGGAGGAACTCTGAACTGCACATGCTCTAGAAGGGTCCTGGAGACCTTCTAATTTCTTTCTACTGCAAATCTGGCTAGGTATAACTCTACTTTCCCTGAATTCTGGCTAGACTATTTCTTTCTGCCCTGCTGAGCAGACTGCCAGAGTTCTGTACATATGCTTTAATCAGAGATGTAGGGCACGACTTCAGAAAGCCATTTCCGTGATCCAGGAGAGGCATTTAGATTTGTAGAAGTTAGATTTGTAATCAAAATCCATTGCAGAGTGCTTGCCTAGCACATGCGAGGCTCTAGGCTCAGTCCCTTGCACTATACAGTAGTAACAGTAGTGGTTGTAGAAATGACGTAATTACTTAAGTCCCAGCTGAAAGATACATCTCAAATGACTACGACATTATGAGGTATTAAAAGAAAAGAGAGAAGACGGAGAAGAGGACAAAACTACAATTCTACTGAAAATAGTGAGAACTCGTACAGTTCCTCAGAGCATCTGGATAAAGAATTACATTTAGCTCTAACTGAGAGTTAGAGTTATAGGTCATCCTATAACAGGTATAATGCTGACATTTGGGGCATGGGGAGGGTCATGTCAGGGAAGTGAGTTCTTCCGTTTACTGGCTGGTGGTGCTACACCTTTGGCTCTGAGTTCTTGCACTGATGCTCAGTAAGTTCATCACTGGAATGAGTTAGTGAATCTTCTGTATGGTGGGGAAAAGCCCATGTGTCAGTGCACTGTTTCCACAGTTAGGGGAGAGAACACACATCTCACACTTGTCTAAGAAGATCCCCACTATCTGTTTCCTTCTCTGGGCAGAAAGAATCTGTTTCATCAAAAATATGTTTAACTTAAAAAAAAAAGGTTCATGCCAATTTCCCATGTTCTATTATTTGTCTATGACTTGCCTGAATCTAAAAAGAATCTAATGTGTTTAAGAAGATTGAAGAAGATCCTTTATTAGAACCCAGGACAGCCTTGGATTTCTGTCTGTCTGCCCTCTGTCTATCTCCATCTCTCTTGGTATCACACAAGGTCTGAAAATAAACAGAAATGGCATAGGCATCGTAAAATGTATTTTTTCAACTAAGTGTCTCAAAGAAATCATTCAGATCTAGCCAGTAGCATGGCAGACAAAGGTGACTTGTAGGTGGTACTGTCACACAATATATCATTTATTTAGAGTTCAGAAAGTGTTAATATCTTCCTCAGACTATCACAAAATATCTAAAAGAAACACGTTATAGAGAAGAGAGATTCATTTTCCCTCCCAGATCAGCAGTACAGTCCATGGTTAGTTGGTGCTGTCGCTTTTGTCCTGTGTTAAGATGGAAGAGAGCATCATGATGAGATACTGCTGCTTTCTCCTAGGAGCGGGGAAACAGAAAAATCCTGGGGCAGGGCCCCAACTGCCCCTTCAAAGGCACACCTACAGTGACCTAACTTTCTTCCATGTGATGTCACTTCAGCTCCTAATGTTCTTACCACCTCCCAAGAGTGAAATCAACTAGAAACTAAATGGTCAACACATGGTGCTTTAGGGCGCATGTAAGAGCCAAACCACAACAAAATATGACCTGGTTCCACTTAAATTAGATTGACAGTTAGGGCAGAGCGCAGAGAATGGATACAGAATTGGACTGGGACAGGCGATCAATAATTCCCTCTTCCCCTCCTCCTTTTCCTTTCTCTCTCTTTTCTTTGGGGAGTCTCTGTTTCTTGTATGGCTATGTGACTCGTAACATATGGGTGCCTGTTTGTATGTGTGTGTGGCTGTATGTGCAGGTATGTAGGCATATGTGTGCATGCGTATTTGGAGGCCAGAATTTGGCATCTTGTATGTTCCTTTATTGCTCTCCATCTTGTTCGTTTGTTCCTTTTGAGATGGTGGTGGCAGTGGTCTTCACTGAGTCTAAAGCTCACTGACTGGCTAGGCCGGCAAGCGAGTGAGCCCTGGAATTCTGTTCCACAGACATATGCACCCGGCTTTTATGTGGGTGCTGAAGATCTGAACTCAAGTCCATGCTCCTGTGTAGGCATATCAGTGGCAGCCATTTCCCCAAAGCCAGCAGACAACTTTTAAAACAATCTTTTCATTAAACATCCAGTTCTGACTGTCTCATCAAGTTCGGGAGAAAACTGAGTTTCCCCACTGCTGACTCAGAGAAGCATCTTTCTGGAGGGACGCTAACACTCTTCACACTTTCTCTTCTTACCCATTTATTATAAATAACAAAAAGGGGTTTTGTTTTGGTTTGGTTTTGGTACGGCGAGAGAGAATGGGGGAGGAATTTACAAATGTTTTACATCATCTAATTCCAGGCTCCATCTGAAATAACAAACAGAAGCACGAGAGACTCCAAACACTGAGAATGAATCCCACGGAGACCCACATTTTCCTTCACACCCACTCTGGTTGTGTTTCTGGTTTTTGGCTTGATACAGAGCAAACCCTGCTGTGATTCCAAAATCATAATAATTCAGAACTGAAGTGCCATGTTGTTTCCAAGCAAAACTGAGGCTTTTCCTGAATGGCCACTGCTTGCTGCAAGATGGTAAGAACACAGTGGCAGGTATGACTGGAATGCGCCTCCCTGGAAAATGTCTCGCTTCAGTCCTTCTGTTAATGCGTATCTTGTGCAAGTGAGGCCAGTATAAATCAAAGTACACCGAGTTACACATACCTGTGATTTCTATCTCATGTCGCTTCCTGTGCCCCTCTGAACAAACAGAAGTCCTTCTACCCAGGGTATATCCACAAATGGCTTTTGGGGTCCTGGAGTCCCCATACTGCTCTGGCAGAAGAGACAATGTTTTTTTTCTCTCATGAGCATTAAGGATTCCCGGTGTTACCTCAGTTGAAGACGCTCACAGCAAGTGAAGATGTTGGTCTGGTCCAGGAAAGTCAGTCTAGAAATACTGGCAACAACCAAGGCCAAGGCACTGTGAACTCTGTGCTTATTCTTTCTGAGATGGTGGCAGCTGTGAGCTGCAGATGCCATCTGCTGAGGGCAAATGCCTAGTTAACCGTGCTATTCTCGATTTCGTCACAGTCCATAGTTCCTACCAATATTACCCTACTCTGCTACCCTGCTCACTGCCCCAAATGCAGTCATACAGGTGGAGACGGCCACGGTTCCCCTTGGCATAGCTCTATACTGACATAACAGCAGGACCTATCTGCTATGCTTCTACCTCTTCCCAATACCATGAAGCTAAGAACAAGCTTCTATACATACAGGCCATCGAGGGCTTTTCAAACCCAACTACAGCAGTTTATAGTGATGTACCAAAGTCAACTGCTGAACTAGGGCTGTGCTTGCTGCAGGAGCCAGGGATATGGTAGACTGCCACAGCGAGCCACAGTCACCAACTGGGAGGCTAAGAAAATCCAAAGGGCTGACATTTATCTTGTATTTCCAGTGGAAATAAGTTTGCTAAGGAAATAAAAAATAGAAATAATATTTTAATGGTGGCATTTAAATGACTTAGACGGAGGTTTCAAAGAATGCTGAAGCTTTCACTGATACTCTGACAAGTTACTTTGTACCTATCCATTGAAAAGACAGATGGAAAAGATAGCCATCCCCCTCTCTCTGCCTCCCATCAGCCATCCCCCTCTCTCTGCCTCCCATCAGCCATCCTCCTCCCTGCCTCCCATCAGCCATCCTCATCCCTGCCTCCCATCAGCCATCCTCCTCTCTGCCTCCCATCAGCCATCCTCGTCCCTGCCTCCCATCAGCCATCCTCATCCCTGCCTCCCATCAGCCATCCTCCTCTCTCTGCCTCCCATCAGCCATCCTCGTCCCTGCCTCCCATCAGCCATCCTCGTCCCTGCCTCCCATCAGCCATGTCCTTCCCGCCTCCCCATTCCTGCACAGCTCTGTACAGTCTCCATACCATCCTGCTGATTGCAAAGCTGGCCGCTCTTCAAGGTCAGTCAGCTTTCTGGCCCCTCCTCCTTTGTCTCTGTCCAGCCTCTCCCTAGTAATGCCATCCTAGGCCGATGAGACCCCTGCCTGGCCTCTTTCTAAAATCTTGCATTTCCCTGTGATCCAGCAACCTGCTGCTCCAATGTCACCCGGGTTTTCTAGAGCCATCCACGTCCCACTCTGCATCTGTTACGATCAGCTAAAGTGTCGGTCTCTATCCCCAGCATGAATTTAGGGAGCATGCGCGTGAACTAAGAACATCTATCCCCCTGGCTTGGGTCCAGGGGGATTCTGAGTCACACTTCCTCTGCTTTCAGGATGGTGGGTAGTACATACCGATGGTTAAAGTAGTGTCCAGCAGCACAAAAGAGCCAGACTTGACAACCCAATATTTCAGCAACAGAATGTATGGACTCCCTCCTCGTCATATACAAACAGATTCTAAACCTAATGGGAGATGACTTTAAAATAGTTTATTCATGGGGCTAGAGAGATGGCTCAGCAGTTACAGGCACTGGTTGCTTTTACATGATGACCCCAGTTCAATTCCCAGAACTCACATGGGACTTCACAACTGTGTAAACCCCAGTTCCAGGAAATCTGACACCCTCATACAGACATACATGCAGGCATAACACCAATTCACATAAAATTAAAAAATTAAAAAGTAGTTCATAAAAAATAGTTCACCAACACTGGTTGGTGGCTATGACTGTTACCTCCAACTTTCAACTTGACTGGACTAAGAATCCCCTTCAGAGGCAAAGAGATGACTCCATGGGAAAAGGTACCTGCTGTCAAGCTTGCCACCTGAGTTTGATCCCTGCAACCGCTTGGTGGAAACAAGAACCTACATACACGTGTGTGCTGGGGTGCTTGCAAACACATGGCATTAGTAAGGTAGACTTGGGTGTCTCTATCAGACTATTCCACAGATCTGAAGAGGTGATGCCCACCTCAAAATTAGGTGCAGCCTCTCGGAGCCTGGGAGCTGAACTGAGGAAAAAGGGAAAAGCAGGCGTTATAGACCAAGCAGCTCCTAGCTCCGGGCCTCCCGCTACACACAGTTGTACCCTCTGAACCACAAGCCAAAGCAAACCCTCCTGTGTGCTGCTTCTTGTCAGGTATTTGGTCACAGCAAAGAGACTAATCTGGTGAGGTTTCTGTGCCTCCAGAGCTGTATGAAGGGACCAGGGAACTGGAACAAGAACGCAGTGGCCACTTCCACAGTCCTGACTTATGGCAAGAGTGTTTTTGTCCAATGACTCCACACAGCAAACTTTGGTTCGTGCAAACTGGTCTTCTCTGGTTAGTGTGAGAAGAGCTTCATGATCACATCCACAGTATTTTAAATCATTTCATTTTACCTCTATTTCCAGAGTAGCTACACCTTCCACACAGGAGGATCATTTGGTTTCTTGCTGCCCAGAGAAGGGCTCTCTGCTCAACAGTGGGTTGATTGTTCTTTATGAGGGTCAATTTGTAGGTTTAAAATCCCAGTGATGTTCACCCCATTGCCCTCCCCCCCAAATATGAGCGAGCTTGAAAGTGTGAGTTTGTCTAACATGTGATGCAAATCTATCACCACAGAAAGCCCCCTACACACACTGCAGAGTTAAGCATCCACTGGTTTGGCCCTCCAATAAAGTCTTTTTTAAACACAGCTTAGCCAGATGTGACGCCAGCAACACAGGGACTGTATATACATCACGGGATACTGGCAGTATGGGTCACAGCACTCTGACAGGTAATTCCTAGGCAGTTATTTCGACATTAGGAAGTCATAATCTATCAACTTAACAGCATGGCAATAATTTTGGGGACCAGGGTGACAGCTCTTCAAAATGACACTGGAGGAAGCAAACAGTAGCTTCAGGAGGCCCTGCCTAAGAAGAAAGAAAACTAAGCAGGATGTCCTTCCATCCCTAGAACCAACCGTTCTATCATGTCTTCTTACATGACCATTTTTCTTCCAGGGGCTGAACAGGAATGTTCTTCCTAGAGAGCCAAAGAAAGTGGCCAGACTCTGGCTAACAGTGTGGGGACAAGAAATGGCTCTGCCATTGCTAGACTGAAGCCCTCCCGCCCCCCCCCCTCCCCATGGCCCACCCTGTGATGGCCACAATAGTTCTCCAGAAGAAGCTGCAAGACTTTTCTCAACATTCTAAGTTACTCAGCTCTCAATATTCTGGGAGACAGGATTCCTGGGGATGTGGAGGGTACTTGGACTTGATCCTGGAAAGGATTTCAGGGACAATAACCATGTTTTGAAGCCCCTCCTCTACACAAATGCGTCCCTGTACACAACCACACACTCACAGTCTCACTCTCCCATTCTGCTCAGGAACAAATGCATAAGAAGAGGGACTGTGGGCTGCTTTAAATGTCTGTCAACATCCCAGAGAGAGTGGATGGTGACGGCACGGGAGAAGGTGTGCACAGAAGTGATTCTCAGATGATCCACAACAACGGAGAACACCCCTACACCACACACACCACACACACACCACACCACACCACACCCCCCCCAACCCACCCACACCATACACACCCTCCACACCTCCCCCACCATACACACACACCACACACCTCCCACACCATACACACACACCACACCACACACACCACACACACCATACACACACCACACCACACACCTCCCACACCATACACACACACCACACCCCCCCCACACCATACACACACACCACACACCTCCCACACCATACACACACACCACACCACACACAC
>CM053744.1:105464039-105481750 GCA_028658305.1 Pachyuromys duprasi | reverse complement strand
CAGACACACACCCCACCCCACACCCACCCACCCACCCCCCACCACCCACACACACACCACACACACACCACATACACACACACCCCATCCTGAGACATGGCTGCACCACACTAAAAGGACAGCACATTTTCTCTTACTCTAGAACAAAGAAGTGATAGACAGGTGGGGAGTTGTGTGTTGGCGGCTGAGACTGCCAGGAAGGTGAAGACGGATGGATGTAGCAGGTGCTGTGACTAAGACAGAATTCAGGAGACAAGGTCTCCTGGCCGGCCTGGGTCCCTTCTATGTACACAGTGGTGTTTGTGGGGGCCACGGGCTATAGGGACTATAGCAGCTAGTTCTCACCTCAGCCTCACCCACCTCTCACTGCCTGCCTGAAATGTTGACAACATATACGACACATTATTTTCAAGTTATCTTTCATGTACGCCTGTGTGCGTATATGCACACGTGTGTAGGCCAGAGGTCAACATCAAGTGTCTTCTTCAGCCACTCGCCACCTTACTCTTTGCACAGGGTCTTGGATGAACTGGAAGCTTGGGTTTGGTTGGGGTAGCTGTCGGGAAGCCCTGGAACCCTCTGTCTTGTCTTTGTGGCCCTGGAATTACAGCTGAGCTCTGTGCTCAGTGTATGTTCGAGCCGGGCTGGAGCTCAGGTCCTCATGATGATGCGTCAGGCCCTTTACTGAATCGAGCCACTTCCCTGCCCTTATAGTTCGATATTTAAAGAAAAGGAAGTTCATTTCATGGACAAAATATCAGCAAGGAAGGGATGAACAGGTCTTAAAGATACAGGAGTTGCCACCGTCTGCGTTTCCTGTGCCAGTTTCAGAGGTGTTTCTCCCTCTTTTCCAACGCCCACCTTCCTGGGAAGAGCTGATGCCTGAGACACGGGCATCTGGAACTCTCATTTCAGAAAAACCATTCTTAAGCATCCAGCGGCGGAAGCAAAGACCACGTGTCCTTACCTGGAGTCGATATTCTTCCGTGCAGCACAGATTCGCTGGGCAACAGATCTTTTGAATTGGAGGTGAATGGTGATTGTCGAAATGTGTCTTCTGAAAAGAAAGGGCTGGGGTAGGGAAGGAGAGTGCGGTTTAGTAAATTAAAGTTATTTACAACACCCCGAGCACCTGGCTCCAATCACATGTGCACACATGCACGTAGGCACACACTGGTTAAAGTAGTGTTTTAAAAATGATATTGCAATATAAATCAAACTATGCTTGTAACCAAGGAAGAGAGCAGGTTGTACAGAGGAGTATCACAGGAACATCATTTTTATACTCAGGGGCCACACACAAAACATCACCTTTAAAAGGAGATTGACTGTGAGTATGTGCCAGCATATGGAGGCCAGAAGACGGTGCCAGGCGCAGTGGAGCAGAAGAACAGTGGTGAGAGCTATCTGACATGGGTGTTGGGAACCCAACTCGGGTCTTCTGGCAGAGCAAGCATTCGCACTACCTAAAAGATCACATCTGAAACACAGTGAAGCTTCAGTCCAGGACCAGCTCAGTGGCTGGGCGTATTTTCCCTTGCTCGAGAGTGTTCTGGGCACAAATGTTGCCTCAGAATCAGAAAGAATCTCTCTGCTGTCTCCGGTGGAGGAGATAGAACCAGCCTGCCAGTTCCATGATCTGTAATCTGACCCCCTCTGAGACCAACAGCAGGTGTGGGAGGCAGACCCAACTGTAGCCTAGGACCACCGCAGTAAGTGCAGTCCCAGCAGGAACGGGGCTAGCTGGGCACAGCTGGGCATGGCCGGAAAGCCATGCTGCCCAGGACCCAGGCTTGAGCATCACAGGAAAGGACAGAATCAACCTGGGCAGCACGGAGGCCCCTTGTGACCCAGCTGGAAGCACAACAGGGCTTTAGAATTCCCAGGATTCTCCCCAACAGCACCGCCACCGTGAGCACATCCACTGTCTGAATCCCGCAGAAACCCTGTAAGTACGCAATCACACACGGGGCTACACGGTATCCATCCAGGTCCCTCCCGGGAAATGGGAAGCCCTACTTGTGTGTATCACAGGAAATTCAGCCAGAGGTACCGGGTACCAAGTAGTGACAAGGCCATGGGCAGGAACCTGGTAGCCACTCCCACCCTAAGGTTGGAGGGACAAAGAAGAGAGACTGGAGCCAGCAATGAAGTCCCTGGGCTGAGGACATGATGGGAGCTGGAGGCCTGTGTTCAGAAAAAGAAGCTCTTCCCCTAGGCCCCACCCCTGCCTCCCAGTAGGGCCTGGCATTGGCCAGTCCTTCCAGAAGGCAAAGAACAGATCCCAGGGCATGGAAGTCTTAGACTCCCACACATGGGGCTGCTTTTCTAAGCTTGGCCCTAGACTACAGCAACAACGATTAAACAAATATTAAAGAGACAGACAGCATGCAGATAAAAGAGGAAGAGAGCGCCTTCTGTAATACAGCTCTACCCTAACTGTTAGGCTGCACTGCTCAGGACTCTGGCATGCTTTGTATTTCTAGTGTAAACAGTAAGCAATCTAAACAGGCTTTCAAAGTGCACAGCTGTGGGTCACTAGACAGGAAAGGCAGCATTACACCAACCACCACAAAAACTGCAAGCCACACAAACACTTGGTGGCTGAGTACATGAACTCTAGAATCCAAAGTCTGGCCATGCTACCTGGCCATGGTGTGACCCTGCACAATTCCTTAAGTTTTCTGGACCTCTATTTCTTGCCTGCAGAGGGGATAACAGTCCCACACATCACCACGGAGCTGTGAGGACCAAACAAAAGAGTCTATGGACTTTTTTTTACATAGTTTCAGTACATATAGCAAGTGCTCAAGCAATAGGAACTATGTTTGTTTGTTTTTTAATGTGTAGCCTGAAGGAGAATAAATCAACTTTTCCATACAAGTTAACAAAAAGGGAAGTTCCCTTTGTATTGAAGCCATTATAACAATAAGGAAACGCTGTTCTGCTTTGGAAGTCTCAGTTAACAGTAAGGACTGGACTAATGTCCAGCCCTTGCATAAAGAGGGCTGCTAAGGAGCAAAGAACATTGAAGGAGTTAGAGACTGATGGTCGGACATGAGGGCTCTTGACACCAAGGCTGGGCTTTGTTCAGCAGTAGGGTACTTGTTGAGCATGTATGAGACTCTGGGCTCCATCTCTATCAATACACATACCATGTGCACACACACACACACCACACCACACACACCACATGCATACACACACCACACACACATCAAACACATTACCCCCCCACACACCCCACATGCACATGCGCGCGCGCGCACACACACACACAGAGGGTGGCCATGTCTTTAGCTCTTAAGCTCACACACAGAGAGACACTGCCTGAGAAAAGGTGAGTACAAGGTAAAAGTTAGCAGTAGGCTACGCGAATATTACCATGGCTCTGTAGAAACTACCTCGATTTTATTCACTTATTTTGAGAAAGGGTCTCTAGGTCGGCCTTGATCTTGCTTCATGGCCAAGGATGATCTTGAATTCCTGATCTTCCTGCCTGCATCTCCTAGGTGTTGAGATTGTGGGCATGTGGCACACCTGATGGACCACCTGGAAATTTGAGAGCTGAGGGGACCTAGCAGGGATTTCCTTTTGGGAACCCCCAAATCCCAAGAACAGCCCTTGAGAGTGTGTTTAGAAGTAGCCACACCACTGACAACTCTGCCCTTTTCAGTAACTGTGAGAGACCTGGCCAGAGACTGCCACGGCTCAGCGAGTCCCTTCCAGGAGTGGGCCGGGGATCCTGGGGCACGCCATGGCTGAGGGAGATCAGGACATCAGCAGGACTGGAGGAAAGACATGTGCTAACTTATCAGCCACAAAGAACTAACGAGGGAGAGGAACGGTGGCTGAGGACATGCAGGAGAAGGGTGCTGTATGATGGGGGAGGGGTGGCTTGGTCAGGAAGGCCCAAGATGATCTGAAGGAGGGTGGGTCACTGTGTTCTAAGAAGCCCAAGGAACATGGGTTGAGGCCAGTCAGCATGCAGAACTGCAAGAAAGCTACATAGAGAGAGATGAGTGGGACCCAAGGGCTGGAGCATGGTTTTGACTACCTAACAGACACAATGCAGGGTCTCTGTAAGTAGGGAGAAAGGACGCGAGTCTGGACTCAGTCACTGACTGGAGGCCTGGAGGGGCCTGAGAAACCCGAGCAGGTGGTTACCACCACTGCACCTAAGGGATGGAGGGCAGTGTTGCAAGCCAGCAGAGGGCTGTGCAGATGGAAAGGGCTTTGCAAAGGAGAGCAAGTGAGGCAGACCACAGGCTCCTGAAGAAGCAGGCACAGGCCGCCGGGCTCCACAGGGAAAGAGCCTCAAGGCTCTGCAGCTGTGCCGGCACACACTGCGTCTCGCCACAGCACACATCCTCGCAAATGAGGAGTGCAGCCCGGCTGCTATGGAGAGTCAGAAGAAACCGAGTCATAAAGAAAGACAGCATGGGTCAAAGCTACTTTCCAAATAAAATTTCTCCTTTCATGGCAGCTTTATCCGGCATGGAAAAGAAAGATTTCTTTGGAGGCAAAAACTGTTAAGGGTGTGATACCAAACACCAAAAATGCACCCAAAAGAGCATCTGTGTATTATGGGGTCAGAGGATCAGTACAGAAACTTCTAGAAGCCAAGGCAAGGTCTTATCCATGAAGAGAGCTAGGTTAACAGAGCACTGATCCCAGGCTAGACCATTGCAATTCTCTGCCCTGGTGCTGAGAGGTGAAGGAGCACAGTTGGTTCACAGTGATGAGGCTAAAGGGTAGGTCGGCAACCATATTGCCACTTAATGAAGCAACCTTTGTCAAATAATCCCTCTAGCCTGAGTTGCATTTCTGGGAATGTGGTTCACAAATTGCCATCTTTCTTGGTGGCATACACAGATAATGCACAGTTCTGAGTGCCTAGCATGTCCTTACGCTGTCTCCAGCGAGGCTTCCAGTTGGGCAGGCACCACTCTTATATCCCTATCACACGGATGAATGCACTCAGAGAAGTCACGGAGTCGTCCATGCCAGAGCCGAAGCAAAGTTTGAACCCAGGCTGCCTTCATGATCTGCCTTTAACCTCCTGATCTCGGAATCCCAGGAATCCTGAACAGGATTTTTTCGGATATGTGTAAGGAAGGAACAGATGAAGGAGTGGTAGAGAGCATCATCCCAGGATGCAGGTTCCCAGACAGCGGGCGCTGGTTGTGTTTCCATCAGCTGAGAAGCAGAGGGAAATGAAATTGACCTGAGCTACCACTTCTCTCTAAAAGCTAAGCTGTGCCCTGGTTTTCTAAAACTTCTGCAGCCAGTGAGCCATATCTGCCGCATGTCCTCACTGCTTCTGAAGGCAAGCTGGTCTCAGTCGGGTCTCTGTGAAAGGTAGAGCAGAGCATGGTGGCTCATGCTTGCCATCTCCACAATGGTGTGTGACCTGAGGTTCCAGGCCAGCTAGAGCTACACAGATCCAGGCTAGTCTGCACTACAGAATGAGACCCGTCTCAAACAAGAAAGGGAAAGGAAATAAGGTATCCAAGGCACTAAGGCTGCACACACCATCTTCATATCCTCACCACACTGGAGAAGCATCCTTAGACAGGGCCAGCCACACGGGCTAGGATCTCCAAGATAATCTTACTTTTGCCTGTGTGCTGAGGGCCAGCCCTACATCTGTAGCGAGTAGCTGAACACATCAGTGGCCTGAGAAGTTTGGAAGCCAGGAAGCTCTCCATGCTGCTGGACTCTGTGGCTAAAGGTTAAGTGACGGTAAGGTTGACAGTTACTGCTCAGTGTGTGTGTGTCTGTTGCGGGGAGGGGTCCCAAAGGTACCTGGGGCTACCTCCCTGCAGGGAGAAAAACAGAAGTGAAATAAGCCACACTTTATGATGGGCAGGGAAGGAAGTTTGTACAATCCTTGAGCTGGAAACCTGGGTTGGTTATAAATTATTCCAGAACATGAGCCAGCCTGTGACTATGATGCGGTCCTTGTCCCCTGATCTACGACTACCTTTTGCAGTTTTCTTCTAAAGAGGCCCACCCTCAGAAGGTGGGCTGAAGGACGCTGCAGGTGTGTTCACTTGCTAAAGCCACAGCCAAGCACACAATAAGCCTTGCGCTCCATCCTAAGCACCAATCAAACCGGCGTGGAGGATCACCAGGTCGACTCAGTACATGGGATGTGGAGGCAGAAGGACCAGAAGGAGTTGGAGATCATCCTTAGCTACCTAATGAGTTCAAGGTCAGCTAGGGTAATATAAGATCCTGCCTTCCCCCACCCTAAAAAGATAAGTTTAAGAAAGTAAAAACAAACAAAAGAAAACTCTAGGGGAAAGAAAAGAAAAAGCAAGGAAGAAAAGAGTGCAGCTTTGGCTGTGTTGATGGGAAGGTGGTGGTGGTTGTCACTACTACCCAAAGAAAGACAAGTCGTCAGGTATGTTCATTCAGCAGCATCACTCTCCACCAGTGTGCTCTCTTGACTTGGGTGCAGGCAGGCTATCTGGTTCACTCTCCACCAGTGTGCTCTCTTGACTTGGGTGCAGGCAGGCTATCTGGTTCACTCACCCAAACAGTCCCAAACAGTCAGCACTGGCATTTAGGAGTGTGAGCTTCCAACAGACTCCAGCCACCTGCCCCTCTTCTGTTCTGTAACTTGGGAAAGACATCATCCAAACTTTTGTCTACTGGAGTTCTTCTTCTGGATAAAAGTGAAACAACTGTTGAGGTGTACAACCCTTTTCCCCCTGCAGCGTATCTATGAGCTGAGATAAGAAGTGGCAGTCCCGTCATCCAGAGAGCCCAATGCCAGACCTCAGAGAGCAGGGGCTACATCCCGTCATCCAGAGAGGCCAATGCCAGACCTCAGAGAGCATGGGCTACATCCCGTCATCCAGAGAGCCCAATGCCAGACCTCAGAGAGCATGGGCTACATCCCGTCATCCAGAGAGCCCAATGCCAGACCTCAGAGAGCAGGGGCTACATCCCGTCATCCAGAGAGCCCAATGCCAGACCTCAGAGAGCACAGGCTGCAGGGTCAACAGCACAGGCTGCAAAAAGAGAGACTCACAATAAAAAATAAAGCAGTCCATAAAAGATTACAGCTCTAAACAGTGATACATTTCACTAAGTGCTGGGCTGTGGCACAAATATTTCCACCTTTAACATCTGAGGGCCGGTGGGGAGCTTGTCTTCATGTAGAATAGAGAGCTCATGGGCTTACAGCCTCACTCCCTGATCCCCCCATCACAGGAGTCCACTCTGACTGCAATAACAAGGAAAGACAAGGAAATGGAAAGAAGGCTGAATACAGACTGGGAGGGAAGCCGAATGGGCTAGGGTGGTGACTCAGCCAGTCAAATCCTGCCCGTGCAAGTATGAGAATCTCAGGTCAGATTCCCAACCACTGTGCAAAGAGCCAGAGCAGTGACAGGCACCTGTAATCTCAGGACTAGAGGCAGAGGCCCTGGGGATCCTTGAAGCTTGCTGGCCAGTGAGCCTCACCAAAGCAGGGAGGACCACACACAAGCTCAATATGTACACATATACCCACAAGTGCACACACACACACACACACACAGAAACATACACATGCATAAATATAAATAAGCCTTTTAAAAGAGAACACAACATAAAGAGACCACTGTTGCTTCTCCTAAGAAATGAAAACAACCTTACAGCTCTGAACCAGGAAGACAGAACAGACTGATTGAGGAGCAAGAAGGACCACTCTATAAAGAGTTCTTCCCGAGGACTCAGATTTGCAGGTCATAGGTGGGAAGCTGTATACTGCAGAATAGAGACGGCAGGCCCAGCCTGCGTGCAAAGCTCTTCGGAAGACAGTGATTGTTTCTTCAGCTGACCTCCAACTCCACCACCTCACCAGATGGCTTCCTTTCCTCTTTTGAGCACAGCCTCCCTTCTGTCCATTGAGCCCCATGATCACCCATGCTCTTTTTTATTTGATCCACTGCCTTAGGTAATACAGCATGCTCACTCTATTTTCCTTCATTACTAGTTCTGGGGATGTATCCCAAAGCCTTCCTTGTACATGTTAGGGAAGTGCCCCCATGTATTGATATTCTCACTCACACCATCTATCCATCCATCCATCCATCCATCCATCCATCCATCCATCCATCCATCCATCCATCCACTACCTTATGTATTGATACCGATGCCCCCTCCCTCCCTTGCCCCTCTTCTTTATTGTGTTAGTGACACACTGTTCCAGGGACCCCCTTGTATATCTCAGGGAAAGCACTCTACCACCGAGCTACACATTCGGGCCAACATTATTTTTTAGAAAACTGAAACATCAAACATTTACTTAAAAGCACCGATTTGCTCTTTTAAAATCTCTGCTCTCCAAATCCTTTAGATCTGGATATACACCCTCGAAGCCACACCCACACTGTGTTGACATTCTGACATGATCCGGAAGCTGTAGTTAAGAACACAGTCTCATGTTTCCAAAAGCCACAGGAGAAAAGTGACAGAGCTAAAGTTATCCCAAGGATGTATGTTATACCAGTTCAAAGTGATACCACTTGGAATGTGGCTATGACCAAAGAAAAGCAGATACACGGAGCTCTGGTATGGAATCCCCATGTTGAGATAGGGAACGGCTCACCACAATAACAGGCCACAGGCTTTGCTTTAGAACAAAATGGTTTTTCCTCTGAAAGCTTCTTAATTACATCATATCTGGAAGATGAGCTTATTCGAAGATAAGAACTAGGAAAAGTCTTGTTTTTTTTTTCCTTATAATGTTCCTCAAGGAATTTAAGAGCAAGGGAAACATTCATATTCGGTGATGGAGATGCTTAAATGTCAATAACAAAACCACTGACACACTTGTTTGCTTTTCCATTAAAAATAAGAGTATCAAATAATACTGGAGGCTGAGTGTTCCTGGAATGCCTGAGGAGGGGTGTGCTTTAGAGCGTCTCTGCACACATATAGACAGAGGTACCTTTGGAACAGAACCCAAATCTAAACAAGAAATCCCTTTGTGTCCTGTATATCCTACAAGGGAAGGTAAAAATCATATATAGTAATTTTAGTGCACCTGTGTTTTGATGGTGACATGGACTTTTCTGTATATGATGCTATGTTGGTACACAAAACTGTTGAGTTTTGAATCATTCCAGATTTCAGATTTCTGGGCATTTCATTTTTAACTTAACATAATTTCTCAAGACGGCCGCACAGAGCCCAGGCTGCCTGGAGCCTGCTGTGCAGTTGAGGATGCCCCTGCCTCCCGCTCAGGAGCGCTAGCGCCGCAGTGAGCACTGAGGCGCTGGCACTAGAACCTGGGGCTCCATGCCCGCTGGGCAAGGTCCCCAGCAACTGAGCCACGCACATTGCGACCTCGGCTTCATTTTCATGATCACCCCAACTTTCCTTTCTTGGGAGAGCTTATTTTGTCATCCTTAGCTATCACATTCTTGGATTAATTTATTTGTTAAAAGATAGAATAAGAGATAACTTAGCATACATAAACACATGCATCCACATTGCATATCATATGTATGCTTGTTATGTAACATATTTGTAAGTGAACATGAAATGAAAGAGCCCACTGGTTTAGTGGAACTGTTCTTAGGACCTCAGAAAGAAGCAACCCCCCCCCCGCGAGAGATCTCACCTATGTATTCACTAATAAAAGAACCTCGGAAGGCAGCCAAGAGAGTTAGGAGAAAAACATCCAAGTGCTGTGAGTTTCCACCCTGACTCTATGAGTTGAAAATTTTTGTTCAGATCTAAAAGGTACGTAATAAACAGAGCTTAGGACAGGGTCTGGGAGCTCTGCCATCCACTGAGTTGTACACATTTTCAGAAAGAGAGACTCAAGAGGGCAAAATGTGAGTTACAGTCTCCATTGGCAGAGCTCGGCTGCACGTTTGCCTTAAACGCTGAGGTGCTGCAGTTCTGGGGGCTCCCAAGCAGGTCTGTGGCTGACGAGGCCATGAGTGCGCTGCCACGCCACTCCACACAGATGACCGTGCACACGCCCGAGCTCCCACTTCTGATTTTGGAGGTGATGTTTCATAGACATGGGTGGCCTCTGGCTGGGGTTGGCCATCTGACAACAGAAACTTATTAACAATGAAGAACTAATGGTGTTGCTCATTTTATAAGGTGTGAAGCGGCATGGTGGGAAGAGCATCCTCATTTTTTTTAAGGGACATACGCTCACAGAATCAGGGAGTAGAGCTATGAGTGGAGATGGCTCATTGGGAAAGGGTCTTGACACCAATCCTAAGGACCTGAGTCCAGTTCTTAGAACTGACTCCTGAGAGCTGACCCTCACATGCACGCACTCTGGCATTCAGGCACACACAAATAATTTTCATTTAAAATTTACATGAAAAGTATAGGGCTTTTGAGGTCTCAAATAATCTTGGCCTGCCTCTGTCTCCCTCTGTCTTATTCATAACTTCCTGGCAGAGTTGTAGATTGAATCTTTACAAGTCAGTTTGCAATTTATAGCAAAGGCCTGAAAGAGGTGAAGGCTTTTTTTTTTTTTTGGTCTCTGTGCACACACATGGGCATGTGAAGGTCAGGAATTGACTTTTGGGGTTGTCCTCCATTGTTCTCCACCATATGTAGCATTATTTTTTGAGGCAGGTTCTCTCTCTGAACCTACACTTACAGCTGCAGCGGGCCAGCGAGCCCCAGGGGCCCTCTTATCTCCTTGACACTAGAGTTGTGTGTTGCTTTTAGGAGGGTGCTGGGGTTCCAAGCTTAGGTGCTCATGCTGGCATGGCAGGCAAGTGTCCCACGAGCCATCTCCCAGCCCAGTGACTGACTCACTTTATCCCAGCACTGTCTGTAAGGTTAGCTACATTGGTAACAGTGTGGAGGAGGCGGGGCTTCTGGACATGCACTAACGGGCTGGCTAGGTCCATTATGACATACGGAAATGTGAATGATACTAGACAAATCTTAACAGAGTTACCCTGACTAACTTAAAAATACTGCATAACGTAGTTTAGGTGAACTGAGATAATAAAGCTGTACATATGGCAGGATTCTGTTTTTATAAGAAAATATACAACATAAAAATAAATTCCACAAAGACATCCATTGTCAACTTAGAAGTGAGCTCTCTGGGTAGAAGAATCGTCAGTGATGATGATCATTTCAGTATATATGCTATATACTCTGACAGTGTCATAGAAACTACCATTTGACTGTGTACATTATTTACTTTAAATAGGTCTTGGCCTTTCAAAGCATGAGTACCAGGGACAGTTCTAAACAACAACAACCTAAGCACAGTCAGAAACAGAAACAACCTGGCAACACTGTACCCTTCAGTACAGGTTTCCAAGTCTAGACACTCTGCAAGGAAGGGAAGCTGCAGGAGAAAACGGGGTGGGAGAAAACCAAGGCACTTGGGGAAGGAAAACAGCTTAGATACCATGCAGGGCTTCCTACTTCCTTTGAATGTCCAGAGGCATCTACCTCTGGTCTTCTAAAGGTGGGCCAATACACAGAACCTCATCCCACAGCTCAGGCTCCAGGTTTCAGTGGCTGGGCTTCAGCATTCATCCACAAAAAGCCAAGACACTTCCCAGGGCAGGGAGCACAATGCGGACCTTGTCAGGGCCACGGAAGCAAAGGGCAGATCAGGGCAACACAAGCCAACACAGACCAAGAAAGGGAGACCAGCACACCGGATGCATGAAATGTCAGCTCCTTAGACGCCCAGGTCTCCAGGGAGAATGTGACTTCACACAGAAACTAGGACAAAGGGCTTTCTGTGGAACACCACCAGGGGGGCGCTGTCCTCCCTGCAATGGTGCAGGCCACGTCCATGCCATGGAAGTCCATGCAACAAGGATGCCCCTAAGGCCTGCTGTCCCACAGCGAGAGGGCACATTTCCCCTATTTATTGGACATCTGGTAACAGCTCTGGGAACACTCAGAGAAAACCCCAGACAACAGCAGGGCTGTGGCCGGCACCCAAACTGCACCCGCCTTTCGGTGCTGTCGCTGCTGGCTGTGGTGCCTGTCACAGACGCTAGCTATCTCCTCACTGAGTCTTCAACACTGACCTTCATGCCAGACACTCTGGAGTTAGGCAGAAAGCAACAACAACCAATAGGAAGAGCACACCAGGGCCTAGGAAGTGAAGACCTCTGCAGACCTGAAAATGAACTGTAAGCTGGCCCCACAGAGCCACATAGCTCACTCACCCACAATGCACAAAATATTTCAAGCGGTCCATGTGCCTATGAAAAACTATTTTCAAGAGTCATTTAAATTTCTTTGAATTGAAATTTGAATTTCTTTTAAAAAATGGAAATTTAAAGACAACCTAAAGAAGTATTTGCAGTGCCAAGACTCTCTCATCAGCGTCCGTGCCAAGGCAACTGCAGGCAGCGCTTCAGGCTGAGCACTGCACTGCACAAAAGCACCATGTTCAGAGGGTGAAGAGTCAGGGACACCGGAAAGCTAAACGTTTCTTGGAACAGTGTGCTGAAAGACAACAGAGCACACACAACTTAAACATTGATGGGGACAACCGTATGGCCCCTAAGCAACCCTGACTTCACTAAAAGATGAAAATAAATTAGAGTGTCTTAATTTGGTCTCCATGAAATTAACAGCGATGGAATAGTAAACGCGCCAGTGTTGTTTAATTTTAAAGTCACAAAATATCAACAGTAAATAGAATGTAAAGAGAGACCAAAAAAATCACCAATTTCACTCGCCATTTCCGTTTCTTTTCTTAATTGCTTCTGTCTCACTCAGCGTTCCCCAAGTAATTTTTCACTTTTAAAGTAATAACACCATTATTCTCTTAGGTTCTCCAAAGAAATGAGAAGGGAAGATTGCATGAATAGAAGCAGCACGTGACACTTTTTACCAACCTGTGCAATTTCTATTACTGAATCATAAATATTTAAGGGCACGCATCTAAGCTGACACTCAGGAAAATTCTATATTGGACACTGTCAAGTGAGTATGTCTTTTTAGTAAACACTGTTTTCTGCCATTATCTAAATTATAGAAAAATAGCCTGCATTTCAGATTTGGAAAATTGGGCAAATTAAATACTGGTCTGCACATCACAGTACAAGTCTGTCTTTCCCTGATTTTCCCACTTTTTGTCCAGTCACGGGTAAGGGGATGGTTCAGACAAACATTCAGCTGTCTTTGGAATGAGGTGAGTCAGGTGTGTGCAGCCCTGTCTTCTGGGCCTGCCATCTGACCTTCCCTCTACAGAGCCTGGAGTATTAATGGGGAGAAGACGGAAAAAACGATGAGACGGTTCTCAGCAGCCACTGTTCAAGTTCACGGTGTTACGCAACACAGAGGGTGTCCACTCCCCCTGCCAGGAGCTCTCTGACACATACTCTAGTACCTACTTGCGTTCTGTGCAGCACGTGGCTGGTGATGGGCCATGGCAGAAGATTCGGTTCTTCTCATTATGACTAAACTTTGGAATCTGGTCATGAGATCATGCCTCATGTGTTTTCATATACCAAATGACCAGGGCTGGTTACCTGCTCCCTGTAGAAACTAGGCCTGTGATGGGAAAGGAAATTAAAAAAAAAAGGGGGGGGGGTTTTCTTGAACTCCTCTGTGGTCTGTTCTGTTCTCCTGAGTCTGGCAGGGACTCTCTCCTCAGTTTTACAGTCAGGAAGATTGTACCAGGCACACTCGGGGGGACTCTCTCAAAGGGGACCCACAGGCCTCTTTACACCCGCATTTTCTAGACTCTGAAGGTTAAACGTATGAAAGGATGGTGACTTTAGCATTTACAGGCTGCATCTGGTGGAGGTGCACTTACAAGGGCAGAAGGACAAGGTCAAGGCAAAACCACATGACCCAATCTTTCCAGCTGCTAAGTAAATTGATTTTTCTGCCTGGCTATCTGGTACCCTTTGGTGGGTTATTTTTTGCCTTTACTTTCGGAAAGATGATTCTAATTTATACAGCTGATTCTAAGTTCTTAGGCTTTGAAAATTAAACACAAAGTCTATTCCTCAAGCCCGTTCTTGTTGGGAACATGGCTTCCTGGTAGAGTGCTGGTTTAGCTTGCCTGAGGCCACAGGCTACAACAGCAGCACCACAACAAAATAAAACACACAAGAGGAGCTATCACATCAGGTCTTAAAATGATGTCTGAAGGTGGCGGAAAAAGGGTTCGGTGGGTAGAGTGTTTGCTGTGTGAGCTCAGTTCACATTCCCAGTACCCAAGTACAAGTGGGGAGCAGTAAGCTGAGCGCACTGGTGCACTCCTTTAATCCCAGCACTTGGGAAGCAGAGACAGGAGGAGCTCTGTGAGTTCAAGGCCAGCTTGGTCTGCAGAGTGAGTTCCAGGACAGCTAAAGCTATAGAGTATGACCCTGGCTTGAAACAAACATAAAAGCAAGCTGGAAACAGTATCTAACCCCGGGGCTGGCAAGTGAATCTGGAGGACTTGCTAGGCAGCCAGTCTAGATTAACTGATGAGCTCCAGACTCAGTCAGAAACACTATCTCAAAAGCTAAAATGGAGAGCAACAAAGAAACAAGATGCCATCACACACACACACACACACACACACACACACAGACACGCACGCAAGCACCCACTCCGATGCCCAGAATTTGTTTCAAAGTAATATATGGAAAGAGGAGGCAAAAGGAAGGAAACAGATGAAGTGGCAGAGGCTGGGAACAAAAAATAGTCTAAATGGTTGATTGGCACGTCTCTCTACCCTTGCATGCCTCTGAAATTCTCCATCACTGAGATGATGGAGACAGACAAATGAGCACAGAACCTAGTGACCCAGAAACTTGCTAGTGATTACCCTCAGCCTTTAGCTTCATCTAAGTCTCTTTAAAAACTAACAACAAGGCACACGCCTACATCCCAGTGCTCAGGAGGCAGAGGCAGGTAAGTCTCTGTGAGTTCAAGGCCAGCCTGGTCTACAAAGCCAAGACTACACAAAGAAGCCCTGTCTCAAAAAAAAAAAACCAAAAACTGCCAATAAGAAATGCTATCCCCTGCCATTTCCTGCTCTCCACATCTGAGGTTTTGTGCCAGAGGCATGGACGAGGGGTAGTTCTTCAGATGGAGAGATGGAATGAGAATGCAGGGCGCAGGGAACACAGCTCCAGGATTTCATGAGCCTCAGATGTCAGGCGTGGGCACTGGCCCTGGTCCCCCAGCAGAGCTGGTGAGAATGGCAAGCCATGGTGTGTTTCACTGGTGCCTACTATGTTTTCCCACAGGCCCTGTGGATAGAGCGAACACAGAAATCAACAGTGATAAACAAATGTGGAGGGCTGTGGCCTTGTGTGGGACAGGAAGGTGGCCAGCAACTTTCCTCAATGTGTCTTTTTGACCAGCAAGTCCTGTAACTACACAAATCTCAGGAGTAGGAGACACCCCAAGTGGAGGGGCTTGGGCATGTATCACCATGGAAGAAGCAAGGAAAGGCTACATCTCTGTACTGTGTGGGCAGGCCAGCCCCCAGGGCATCCTTCACAATTAAACTACCTAGTAACTCTTAAAGGTGGAAACTTCTGAACTGGAGTCCAGTGGCAAGCCACTGTCCTAAACAGTTACCTTTTTCCAGGAAACAAACTCTAGAAATGGGGTAATTGAGCCAAGTGGGGTGCTGTATCCTTGTAACTCCAGCACTTAGAGAGGCTGAGGCAGGAGGATTGAAAGTTTCCAGCCAAACTAAGTTACATGGTGAGGCCCTAACACAGAAAAAAGTAACTAAACAAATATCCCACTAAGTACTTAAAAACACAGAGACATGAAAATGAAGAGTTAATGTAAATCTATTTGAAGGCTATTGCAAATCATACCCTAAAACATAACCCACATCCTGACCTTGTATGTACAAAATAGGGTCCTTTTAAAGCAACAAATAATCGAAAGGGAGATCAAGAGAGCTGCCTGGCATCGCCTACTGTCCTTGGTGGGAGACAAGTCCTTGGGCCAGCTTGACTCTACTTTAAGCCATGAGATGAGGGGTAAAAAGAAATAAATTTGTGAATTTTGCCAAGGTGTCTACAAGAATAAATACAAACACAGCTAGGATTTTGTGGAATTATAAACCATGGGCTCTAATCCTGGCTTCTGAACATTGTCTGGTCAGAGCTCTCAGGAAGCAACTTTTCCTTTGCTTCAGGCAGATCTGCCTAGGATTTTTTCCTTATAATAATCTCCCAGCAAGAGAAGAATTTACGATTGCTTCTTTTTTTTTTTTCTGAATGCTTAAAAATAAAAATCTCTTCTAACCTATAATTATGCTTCAGTTCCAGCCAACACAATTTAGACTAGAGGTATATTTCAGCACTTCCCTCCTCCCAGAACATGTTGGAAGCATAAAATAACATGGTCTCGAACACCTTTCTATTAAGTATTTAGCATATACTCTTAAAGATCTAGTCGCCTACATGGGAATGCTGTTGGAGGCCTGACTTCTGCATAGTTAGTGACAACTCCTCCCAATGATAGCCTCCATTAGGAAACACAGCTTTGGGGGTACAAGGACCTGGCCCCCATATCTGGAGGCAGCCTAGACTCTTTGGAGCACACCCTACTCCAGGCTCCCTAGGAGATTGAGCTGATCCAGCCCAAATCACAATCTCCACAGACTTCTCCCCCTTGCTCCTGCCCCATCCCCTCCCATCCCAGCAGTTCCTCACTAAAGCACCTAAAGAGAACCCCCCACCTCTCATTCCACTTTAGGGAACCTGAGCCATCACTCAAGAATCCCATAGAAGCAAAGAAAAATGAGCATGCTACCATTAGTTTACTATGCTTGAGGCACTATGGATCAAACCAATTCCATCAGAGCGACATAGTGGATAGACCACAGGTTTAGGATGATGTGGAGATGGCAAGCTAGCATTTACCTAAGTCCAAATCTCCTCGAACATCCAAGGTCATAGACTAAAGAGGCTTTCCACCCAGACTCATTTCCCAAGACAATCTAGGGGCAATCTTCACAGGACTGGCTGTCCATCCGTATCCTACAACAAAGGAGCTCTTTCCCGAGTTCTGTGTAGCCCAGGGGGAGGCATGCTGGCTTTGTGTTCCAAATTCCACTGAACTGAGCAGAAAAGAAAAACTCAAGTTAAAAACCAAGAGAGTTCTGCCTATATCTGATGGTACAATGAGGTCAATGCATAGCACACCTAACATTAGTCTCAACAATAGAAAGCACACGGCTTGGGAGATAGCTGAGCTGACAAAGTACTTGTATTGAGGACCTGAGTTAAATCCTCCAGAACCATGTTTTAAAAACAGTTGAGGGGGCTCCCTGGGGCTCTCGTAGACAGCCAATCTAGTCTCCTTGCTGAGTCCTAAGCCAATGAGAGCCCTTGTCTCAAAGAACAAAATGGATAAGCGCCTGAAGAACAATTCCACGGTTGTCCTACATCTCCCACACATGCACACATGTAATCCACACAAACACAGAGATACAATCCCACAGATACACACCTACAAAGAATTACAAAGATAAAACCTGACAACCTAGCAGACCAAAGAACCCCAGTCTGTTCGCCCAGGAAAGCAAAGTTTCTGACTGAACCAGGCTTCTGATCCTGGTTGTCTGACCTATAAACTCACCCCACCTTGGCTCCTTCGTACAGCTGCTGGGCTAACTCAGAGGAAATTTAAGGGTGTGGAGTGGTCCCCAAAGGAGGAGTGTCTGTCTTCCCTAAGCTCCTTTTCTGCAGATTTGCTTGTTGCCCCTTACCTACATTAGCTTT
>CM053744.1:105341913-105463939 GCA_028658305.1 Pachyuromys duprasi | reverse complement strand
AGTGACTGTTTCTCCCTTCTTCCAGATGGGCAACCCACCTCACTAACCACTCAGCAGCAATTCCCCTGCCTTAGCTCCCAGCACTCCAGACTACAGGATACAATGGTGCCCAGCCTTTGCAACTTTTTAAAAATGCATTCATTTGATTGTTAGTTTATGGGATGGGCCCTGTCACTGCATGCATGTGGAGGTCAGAGGACAACTTGGAAGAGTCAGTTCTCGCCTGTTGTGTGGGTTCTGGGGATGGTCAAGCTTGGCAGCAAGTGCTTTTACCCGATGAGCCCTCTCACTCACCCCTTGCAACCTTTAAAAACTAGTATCTTCCTTCTGTTTTAAAATCTTTTCCCTCTCAAGGTAAGAGTGGGATAGCTCACAGCCGCAGAGCTGGGCAGTCTGGAAGAGCCATAGGAACTCTGGACTCCAAGCCCAGGCTCAGCCTACACACTGCACCACCCACTTAAAACGCTCAGGCTCACGTGCTTCGACACGTGATGGAGATGTGCTCAGTGGCAGAGCACCTTGCCCACCATGAGAGAGGCCTTCAGTCTGAACTGAAGACCAAGGACCAAAACATAAGAAAATAAGCAAAAACAAACTCTTGCAAAGGTGCTAAAAACATCTACTTCACAAAATTAGTGTAAGAAATGAAAACCAAGGACATATGGAAAATGCCCTAGCAAGCTGACCCCTGGTAGATGTCTAGTAAATATTAAAGTTTGTCTTTCTGTTTATCCCAGGAGTGTGCCTTGTTTTCACCAACTAAGAATTCTGGGAGAAAATTCTGAGCAAGTTCTAACCCCTGTGAATCCCATGGTGTTGAGAACAGATCCAGTGCCTGAGTAAAACAGGTCTCGTGCCCCCAGGGTCACCACAGAGGTGACGCCGCGCATGGTGGCCTACCTGGTGGTGGTCCGGATGGTGTTTTCTTTCGTGTGATTGTGTTCTTTGCTCACTTTTTCTGTAAGGAGACAGGATGAAACACATGCCTCAAGTCAAGCTCAGTCCACTTCCATCTTTTATGCAGAAACTCCCAATTTGTTTTCTTATTCAGAAAGTCAAAAGCATCTGGACAGCACCCACAAAACTGGCAAACACTAATCAAATAGTTTTGTGTTGCCCTGATTTTAAGTGGACCTTGGTAAGTCTGAACACACCAGACGCCCAAGCATGCGCAGAGAAATACAGGTGCACATGAACAGTTGTTTCTACCCATCTTTCCTTGGTTGATCATTTCCGTTCTCCTCACGTAAGCTGTTCAAACTGCAGTTGTGGTGGCTGTCCTGCCCCTAGCTCTGATGCCAGTCTGTGTCGTTAGGCCCTTCAGAGAATGACCAGAGAACTCTTGGTGCTGTCATGGACTGCTTATCCTAATAAATGTCACCAGGAACAGAACGATGCCATTAGTCAAGAAGTAGTCCTCTCCTCATGCATCCTGGGGTCTGTATCTACCAGCTGTCAGAAATTATTTAATTAGCTTTCAAGAATACCAAGTTGAACCATAGCCTTGCTGACCCAGTACAAATGTGAGGACTCTACCCTGGCCATCACAGTTCTTAATGGCTTCTTTGAAGCATTTACAGAAAACCTGGCCAATCCTACAATGGTCTCAGATTTTACCAGGTAAGTAAAAAATTCTCATCCTGGGGACTTTTTTCTTTGCAAAATGTATGCAAAGTTTGTAAGTCTTTCCTACTGCCTGTGACTGGCCTGCAGGCAGGCCAGCTGTGTTCACACAGCCACCTCCTATCTCTCCCTCAACAATGACACCAACGGAGAAGCTGGATCGCCAGCCAGCATCCATGAAGAGGGCTAGGTGACGTGTCTGAGGTCATTGAGGCTGTGACTGCGCCGGCGTGAGGCCTCTCAGAGCCACACAGGCCTGGCTCCAGCTGGCTTCGGCTCTTACATCGCTGTCTCTGCTGCCCTGCTTTGAGATAGGCCTCGCCTTTGGGAAAGAAGAGCACCACACGGCACCACCCCACTCGCGCCACTGCAGGGGGCTCTGTGTCACCGAGAGCCACACAGCTTGCAGGCGTTACCAGACCAAGGAGAAGCGGGCCCATCGGGGCGGCCCACCGACTTCAGCTTCCTTCCTGCTCCATTTCTAAGGCGTGGGGAGAAGTGCCTTAAACAGCAGGAACCTGGCCTGTGTCTGCTTTATCAAACATGAGTAAGAAATGGCTGACGGATGAACTTCATGAAGACCCAGAGAAGGGGTTATGTGTGTCTACCAAAATACTAGTCTCATAAGTACAAAAACCAAACCAAATCAAACCAAAACAACCAGTGTCATCGATGGTCAAGGAGTAAGAGCACATTACATTTGCTAGGAACAAATGGTGTGAGGCTTGGAGGGGACAGAGGCATAACTCAGGTACCCAGATCCGTCACACCTGCACACCTGCACATCTGGATGCTCAGCACTTGAAGGACTGAAGGCTGACCTACAGAAACGCCCTCTTAGCCCACAGCTGAAGACCACCCTCATGCTCCCAGTCCTTGCTTTTCTCCTTTTGAATTCTTTCAGTAGCATACAATAAAGTGTCACTAATTCAGATAATATGATTTTCCCCAGTAACGCAGGCTCTCGGGGCATGGAAGTTTCTCTTTCACACATTAGAAAGAAAAGGCTCTTATTAAGACCAACACTAAACCTGCCCAGAAGTACATGTTTGAGCTTGGTCAAAAGTTCTCAGCTACGCTAAAGCCAGTGTGGGGCAGCTGAGATGGCTCCGCAGGTAGCCAGTCTCAGAGCCAAATGTGATTACCCAAGCTCTCTCTCTGGAGTATACCTGGAGGAAGGAGGGAAACAACTCCCGAGAGCTGTCCTCTGACCCCCACATAAATAAAATCGTAACAACATTTTCTTAAGTGTGGTGGGAATCTGATTTGGTAACACTTCAGTCACCATCAATGCTGTATGTATAAACAGGTCCTTCCAAAACACCCCTTTCCTTCCTAAGACCTTTACTACCAAGGCCTTCCATCAGCAGCGTTTCCCCACAATTCACCTACCTGAGAGTTGAAAAAGAAGCTCGGAAGCCATCTTCACAGAGATGTCCTGGCTGAAGAGATTTCTCTCTGGGGGAACTCTAGCTTCTGGAAGCTTCTGTAAGGGTTCAGTTTTCTCTCGCCCCATTAAAGTGCTGTAGCCAACGTTCCGGCTGGGTGATATGGAGACCGGGGAGTCCTGGATGTCCACCTCCATGGGCTCTTCTTTAACCTTCACTGCCTGTGTCTCCTTGTAGCTTTCCGCTGCAAGTAGGTGGGTGAGAGAAACCAGAACATGGCCATTCTTTACTCTGAAGAGAACCCAGTTTCTGCTGTCTTTCTGTCACCCTGGACTTGAACCCAGGGCCTGTGCATGCAAGATGCACACATGGGCCACCCTGAGATGCTTCCCCTGCCAACTCAGTTGCTAATCAGGAAGAAACCTGTGACGCTTGCGAGAGGAGAATCTGGAAGGCGAGCACCATGGGCACTAGCACCCTGTGTGAAGCCGCTGTGCCCCCCCTCTTCCAGAAAAGGCAGGAAACTTGATAGCCTGGGAAATTAAGTGGTCAGCCCACACAGTTAAAAGCCTGGCTCTCTAAAACCTTGGCTTCTTCGCTAGGGGTTTCCTGACCACCCCTGCCTGTAGCTTCCTTTGTCCTGTGCCGATTCCAGAGGGTGTGCCCCGTGACTGTCCTGGTCCTATCGGTCACTTTCAGCAAGTCAGGTGAGAGCTTATTAAAATTGTGACTTCTTTCCTACCTTTGAGGACCACACCTTTTTTCTTTTCTAAGAAGGCACCTAAATTAAAGAACAAATGAGGTCCTTAACTTAATTCAGTGAAGACATTTCTACCTTCCTGGAAGCTTTTAACTCTTGAAATCATTTCTCAAGTTAGCTGAAGCCCAGAGGAGCACAGAGGAAAACAGCAGTCTCACAGACAAGAACAGCAGACTCTCAGCTGCTCTTCCTTCAAGGTTTCCAGACAGCCTCGCATTAATACGAAGCTTGCATTTGCTTTTCAAGGCTGAGCATCTGTGGTCATGCACTCCTTTGAGCTAAGGGCAGGGAATGTCTGGAGCAAGGTAGGATGGTTCACCCAGACATGAATTGGGGTCATTTAAAAACAAAGACACACAGGGGTCCTTCCTGAGACTGATGGTTCAACCAGGTACCACGCATGGAGGTAGCCTAGGACCCCTGCACAGGTGTGGCCCATGGCAGTTCAGTGTCCAAGTGGGTTCCATAGTAATGGGAACAGGGACTGTCTCTGACATGAACTGATTGGCCTGCTTTTTGATCACCTCCCCCTGAGGGGGGAACAGCCTTGCCAGGCCACAGAGGAAGACATTGCAGCCACTCCTGATGAGACCTGATGGACTGGGATCGAAGGGAAGGAAAGGAGGACCTCCCCTATCGGTGGTTTTGGGGAGGGACACGGGTGCAGAGGGGGGAGGAAGGGAGGGGTTGGGGCGGGAGGAGGGAGGGAACTACTGCGGTATATAAGGTGAATAAAGAATTTAATAAAAAAAATAAATAAAAACAAAGTCACATTTTCAAACCAGTGAACATTAATTAGTAACTACTGAGTACACAGTGCCCTCAAAGACAAAAATCACAGATGACTCAGACAGCTAGCTAAAAGACAGGCAATGCGGCAGCACTGAGTAGTAACCCTCAGCAAGGGATGTTTGCATACTAACCCTAAGAACCTGGGACATGGTCCCATTTGGGAAAAAGCACTTAGCAGATGTAACTAGGGATCTCAAGGTGAGGTAATTGTGGATGAGCCAGAGGGACCCCAGAGCCAACGACAAAGGTCTTTCTTAGAGAAAGACACAAAGGCAGAGTCAAGAAAGAACCTGTTGCTGCACTGAACAGGCCAAAGAGCTGCACAAGGCCAGACAAAGGCAAGGAAGGGCCTCCCGGACATGAAAGTCCTGAACCCGGTTTTGACAACAACAGGCTACCGAGTTTCTCAAAGTGTCGCAAAGCAGAGCTAGAAAACGCAGAGGAGATACTGAGAGAGTCCACAGCGCGCGCTGACCCAGTCCAGCAGTGAGGAAGGGAACCACCATCGCTGTAAACCAGCTGGTCAAGAAACAGCATCCTCCTCTCGAGCACGCACCGCCCAGCAGTTAAAAACACACAAAAGGAGAAGAGCACTTCCAATTAAACCATTAAAATTAATCTCCTGCTACCAATATGAGCTTGTGTAACAAGCGTGCTAAGTTTCCATTTCTTTTTGTAATGTATTACACATGATTCTCAAGAAAAACTGCTCATTCTTTTGCTGACAGCTGAACTTGGGGCAACAGGATATTTCATCTAGATTTTTCCCCCTTCCCCTCTTCCTGCCAAACTGCTTTCCCCTCTGTAAACTAAGCAGCTCATAAAAACTTAGTTCACTGACTCAGTCAGGCGTGAAAGGAGAAAGTGGAGGAAGAAAAGGAGTAGGGAGAGAGAGGAATGGAGGGGGAGGAAATGGAGAATGAGGAAAGAGAGAGAGAAACTGAGGGGGAAGAAGGGAGGTGATGGTAAGAGCTGAAAGCTTTTCCAGCTACAGATTGCTCTCTCAATTCATAATCCATCAGCTGCTTTCTGGGGTGCTGGCTCCCCAACCCTAGGGATTTGATGACCCCACAGACATCTTAACCTCCAGCTGAATCATCTGCCCACATGAGTAATCACAGCACACATTTCCCTGTTCATGTTCCCCCAAAGTGCTCAATACATTGAAACTAAACAGCAGGGTCAGTGTCCAGTGTCGCCAGTACATAATGATGGCCTGACCTTCACACTCCAGAGCCTGAGGACACACATCATGGAGAGCCAGGACAAATACAACGAGCGTCACTGACTTAGAGGAAAAACCTCAACACCCAGAGTGAGGCTGGAAAGAGGTTTCACAGTGTAGCCCCGCCTCCTCCACTCCCATGTGACTATCTGCACTACTGACTTGAATGGAACAATTAGTTTTTTAGATTGACTGAGGTAGATTCTGTATGATCTGCATGAAAGTGCACAAGACACTGACCTTCGGTCACAACCTTTAACATCTTAAGTGTCCCTGATGGATGGGACCCAGATGTGCAGAGAGGGGTCAAGACTGACAGCCCAACTATGACATCACAGTCCTTTCTTTCCAGTGCAGCGCTACCATGACTTCCCTTGACTTAAAAATAAGCGTGCATGGTAGTTTGGCCTACATGTGAGTGTGTGCGCTGCATGTGTGCCTGGTGCCTGTGAAGGCCAGAGACATTGTCTGAGCCCTTGAGATTGGCATAGCAGGGGTTATGAACTGCCATGTGGGTGCTGGGTTCTCCTCAAGAGCAGCGAGTGCTCCTACCTGCTGAGCCACCATGCAGCACCCCCACTCCTCCTCGTCCTTGAGACAGGATCCTCTCTGCTGGGGTGGGCTCCGCTGGGGTCTGTGAGAGCTTGGGAACCAGCAGCACTACACAGACAAAATGCCTCCCCCAAGGCCAAGAGAATAGCGCAGAGGGCAAGGTGCCTACTGTGGCAGGCACAAGCGCCACATTCAGACCCCTGGGCCATGTAAAAGTCAGGCATGGTGGCAGGGGGCTGTACCCAACAGGTGGAGGGAGTAGAGGCAGCTCAGTCAATGCCTTCTGAATTCACTGAGAAAGCCTGTCTCAAAAAATAAGGTAGAAACAGACAGGAAGGCACACACCTCTAATCCCAGTACTCAGGAGCCAGAGGCTCCTGTGAATTTAAAGCCAGCCTGGCCTACACACTGGATTCCAAAACAGACAGACCTACATGATGAGACTATGTCAAAAATACCTAAATAAATAGGTAGGTAGGTGGGTGGGTGGATGAATAAATAAATAAATAAGCAAATTAATTAATTAATACATAAATAAAAAATAGATAGATAGATACATAAATAACTAAATGGAGAGTGACAGATTCCAGGTCAACCTCTGGCCTCCACATGTACACACATTCACACAGTGAAACAGGTAGACACAGACACAGACACGGACACACAGACACACACACATTCTAGACATTGCCCACTTTTCTCAGGGAGGGACAAACACAGCCCTGGTAGAAACTCACTCTTCTGAAATGAAACCTTCAGCTGGAAGCACACCTTTAATCCCAGCACTCAGGAAGCAGAGACCGGCAGATCTCTGAGTTTGAGGCCAGCCTGGGTCTACAGAGCTAGTTCCAGGATAGCCAGGACAGCTACACAGAGAAACCTGTCTAAAAACAAACAAAAACAAACCAAGTGGATAAATAAATATAAAACTTGATCCACAGCAAGAAAGAAAAAGCTCCTTTCATGTCCCAGCTAGGACCTGCCCCATACTGCTCACAAGCCCAGCCAGGCTGCCTGAACAAGCTGGCCAAGGACCCGAGGTCAGGCTGACCTGGGGACACATTACACCATATACCAGTGTCCCCAGCCCAGCCCCCGTGTGCCTCAGGCATTCTCATGGAACAATGGCTGAATTAATCACTCCTCCCAGCTTAGTGTCCACGCCCACCAGGTAAGTGTTCTAGGACCTACACATACAACAGCAATGCTTTAGAATCTCTTCCTCCATTTACAGGACAAGTACTGATGCCTGGCCCAAGTGACCTATACCGCTAAAGGGGCTGGGGACACTTGTCAGTAATGTCCTCACCTTGACTTTGATCCCTAACACCATGTAAAAACGCCAAAGTAATCTCAGTCATGGGGGGGGGGGGCGCACACAGGAAGGTTGAAGACAAGCAGATCCCTGGGGCTTGCTGACTTGGGGAGCCTCAAGCCAAGGAGAAGCCCTGGCTCAAAAACAAGGCTGACAAACTCCAAGGGACTACACCTGAGGCTGACGTCTAGCCTACACACACACACACACACACACACACACACACGACAGTGTTAACAGTTTGTGATGCATGAGATTGTGGGTGATTATCCATAGAAGTGGTTTTCTAAGTCTATAATTTTCCTTTAATAAGAAGGAATAAAGTGGCATGTACCTATTTTTTAATGGAAGTCAGTTAAATATACCCATAAAAACTGAGGATGCCGAGTTTGCAATGGAAGCGTGGAGTGACGGCCCTTTGACACTCAGCAGCAGGGAAAGGTGAACAGGGGAAACCCACTCAAACTTGGTACCAGAAGGTGCAAAGGGGTAGCACTGTCCCGCTTGCCAGCCCACATCTGTGTGACCTCAGCATTGCACTGAGAACTGAGAGGTAACACGGGAGAGTGTCAGGTAATTTTGACAAGGTACTTGTCCTCAGCAGGGTAACTCTGGGTGACTCATGAGGGGAGGATAAGCATCCTCTAATACAGAAAGTGAAATTAAAATAGTTTGTAAAGACACCCAGGAACCCACACCAAAAGTGGTCCTGGACTCTGTCTGGGGTGTTGGGTATATCGTGTGGTCTGGCTTCAGGGGCTCCAAGGTGAAATGGGGAGCTGGCCCTCCAATAAGCACACTTAGAGAGTGAAACAAGCAACGCTTACTTCTGCCTCCCACTGTCTCTCTCACTCTGCTCTGTCCAGTTTGCTGGGTGAGAAGTCAGGCAAGGCCTATAACCTGACTGTTCTCAGTTAATACAAGAACTACAGCCCATTAAACAGCAAAGCACGCTGATTCAGAAACCGCAGGGTCAATTCCACGAGTTGGGCGGTGGTGAGCACGTTCTCAGAGGGTTGCTTGTGTGTTGCCCTGAAAGGGTCTCCAGCAGTCACTGAAGGAGTGGACGATGAAAACTGCCTTTTCCTTTCTCACAGAGAAGAGCCAGAGGAGCAGGGGAGGCGGGGGGGGGGGGGGGGGAACACACGGGAAGCCATGGGAAAGGCTGGCTGCCTGGCTCCACAGCAGTTTCCGCCGGAGGCTTTGGGTCACAGGTGTTCCTTAGCAGAGATTTGCCCAGATACTTTCCTCTCAAAAAGAGGTTTGACTTAGCCAAGATCTCTCTCTCATACTCTCTTTCACCCTCTCTCTCCTCTTTCTCGTTCTCCTTTCTCTCTGTCTCTCTCCGTATCTGTCTCTCTCTTTGTCTCTCTGTCTTTCTCTCCCCTGCCATGGCTTCACGTGGGTGAATTTCCAAAAGCCTGGGGCCACTTAGTCCCTCCACTGCCCTGCTTCTGCCTATGGCCCTCCACCTACCTTTGTGTTGAGGCCCCATACCTTTGCCCTGGGCAACATATAAGACAAAACTCACTCAAGCCCATAGTGGGAACTGGTCGAGGTGTCCGCCAGGGAAAACAGTCACTTCTTTGCAGGATAAAATAGACAAAGATTAGCAAATACCCATTAGACCCTGTCACCAGAGGAGTGTGCAGCCCATTTCTTCCCTCTAGATGTCAGGGACAAATGTCACACAGGCCAATATGGGAAATGCACGACACACGTCACAGTCCCTTAAGATGCACTCTGTCATCCTGGTCAGAACAAACTCCTGCGTGTGCTTAGTATGACAGAGATGGTTCAACTGCCTGCAACAAGACCATCAAAATCTCTGCATGAGGTGGCACATGCCTGAAACCACAGCACTTGGGAGGCTGAGGCAAGAAGATCCTGAGTTCAAGGGAGCCTATGTTACACAGAGCTCAATAGCCAAGTGGCCCTTCTTCCTTCCCTTCCTCGAGACTGAATCCAGGGCCTGTGTGTGCTCCTCAGGGGTCCTGAGCTGCGTCCCCAGTCCTTTTTCACATTGCTTGTTTCATCCTTACCACACGGATTTGTTTGAAGATTTTAAGACAGGGCCTCGTTTAGCTGAGCGCGGACTTGGAGCTCAGGGAGGCCTTGAACTTGTGAACCTCCTGCCACAGTCTGCCATGCGGGGGAATGGCAGGTCTCCATCAGCGGACCGACCTCTCACTTTCATAGTTTTACTCTGGCTCAAGTGACTAAGCTTTCCTTTTATTAAAGTGAGACACATGAAACTTTAAGAGTTGCCATCTTGACCAAATGAAGATTGCTATTGTAAGCCACAGGCCTCAGGGCCTCCCTGCTCACAGCACCAGCACAGGCCCCGCCCGTCCTGCCCTGTACTTTTTCTGTATTCTTTCCTTCTTGAATACCTGAAAAAAGGAAACAGGCTCAGATTTCAAACTCCTTCTTAGCTGTCCCCTTCTCCTCCCCAACTGGCGTTCTCTCTGCACTGTTCTAGGTACACGGACCTGCATATACCACCTCCCATCTTGAGTTCTTCCACAGGTTTGCTCCCCTCTGGACTGAGGGTTCAGAAGAACTTGGCCCTCGTTATGCCACACTGGGCCTGTGTAGCTGGCATGTCTGACGTACGTCCTTCAAGAGCATCACCTGAGCAGGGAAAGTAGAGGTGTACGTCTAATCTCCTTCTCCTGATGCCAGTGTCCAGCAGAAACGCACACACACAGCAAACTTAAAACATGAAAGGATGGATGAGAAGGGTGAGGACATCAGCAGTGCTTACCACCGGTTCCTTCTCCAGCTGCACAGAGCACGATCAGAACTGGTGCTTCAGGAGAAGCCTGAGCCAGGGGCGGGGGTGGGAGGGAGGGGGGGAAGATTGCCTCAGCTGGTAAAGGAGTCGCCTTGCAGGCTCCAGGACTTAAGTTTGACTCCCCAGAACTCCCATAAAGGCCTGAGTATGGTGGCGTGTACTTGCAATCTCAGTGCAAGGGAGGCAGGGTCAATCCCTGAGACCTGACGACTGAGAATAGTGAATGGTGTCTGAGGAACAACTGAGGTTCATATCTGGCTTCCATAGATACACTCACAGGTGTGTATACATATACATACACTTACACGTGTACACACAGAGCCTGTGGAAGTGCTGGCCTCCATACAAAAGCTCATGTGTACACAGACACAGCCTCTGGAGAGCTGGCCTCATATATACACTAACACACATGTACACACACTCACTCACACACAGTCTTTGGAAGTGCTGCCAACAGTGCCACACGGAAACCATTCTCTTTCTAGTGAGGTACAACTTCAGTCGGATTAGGCAAAAAACAAAACAAAACACTTTTCTCTCCAGCTTGCCACTCTCAAAGACATGAGGGTCTGGGTTGGGGGGTAATAACAACACTTTGTGAATAACCACACAACCCAAGCACCAAGCGGGTGAGAAAAATGAGCAGGAACCCGGGGTGAGATCACAAGGTAACATCTCCACACGGGGCCTGGCACAGGCTGGCATCTGATATAGATGAACTTCTTTGGCTTTGCTTTCCTGCCCATGCCCAAATCCAAATGGAATGTGGAGTCAGGCTCAATTTTTGGGCTGCATGGAGAACCACTAAGCCCAGATCTACTGGGGCAGAGGCCAAGGGATGGAGGCACAAATGGAGTTTTGCAGACACTGGAGGCTGAGAGGCTGGACTTCCCTTCTTGGAAGAAAGCAGTGCAGGAGGGAAGCAGACGTGGCCTGCTGAGCCCTGCGACCCTGACTCACCCACTCTGTAATTCAGAAGGGGCTGTGAGGTCCTCCGGGCAGGCGGGAGCCCCTGCGCGCTCACTCGCGGTCTTTTCCCCACTGACCCCGTGTCTCCGCCCTGGAAGAAGGGTGCCACATCTGTGGGCTGAGACAACGTTCCAGTCTTTCGGGGCGCACTACCCCTCTTCATTGAGGGGACTGTGTGCAGTTGGTTCCTCTCTGCTGCGGCCTTGGGGTTATGCCCACTGGCCAGAATACAGGGGCTCTCAGCAGGGCAAGGCTCTCCTCTGATGAATGATGCTGAGACAGGGGCTTTTCCTTGGCTGTGCTCAAGGCCCTGGGAGACCTCCTTCCCCTGCTGGACATACTGGCCGCCTTACCCAAGGGGAAGGCAGCAGTGTTTCTCTATGAAGAGGGGGTCAGTAAGATTCTCCCCAGATCTCACAGATACAGGAGAAACTTCTAGAACGATCACTTCCAGCAGAAAGGATATACAGTGGCCTTTAGTATACACCACACACATCACACGCACACATACACATGCACGCACACACGCAGGCATGCCACGAACCATTCAAAACAATTCAAGAGTAACTGAACAAAATGATCAAGAAAACTACTGTTTTTGAGAAAGGTAATTAAAAATCTGTGTCAAATGAAGTAATTCATTAATTAAATTACTCTTTTCTAGACCGAGACACTACCTTCACAGTAAAGCAGACATTAAGAATTTTGTAAAATAATAGCTGCTGTCTTCAGAGTGTCCTCCCACCCCGCTCCATATATGTACATTTTGATTCTCAAAACCACTTCAGTGAATTTTTTTCAAAACTGACTTCTAAAAATAATCATAAAAATTATGAATTAACTTAACTGGCAACTAGACCTGGAACTTAGTAGGGTGTAGTTACACACACCCAAGGAATTAGCTATGCACACAAGAATTCACAACTAAATAGAGTTGAGTGGAGGATACACTTGGATTTAATTTTTTTAAAGCACACCGAAGTTGGCAGGTATTTTGTTAATTGCTCCAAATTTGCAAGGAACAACTGTATGTACCCTAGAAAGTTTGCTCCGAGGGCTGGAGAGATGACTCAGTGGTTGTGGCACTGACTGCTCTACCAGAGGACTGGGGTTCAAGTCCCAGTACCCACACAGCAGCTCACAATGATCTCTAACTCCAATTCCAGCAATCCAATGGACTCTTCTGGATTCTGGGAGGCCCAGGCACATACATTTTGCACAGTCATACACGCAGGCAAAATACCCACACACATTTTTTTTAAAGGTTTAGTACAAACCGTAAAGGTGGGAAAGAGTTGGCCCCTGGGCTCTCCTGAAACAAGAACTATTCTCTGCCAGCTCAAAGAATCACGGCGCTCCTCTCCTGTGGACTGACGTGGTCTTTAGTTCCATTGCTATACCAGTCACCCATCACTGTCACAAGTACTCAAAAAGTTTTCAGACTGGCTCTGAACAACACCCGTGGCTACAGTGCAAGGTTTGGACTTGAATCTCGTGACCATGAGACATTCTGTCCATCTAGCCAGCAAATGCTACACCTAACTTCACTTTTGACACAGTAAAACTCAAGGATTGAAATGTTTCAGTTCCTGGGGACTCAGAGAGTGAGCTCTGCCAACCCAGGGGGGACATAAGCGGCCTGACGCTATTTCCTGAACTCTGAGCAGCCTCCCCAGTTGCCTTGTTTTCAACTCATTTAGTAATTTCACTAGAAATTAGTGGAAGGGGTGCATTTGCACTGCACACTTGCCATTTGGTAACACTCCAAATGATCTCGTTTAAAAAATATTAACCTACTTTTCATCAATGTCTAGAATGTGTTTTTCTTGTCTTACGTTTAAAAAGGCAGAAGGAAAAAAAAGCGGCATGGATGTGTGTGTCAACAGATGTGTCCAACCTCACCTCAGAGTATTAAAAGTCATTATCCTTTGCCATGTCATAAATCTGAGCAGTGCCCACCTCCTCCTGGGATTAACTGGACTTTGTGTCAGGATGTTGGTGGGATTGTATGTGTATGTCCATGCTTGCATGGGAATGTAGATTTTCAACCGAATTCCTGACGATTCAAAATAATTCTGGCTGAAAAAAAAATTCCGGAACAATGGCCACCTCTGTGATGATTGGCCACTGGTTTAGGCTCAAACTGTCAAGAGAAAAACAGAATTTCTTGTCCAAAGAGATAAAAGATTAGATGAACTTTTATTTCAATAACTAAGAGTTTCATCAAATTCCTTCTACTTGCATGTGTGCACATGTGTGTGTGTGTGAAGGAATGCATGTGCTCATGTGTGCACCTGGGAGGAGACCAGAGGCCATCACAGCTCTCATTCCTGTGGTGCCACTCACTTTTTTAGCAAAGAGAAAGGAAGAGGAAAAGCAAAGCGCCACTCACCTACCCTCACAAGCTTTTACTGGAACACTGGTAGGGAGCCCCAAGTCTGCTGCTGTCAGACCTCCTCAGAGGTGGGGTCACACGTGTGTGCTGCCATATCCCCGGTCTGTTCCTACTATGTAGCCTCAGATGGGCAAGATCTTGCTATGAGAACAAGCTGGATTTTGATTCACACGGATCTACCTGTCTCTGCCTCCTGAGTGCTCAGATTAAAGGCTGCACCACAAGGTACAGCCTTCTTCATTCTTCTGCAGCACGAGTCCTTGTGGATCAAACTCAGGTCCTCATGATTGACCAGCCAGCATTTCCAACCCACAAAACTTGCTTTTTATCTGAAGTTTTCGGAAAACTTTAGCATGTGCAAATCAGCTTAAAATTCTTTTCTTAGATGGTGTTATAAACTACTAATTCATAGTAGAATAATTACAGAGTGGCATATAATAATAAGCTAATACTGTTAATATAAATATTAATAAAGCTGATCCCTAACACATGCACCTCCCCCAATGCGAGGCTTCAACAGCAATGCCCCAACAGCACTGATAAGCTGGGAGCTGCTACCCACGATCCAGAGGGTAGTTCATAGTGCATCCTGTGACAACAGAGACTAAAATAAAGCTGGGGAAATAGATAAACAGTAGATGAGATAGGATAAGAATGCCAGTGAAGGAATCACCCTGCTCATCTTGTGTCTGTAGTGTTCAAAACTAGATTTGGAAAAAAGAAGGGACTCAATAAATGGTTGGTAGAATGAATGAATGAATATGCATGAATGGATGCAATATAGATTCCTCTTATCTGTACTTTTGCTCTCCAGGTTTCACTTCCAAAGTGAAACCATTGTGTTCACAGAGGCAGCCCTTGTTTTTCAGTAAGCTACTTGTGGTCAACAGGAAAGTTAACTATAATGCACATGGTATTTTGAGAGAAACAGACAGACAAAGAGAAAGGGAGAGAGACATAGGTACAGAGAGACAGAGTCAGAGAGAAATAGACCATATGCATATAACCTTTATAATAGTATGCTGCTTTATTGTTATCATTTAATATCATTTAATTTATTTATCATTAGTTATTATCATTAATCTCTGTGTGCCTAACTTGTACTTTAGAATTGATCATAGATATGTACATTTCATAGCATACAACAGGGTGTGCTCTTATCTGTGGCTTCACTGAGTCCACAGGGTCCTGAGCCATGAATATAAATAGGATCCATAAAAAGAACCAGGAAGACAATGATAAGTAGAGGAGCTTACAGAGTAGGGTTCACTGAACCCTAAAAAACCGTTACCTACTCTGTCAGAATCAAAGCCCTAACGACCAAAACTCAGCTCCTGGTTATCTGACAGGGCCCCCAGTACATACCAGCGGGCTCAACATGTCCGCCAGGACCTGGTTCCCTGTGGGGATTGGAGATGTGGAATGTGTGGACAGCCTCATAATGAACTCTGGCTCTTTCAATAATTTTTCCAAATGTTTTTTTTTTTAATCAAACCTTCTTACAAGTGCTACAAGTGACGCATTGTCATTTCCCTTTTCTCTGGTTCCTGTGTCCTCTCTCTGGGTTCTCTCTGGTGCTGGGGCTGAAGAGAGCTAACCAGAATGCGGGATGGGCCATCTAGGCTTAAAACCAAACAACTGCTGTTATACACAGAGCCAACACCAGGTCTGGGAACACCCAGAAAACACAGTCAGCTGGAAAGAGGCTTGTACAGGGAGCACCGCTTTTAGGAAACGATAAACAGCACCTGTAAGATAGGCAAGCCCTGAACCCAACACAAACCTGTGCCAACTGCCGTGTGCTCGGCACAGGGATTTAAAGGAGATAAGCACAGTCCTGATTACACAGACCCCTCCCAGCAGGCTAAGTGAAGCTTCCATCCACGTTAGAATGTGCAGACGGAAGGAGACGTGACTTCACTGTCAGAAGTGGTTGAACTTCACTCCCCATCCTCAGCCCTTGGGCTGTGCACTGTTCTTCTACATTATTACCTTTAGCATCCTCTATGTGGCTCACAGAAGCCTCTGGGAGGCCTTCCCATGAATGCCCTCTACCCCAAGAGCAAAAGAGTTCCTGGAAGCCAAACCAAGGGTGTGCATATGCTTGGGCAAAGGGGAGTTTACAGAGATCTGACAGCACTGGTAGAAAGAGAGGAAATGGGCTCGTAAGTCACACTTTAAACACTGGCCCTCACTACCTAACTTTGAACCTGAGACAAACTGCATGGGTTCCTGCATAGATTTGGTGGCCTTCTTCACTTCGCCAGCTGTGGAGAAGCCTCACAAGCCACAGGAAACCAGAAATGTACGGATTCCAGCTGTTAGCAACAGGGAAGTAAATCACCCACAGCACAAACCCAGGACGATTTATGTGGAGAAAGCATACACGGGGTGGGGTTCATAAGAATTATTAGGGAGCAAGACAAAGGCCCTCTCAGAAGGAATACCGTCGTCTCTGCACTTTGACCAAGAGAAAGCACCACTGTTAAATCATTTGTTGTCATAAAGAATAACAGAAGCCATAGCAAGAACCGTCTCTTCATGACGGTCTTTCCTATCTTGGGCTATATCGATGCACTCCTGCCCGATGGACGTGGGTTTTCCCAGCTTGGCCTGTACTAGCTTCTGAAGTGAGCATGCGTAGACAAGGTCCTGCACAGACTCCAGAAGGGCCCCTGCTGGGCGTGACTCAGCCACTTGGCAGAGCTCCTCAGCAGTGAGGATTCCCTTCTCCAGGTAGGTCTGTGATGCCAGCAAGTACCCAGATGAGCCTGGGATCCACAGGGTTTAATTACACCGCGGATCTTCCTCTTCTTTGACACGAATAAGCTGAAGGGGAAAGGTTAACACAGCAGTAGAAGAAAAACTGCTGCAGAATGACAATATTCTAGTCTCACTGAAGAAAATTCGGCTCCCCCTCCCTAGACTGACCTCTATAATAACACACAGGGGAAAGGGCTAGGGTGAGACAGGAACGGAGCCATATGACTAGGGCTGGAGAGACTGTCCCCCCAGACCCCGGAAGGGTGTCCTCTGAGGAAGAACCCCAACATTGTTGTTACTCAAGTATGACGTGACAACACTGCAACCTCAGATAACTAAGCTCTGCTTAGCGCTGTCACCAAAAGATAGCATTTGCAATGGCTTGTGTGTGAACTGCTGATGACACAGTTTGCTGGTCATAAGATGACGTTTGTAGTCATCTATTCCAGGTACACAAAGAAAACAGCATGCACGCTGGCATGTTAGCCTACAAACACACTTCCTAGATATTTTGTTTACTATCCCATAGGAAAATCTGGAGCTGCCAACAACCACTCATCAACCCCTACCTCTACTGTGCAACCCTATCCCATCTTTCAGCACCAGACTCCAGTCTGCCCCAGTTCAGAGACACCAAACAGAAAAGACATCCAGCGTGAAGGCGTAGCCTATGAAATTCCTTGTAGAGGGCTTGCCTGGTTTCTGGGAATGCCAGCCAATACAAATTTCCATGGCTCTCTTAACATATGCAGCTATGCAAGAGGGAAATGATAATAAAACAAGAGCCCTTTTGAGTCTGGACTTTCTGAATCCAAGCTTCAGTGTGGGAGGCAGGAGGAAGCTGGTTAAGAAAGCATCAAGGGTGGCTAAAGGGGAAAAAGGGGGTGCTGAGCGCGGCCCTGGGGCCTGAGCTTGAGGAGTTCCCCAATGGGGTGGGTGCAGCAGGCAGCAACAGCCTTTCAGGTACAGGAGCCTAAGAATCTGTAAGGAGTGTGCAGAATTACTAAATAACAGAAGGGCTCTTCCGGCCAGAGACTGAAGGAAACTGACTGGGTAAGCAGGGCTCTCCTTCTCTCCTTCTAGCTGAGAGGGGACAGCCTTCCAGGGCTGCAACAGAGACTTCTCACTCAGTCCCGCTTAAACAGACAGAATAATTACAGCACTGTGAGCCCTCTGGGCTCAAAAAGATCTCTAGCCCTCCAAGAAACCACATCTCTGCAGAGAAACACATAGTTTCGTCCTGTTAAAGTAACTTATTCCTTATTTGCATAAAATATAAATGTGATAGTCCATGTTGTTCCATTTCTCTGAGTTCACAGATATTTTTAAAAGAGCAATTCCTTATTCAGATTTAGCCACCAGGTTATGGACTATGTGACTACATCTACACATACATACATACATACATACATACATACATACATACATTCATACATTCATAAAGTAAACATACATATGGAGGAGGGTTATGAAGTGGACTTGGCCATGAGATATGTATTTGGGGCTTTAGTTACAAGCCCAGTTGTATCCATTATAAATCACTTAAAAAGTTGACATGCAAAAATACTTGGTCATCACCCTAAGTACAAAAAGCTAAAAAAAAAAAAAAATCAAAAATGTAGAGCAGTCAACTCAATTGGATAGGCATAATCCAATAAATTTGGTTTCATAGGCTTAATACCCCTGCAAATTAAATGATACTTTGCTAATAAGTGAAGACGGGTTTTCCTTTTAGTATTAAACAAGCCAGCATTTAGTTAATTTTTAGAATTACAGAAACTGTAACAGTGCTACCAAGCAAAAGGAACAAAAACAACCTGGATTCTATCAAATTCTGTGTTGTGAATCGTGAAAACACAGCAAAATGAAAAAAATAAATAAATAGACATTCATCCCTCTGCTAAGTCCTATGTCCAGAATGAGAAGCTTTAATAAGCTAAAATTTTTTTAAATAACCCAAGTAAAAAGTGGACAAAAACTCCAATAGATGTTTCTTCAAAGATGTGCAAGTGTTCAGCAGCATGCAGTACTACATCAGATGTCATGTTCACAGGGAGACACAAACTTACACCACAGTCACTCTGCTAGGTTGTACCACTATGGTGGTTACAATAACAAAGACAGTAACAAGTTTTCATAAGGACGTGCAGAAATTGAAAGCTCATAAATTACTACAAGGGATGCAGAACACTTGGTGCCTTGGAAAAAACACTTAGCAAGCAATTCTTCAAAATGTTAAAGGGAGGTCCCCTTTAACCAAGCAGCTACCCAGTACCTAGGGATAGACCCAAGAAGATTAAAATGACAGGTCCACACAGAAACCTATACAGGAAGGTCCTTAACATCACAGACTGGAACACAGAACATGTCTCTATTATTACAGGATAAGGAAAATGCAATGTATCCATACAACTTTCAGTAGTCAGGCACAAAAAGGATTGCAGAGTTGATATCAAGGAGCCAGTGAGATAGGTCAGCAGGTAGAGATGCCTGCCATCAAGCATGGCAGCTTGAGTTCAATCCCTGGATTTACTTGTTTGAGAGAACCAACTCCCACAGTTGTCTCCTAGCCTCCACACAAATGCTCCCCACCCCCAAAATAAATAAAATGTTATTTAACAAATAGAATCCATGCTACAACATTGACAGATCATGAAAACATGCTGAAAAGTCAGACATAAAAGACCACATGAGTTCATTCATATAAGAGGTCCCAACAAAGCAAATCAATTAAAACTGACAATAGATTAGTTAGTTGTTGCCCAGACTGGGACAGTGAAGGTAGGAACAGTGACTGCTGATGTCACTGAGGCCCCCACAACCACTTGTCTCCACCTCCACAATGCGTGGATGCCAAGTGCATACCAACACATCCTGCAGTGCTTATGTGGGTTCTGGGGTCAACTGACCATACCCTCACTTCACTGAAGGAGCCGAGCACTCAGCCTTCAGGTGCACATTGTGCTCTAGCATGTATCTTACAAGTGCCTCCAGCACACATGTTGGAGCTGATGCCCAGTGGCATCTGAAGCAGGTGGAAGCTGGAGGAGGTCCTCAGGTCACTGGGGTGCGCCCTCCAGGGTGACTGTGAGACCCTCTCTTCTACTCTTTGGCTTCCTGGCTAAGCTCTGTTGAAACACACTTGCTGCAGTGTGCTCCTGGCCGGCCACAGGCCCCGTACAATGGGACTGGTCACTCATGGACTGACCCCTCCAACACTGAGCCAAAGTAAACCCTTTCCCTCTGTAAAGGGATCACGTCATATATTTGTGATGGTGAAGGACGGCTGGCTGACTAGAGACACATGGCTTAAAGTGTGCTACATGTAAATGCAGTGTACTCATGCGTGGAAATCTCACAAAAACAAAGGAAGAAATAAAAACTTACAAGAAGGTATCACTGCTCTCCAAAGGTAAACCAGCAGATAGAGCACTAAATAGTTTTCAGCCTGGAACTTAATTTAGCTAAAATCTCTCATTTCTCTCAAGAAATTCTTCAGAACTGGAAAGTCTACAGCATGGTGTTTCATGCTGTGGCGTAGGGAGACTCTCTAGAAACAATGTCTGCACTGGACACTAAGGAAGTGGCATTATCCAAGGCTCAGGAGCACCTTGGTCCTGATTTGTCAGATGCCATCATTTCATAATCAATTAAATGGGCTCACTGTGGAAGAATTGGTTCTTTTTAATAGAACGTTTGATAGAACTTGGCTCTCCACCAACTTTCAACCTGAAGCATTCTTTTCAGATGGACCAGACTCATTCTTCTAGCTACTTCCTCAGCATGCTGGGCTGAAGGGCTAGCTGTCAGGATCACTTGGGAGGCTTGTCAAAACACAGGCTGCTGGGCCTCACCCTCAGAGTTCCAGAGATATCATCAACTATGTCCAGAGCAGTACTCGGAATGTGGGTGTCCCGTGCTCTCATGGCTGTGAGAGATGGGCCTGGCTCCCCCACCCCCCAAGCCACTACCAGAAAGCAAAGAAAAAGTGGTTCAAAGGCCCATTTACACTCGGTGCTGAAATAACAGCAGCAGGTAGACCTGTTCCTCCAGCTCTGGGGTGTCATGCATGCTGCTGTATCTTCTTTGTTCTGTTCTTTTACATCTTATCACCCAAAGACTCTTTTCTGGACATTTTTTTGCCTGCCAGCAGTCTTGTAGGGTAATAGGACAGACAGCAGACACATCTGCCAACAGGCCCTTTCTTACCTCCAGACATAGAAGTGTCCACTGGTGGGCCCCCATGAGCTGGGGTAGTCAGCTAGAATTTGGAATTGAAATCAAGAAGGTTGTTGGCCCTTCTGAATGAGGGTAACCACCCAAATGATTGAGGACTGCTTCCCACCTCTGAACCAAGCAGCAAAGCTCACCTCTGTGCCTAGAGAGATGCAGGGAAGAGGTGGGGCCTTCTGGGTTCCCAGCCTGCTGCATCCTGCCTGGATCCATAAGGTAGTGCTAATTCTGCACATTCGGTTACCTTCTTCTAACACGTACAAACAAAGGGCCTCTATTCTCAGAGGCTAAGAGCACTGGCTGTTCTTCCAAAGGTCCTGAGTTCAATTCCCAGCAACCACATGGTGGTTCACAACCATCTCTAGTGAGATCTGCTGCCCTCTTCTGGTGTGCAGGCACACATGCAGGCAGAATGCTGTGTAAATAATAAATAAATCTTTAAAAAAAAGGAATGTCCAGAAAGTCAATCCCTGTGTTCCTTTCCTTTTCACTTGAATCCACCTCAGAGATTAAATTACTTTAAAACTTCACCTTTCTCATGTTTGGCTAGTTTATTTTCTATTGTTCAAAATAAATAAGAACGGAAGAAATAAGAGAGAGAGAGAATCAAAAGCTGTACAGCTTACAAAGAAAGAGACCAATGCAGGAGAGAGGGCACATGGGTAAGAGTGCTAGCCAAGGTTACCAGCTCAGTCGCCACTCTGGGCGGCTCACCAGGGGGCTGATGTTCTTCCAGCTTCCACAGACACACACACACAAACACATCCACGTCAGTAAAAACATGGCTATACAAGTAAGTGTGGGAGCCAGACTGTCGTCTGATGCCTTCCATCACCATCCACCTAAGTTTTGGTGACAAGAGCACTCACCAAACCTGAGATGCCCCTGTCTTGCCTCCCAGGGACAGCATTAGAGAGGCATGTTGCAATACCTTTTACATGGGTTCTGGGGATCTGAATTCAGGTGTTCAGCCTTGCATAGCAAAGACTACCTAGTAAGCCACTTCCACAGCCTACAATTCCTATTTATTCCTTTATAAACATAGACTTTTAACTCTGTGCACACAGGCAGAGAGCGCAGGTGCCTGTGGAGGACAGTGGTGCCAGATTCTCTGGATCTGGAGCGTCAGGTGACCGTGAGCTGCTCAGCATGGTAAAGGGACCAGACACCTGTCCTCAGAGCATGCTCTTAACCCATGAGCCATCTCTCTAGCCCCAGAAGTCTCATTCTTCAGTGTCGTTCTTAACTGATCCTTTGGGTTTCTCCAACTGTGCGTGGTTCACCTTACACGGGCATTCCCATTCAACGAGCAATTCCACAAAGAGAGAAGAGGTCCCTGCTTACCTCTCTGCGCCTACCCACTTCTCTCAAAGCACAGCAGGGGGTAAACACCCACCACTTCTGGCAGTAGACCACATCTGTGACCACATTTAGGACATAAGTTTGCAAGGTGACCAGACCTGGCCAGGTCAGTCTGAGGGTGCCTTGACGAGCTCCCACCACGTCTCACGTTAAATATCTCAGTGCTAAACACTCAGATCATGGCCTCTTGAGATGAAAGCTTCTGAGAATTGTCTTTGGAAAGCACAGGCTCACCAGGGAAGTTTCATGGTTTGGGCTGCTGTGTGTCACACAACAACAGGTGTCACAGACATCCTGTCACTTCCTCAAAGTAGATTGCTTTCTTCACAGTGATCAATTTCCTGAGTCCAGCTGTCAGGCACTCACCTTCATAACTAGCAACTGAAAAGGGAATCTGAACTATAGTAAAAAGAGAAGAAAAAAGCCCCTTAGGTCTCAAAACACACAGGCCAGGAAAGGTTTAGCCTGGCTAGATCTCATGTGTGTTTTTGTCAGAGTACCAGGTGTCCCCTTGGAAAGCACCCTCCCTACACAGGTTTCTTTATATAAAAAGGTCTCAAGAGATGATGTGTGGCTGGGCCATGTGCCAGCCATCTAAGCGTATGGAATGAACATGAGCTAATTTAAACATGGAAACAAGATAGCCCAAATCATTGACTAGTTTCTTCTTATTAATTCACTAAAAACCTACATAAGAAAATTAGTAAGAAAAGAGAGAAGGAAAATTCTTTAGCTATTCTTTGGGTCAAAACGGAATCAAAGAAAAGTATCACCCATGCACTGTTATTGCTGTTACTCTCTCTCTTCTCTGAGGTTCCGTCCTCCATGTTGTCAGTTACTGCAGTCAACTGTGTTCCCAAAATAAGACATGATAATTCCACAACAAACTATTTATAGGTTTGAACAGCCTGTGTTATAATGCACTGTTGTAGCCAGGTGGGGCGGTGCACACGCCTGTAATGCCAGCACTGTAGGGCAGAGGCAGGCAGGTCTCTGTGAGTTCCGGGCTGGCCAGGGCTACATAGTGAGACCTGGTCTCAAAACAAAACAAACCAAACCAAAACAAAACAAAACAAAAACCAAAACAAAACAAAACAAAACAAAAACAAAGAAAAGAAATGTCTGTATTTGCTAATCTCTTACTGTGCCTAATCATAAGCTAAGCATGATTACTGCTGGAATGTATGAGTGGGTCCTTTATAGGGTTCAGGGCTCTCTGCAATTCCAGGCATCCACCTGAGGTCCCTAAACACATACCTCCCCACTAGCTAAGAAGGTACTACTAGAGTTCTTTCACACCAGTTCTCTCTGACCAAAGGATTTTGCAGAAAATTCGAGTGTAAATGAGACTGTGCCGGTGGGGAGGGTATGAGGGCATCAGGAACGCCCAGGACAGGACTCTGAAGCCAACACCGCCTTGATGTGTCCTGAGGCTTCAGGAAAAGAATACTCACTCTCACACACAAGGGAATCTGAAGGCCTTGAGGAGTCTCTTACTTGGGTACTTTCAGGGTGTGACTGTTTAAACTGTTAAAATGCCATCTTGAAGACAGAGAATTTACAACTTTCTAACATCCTTTTTGCAAGAGCCTTAATTAGTGGGCAGACACACTGATGCTTGCTTGTTTGTCTGTTTTGTGACAGGGCCCGGCTGGACTATGAACTCACACTCCCACCTCAGTCTCTTTCCTCCTGGGATTACAGGCATGCTCCTCTCCACAGGGCTTAATACCCACTCACTCCTAAGAAATGGGAACCCCTTACTTCATGGCTTTGGAATGAAAAGATACTTGTTTCTTCCCCCCCTCCCTTTTTTAATTTATCATACTAATTATAGATTATTTACTTTGTATCTCAGCTGTAGCCCCTCCCTCATTTCTTCCCAATCCCACTCTCCCTCCCTCATCTCTTTCCAGCCCCTCTCTAAGTCCACTGATAGGGGAGGTTCTCCTCCCCTTCCATCTGATCCTAGCTTATCAGATCTCTTCAGGGCTGGCTACAATGTCCTCTTCTGTGGTCTTCTCCTCCCTGGGGGAGAAGAGGAGGCCAAAGAGCCAGCCATTGAGTTCATGTCTGAGACAGTCCTTGTTCCCCTAGCTAGGGAACCCACTTGGATACTGAGCTGCGATTGGCTATATCTGGGCAGGGGTTCTAGTTATATCCATTCATGGTCCTTGGTTGGAGAAACAGTCTCAGAAAAGACCCCTGGGCCCAGATATATTTGGTCCTTGGGGAGCTCTGTTGTTCGTAACCCACTCACCTAACTTAGGACTTGAAACAATGTTCACCTGTGCACAGCATGCTACAGTACTGCAATGCTGTGATTCCCTGAATGCGGTTCAGCTCTCGCTTTCCTACACTGGACAGAGGGGTTCCATTCAGCTAACAGGAAAGAATTAAAGCTATCTTAAGGACATGTGACTTATTGTAATATTCCACTAGAAAATTCTCTATCCTTAAACATGTCTTGCTGCTACTTTGTTGGTAGTTATTTCAGGGGCCACTACATCTGCTCATGAAATTAAGAAAAAATAGTGTTAGCCTGGGCAGTGGTGGTGCATACCTTTAATCCCAAGCAGAGGCAGGTGGATCTCTGAGTTTGAGGCCAGCCTGGTCTACACAGTAAGTTCCAGAACAGACAAGGCTACACAGAAAAACCCTGCCTAAAAAAAAAAAAAGGAGTAATGCACTCAAAGACTACAGTGTAAAACACTATTGATGCGAACACAGAAATGAAGGGGGTTTGATGCACACATCCTTGACCTGAGTCTCATCTTCATAGGATTTGTTTTTTCAGGAGGAAAAAACAGAAAATAGTTATCAGTCTTCGTGTAAGCTTATTTCCACATTATAAAGGATGATGGTTGCCCTTAAGAAATGGGACCATGCGATCCATTCAGCTGTCCCACTGCACATACACTCAGTAACACACACATACACTCAATAACATGCACTCAGGAGGAGTCTTCACTGCCCACAAATATTAATTGTTCATGGCATCATTGGGAGGGCAGGGGGTCTCATTATTCCTAAAAATAATTTCCTATTTCAGTTTCTCAAATCATATCATGCAAATGGATTAAGATAAAACATTTTCCTTAAAGACCATCTGTCCAGAAATGTCATTCACCACTCTCATAGCCTCTTTCTGTGTGGTAGAGCCCCCTCTGCTTTCCATACCAGATACACAGTAAGTCCTGCTATTGCCCGGCAGAATCTCCCATCAGGGAGGGCACAGCAATCACTGGGAATAGAAAGTTTAGGCCCTTGTATGGGGAGAGCCACTTCTGGGAGAACAAACAGAGGTGGGCGACCTCTAAGGATTGACTAAGCAGCAGAAAAAGGACAGACTACATCACTGAAGTATTTTGTCAGGAGGAAGACATACATATCGGCTCAAACATGACTGTTTCGCCTTCCCAGCTTGGGATGTTGCCAGACCTCCATCAGTGTGCGATACCCTACCACACCATCACTGCAAAGTCCGGGGAGATGGAGTTACAACGAGACCACAGTTACTCTATCATGCTTTATTGCTAACAAATCATGTTTCCCTCAAATTCCAGTGTGCTTTGAATTAACATCAAAGACAAGAATTCTTAACCCCACCAAATGACAGATACAGGAATTTCAACTGTTCTGATGGGTTCACTCCAAGTAAATCACTATTAATTTCTTACCTTCCAACCTACTAGTCAACCAGAAACACCGTCAGAATCGCTGATGAAATTATAGATCACAGAGGAGGCCTGCTAAGGCAGTTCTTGCTTTCATCCTCCAAGCACAGCAAGTTCCCAAGGAAAAACAGCTTTTGATTCCTATTAGCATTTCAAACACAGTTCCTAAAAATTACTTTCAGGAGTCAGTGAACTAAGTACAGCTATGACTTGACAGGTATGGTTACCCATATAGCTTTTTCTTCCATGTTTTGAAAGTCACACCCTGCCACCAAAAAGACACTGTATTTTCTACCTGTTGCAGAAGACCAGGAAGATACTTCTACCAAAAATCCAAAATACACTAGCTTCAATTTACAGCCAGTTTTTTTTTCTTACATCCAATAAGTTAAGATACATGTAGATATCAGTAGAGTCATCCATTCATCTTAAGAGCAGGTTAATTATTGTAACAATAATTAGAAAGTCCTCTATTCTTACAATTGCTCACTGCTACTCTGTTGGTAAATACTTTGAGTGCCACCTCAACTTCTCACCAAGCCAAAGAAGGTATTTTAATGGTCCTTAAAGACTATAATATAAATGCACAAAGATGGCAGGATCCTCTCTTAAGATATTTTTGATCAATTAGAAGGAGTCCTGAGAATGTTATTAGAATCCGTTTAAAGTCGTGGCCTAGGTCATCTCAGATGCTGGTAGTGTTTTCTGACCATTTCTAATAATATCCAGAAAGAGAAGGCTGTATTTACTATAGGTACAGCAAAAAAAAAAAAAAAAAAAAAAAAAAAGGAAGCGAGCAAACACATATCTAACACAAGGGCTGAAGCCATCGTCTAGCTAGGTACAGCACCGACAGACACGAACAAACTCATGCATGTAACACAGGCACTGAAGCCAAGCGATCTGATCGTTCCTTAAATTCGTCTTTTTCACACTATCATCACCATCGAGTTAATTATAAGCCATGCAAGAAATGGTCCAGTTGGCTTACACATGAAATGACCAGAATGGAAATATTTTAGAATATATCGGTTACCTGAGAGTTTCATGAGAAGTTCCGAGGCAGCTTTGGCCGACATGTCCCGCCTTATCACAACCCCTTTGCCTTCCTGGGGTGTTAGTGGGTCCTCGGAGACGTTAGGGGCCGCCACTTCCGGTTCCGGGCTAAACACGTAGCTGGACCGAGGCAAAGGCGTGCTTAGTGGCTCCTCTTCCTTGGGCTCCTCCTTCACTTTAAAATTAAGATTCATAGGCTCCGTCTGGTTTGCAGCTGTCAGAAAGAAAGAATAAGAAAGAAGAGAGAGAGAGAGAGGAGGATATATATAGAGAGATAGATAGATATTCCTCCTCTAAATTGCCCCACGCGTCACCTTGTGCTTAAGAACCGGAGGAGTCACAAAGTGACCAAAAGCTAGGCCCTGAGCACATCACTGTACCTATATATGGTACACCCCATGAACTTTAGCCACACGTGGGCATTAGCTTCAGCATATAGTAAACCTGGTGTGTTTTAAAAGGTGCTGTATTTATAAAGCACGTGCGCACTTTCTCCTTTCTTTTGCTAAACATCTTCCATGGGCATGCTGTTGCCTCCCTGGCCTCTTAGCACATTCTCAAAATAATTCTATCATTAAACAATGGTTCATGAAATCATTCTACTGTCAAATATTGAAATAAAAATCAGGAGTAAGCAGCAGTATCTAAAACGAAAACTCTGTGGTAGCTGGATAGGCATTCATGGAGAATCTGCCCGAAAGAGAAGCAGAACGAGAGGTACTAGTCTCACCTCATTATTGATGGGCACTACCGACCCATACACAAAGGCCACATGCTTCCTATTGTCACCACGAGTAAACTTATGAATACAGCCGAGGTCATCTTCACATACGAAATGGGCTTTGGGTTTCTTTGTTTTGTTTTTAAGAAAAATATTTTGGGTTAAAAATATTTTTAGAGTTACAGTTAAGTTGCAAGGATAGTTCTAATAGCTTCCACATAGATTGCCCTGGCATTCCCTAAGGGTAGTATCTTACCTATATCTCATCACCATGCAAGCGTTAGAACTAAGAAATTCATGTGGCTATGACCCAAATTCCAAATTTGTCCACTAATGTCCTTTTTGAAAATTTTCTGAAACCATGGGCAGCTGGTATGGAGCTCATAGTCAGAATACAACTAACCAGCCTGTCATGGATGGCTTCTGTGAGCTGGCTGCTCCGTGCCAGGCCTTTCCGCTGGCACACCACACAGAAAAGGTTTCAGGGCAGGAGCAGCTCCCCCACCACGCTACCCCTCCCACCCCCCTCAAAGACCCACGTAGCACCAACAGTGGCTGTGCACACAGCCTATGTTTGTTGGTTGGTTGGTTTTCATCCCAACCTGTATTACCAGAGGCTCTTCTTAGAAAGAGCCCAGCCAGCCCATCTTCACAAACAAGAAGAAGAAAATTAGCCCCCAACACAAACACTTACAGTACCTTTCCCATCTGTGCAGAGAGGATGCCTACTGTAGAGCATCAGTTTGAAGGGCTTAGCATATTTGCAAACAGGGCCCACGGGGGCTAGAGGAACATCTCCAGGTCTCACAATTACAACTATGCAGAGCTGGGACTAGAACCCGGGTCGCTGTGTCCCTGACTTCCTCCAGCACACTGCGTCTCTATCTGGAACCTTATATTGTAACAACACCAAGCTTTAAAGCCCTGATTCAAATATCACATGCTCAGTGATGACTACACCAACTTTCCTGTTTAAGACGATGACCCTCACCTGACCATTTCCCCATCTTCCTCACTCTGCTCTAATCTCTTTATTCTCCCAAACAGGAATACTCACTATTTAACGGCACACTGTTAAGAACATAATTGTGCCCCTCCCCCAATCCCTATGAAAGTTGAAGCTCCAACTTTCCAATGTGGGTGTATTTGCTTTAAGGGCTTTAAGGGGACACTGAAGTTAGTTCAATGAAGCATGAAGAGAGGGTCATAATCCAGTGTCAGTGGTTCTAAGAACAATTTTGTCTCCTCCTCCTCTTTTGAAGAGAAACACCACAGATGTCTCTACATGGGGGAAAGGTCAAATGAGGACATAGAAAAGAAGCCATCTACAAACTGAGCAGAGGTCTCAGGAGAAATCAAACCTGCTGACAACTTGACATTGGGCTTCCAGCCTCCAAAACTATAAGAAATAAGTATCTGTTGTATAAGACACCCAGACTACAGTGCTTCGTTATGGCAGCCTTAGCACATGAATCAAGTGTTATATAATGTGCTTCAGTGCATTATGAAAGCCCTGAATAATCTCTTCTCTCGACTCCAGGGTCAGCTTCACGAAGACACTAACCTCTGTTTCTAAAGTTGATGTATGTCAAGAGTACAGGACAGCGCCTGGCACATCACAGCAGCCCTAGCTGTACTTAACTGAGCGATGGAATGTGTTTCTCTAAAGCAGTGGCACCGGTGGCGTTCCGATGGCCCCGTGGTCAACAAAGTGAAGAACTCGGACATTCCCACCAGAAGCAGTCAGAAGTGCTTTCCCTGGCTGTATCATCGTGGTAGGGCTAGGATGGCTGAGGTAAAGTTCACTAGACCATAGACGGGCTTGCGGGGACACCTCTGAAGACCCAAATGGCCTGGAGTGTCACTAACCGGTAACCTAAGCAAAGGAAACAGTGACAGTCTGCAGAGAAGTCACTACAGGAGCTCCCCGCTCGGCTGCTTCTTCCCTTTCCACTTTCCAGCTTCCTGCTGGAAGGCTACTGGAGGCATTTTCCCACCTGCCCTTTCCCCACACAGCCCTTCCAGGACTTCCATAAATCCTTTCCCCAGTGTACCCTACTCAGTCACAACACAGTAATTGGCGTGTTTATTACCTGTGTGCCCCCCCCCCATCTGTCCAGAAGGAATAATTCAAAGTGAACGGTTACACACTTGGAAATTGCTCCCATGCTGTGCCTCTTATTTACAAACATGTTTAACCTTCCAGAAAACTAGGAAAGGTAAAGCACTGAGGAAAATCCCAACGTGAGAGAGAGCGGCCACATTAGAGGACACTGGTGCAGTGCCTTCTGGGAAGGCGGTCGGGAGACTTACAAAAAAAGACACCCAGGCACTGAAGGTGAAGCCTGAGCATCATGGGCTTCAGCAAGACACCTGGGAAGCAACGGGACAGCTGTGCTGCTGCGACGTGAGTCTGCACAGCACTGCTGGCCACCTCGGGACTATCAGAGCATTGTAACGTGTTGAGGAGGCATAAATAGATTCCAGACAAGTGAGGAAAACACTTGATAGAACAAGTTTTACTTCCCAAATACTTAGGCCTAAAGAAAAGATGTGAAAATGAAAGTACACAGGCTGGGTTGCTCTCTATCAAGTACCAAAACATCCGTTCACAGAGACTGGTACATGAAGCCTGTAGTTTATAACTACTGTGACCAAATACTTGTCATCTTTTAAAGGACGCTACTTTTAAAAATCCACATGAGTAGAGAAAAGTGAAATTAAAGATGCTTCCCTTTGTGTGTTGGGGGGATAGGTTTACTAGAAGAAAAGCGTGATCTGTGACTTACTGTGATGTCTGCTCTGTTCCTGTTACACAGAGACAAAGACGTGTGCACACATGGAATTCAGACCATAAACGCTTTCAAGGCCCTGCCCTGACTTCTGCTCATGTATCATAAAATTGGCAGATGTACCACACCATGGGAAAGTCTCGATAATCGAGAGGCCCTGTCTCTCTTTCACAATTTGTTCCCAACATTTTAGGAGCTGAGCCATACAGATTCTAAAATCATGTACATCTGCAAGCTTGGGTACTTGACAGAGTGGGCAATTGTCTAAAGGAATCAGATCAGTTTCTATGAGTATGCACAACTCAAAAGACGAATACAGGAAAGAAAGGGGCATGGGTACAATAATTCCAAAACCTCAATGGTGCTCATTGATGAGGTGCAAACAAATCTGAACAACAAAATCTCCTCAGTACACAGGCAGGTTCCTTCTAAGTTCTGACCCCAAAGAAAAGTTCCACACAACTTATCTAAAGGCCATTCTTGGGAGGGTGATGTGGTTTAGTGGGCAAAGTGCTTGCCACCATGCCTGACGACCTGAGTTCAATCCTTGGGACCCACACAATGGGGGAAGAGAACACACAAGTTGTTTAGTTGTTCTTTGATCTACACACACATGCACCATGCAAATAAAGACCACTCTTTGGTTTAACAATGAGCACAACAAACATTTAAGTAATTACAAGGAGGTTAAGTCATCTTCAAGCACACAGGGTGGACATGAATATTTGCAAGTGAGGAAATGGTTAGAAGATAACCTGCTCCCAATCACGTAGCTCAAGTTCAGAGGCACCAGGCTCCAGAGCTCCCCCTGAAGATACAGGGCCCTTTCCTTCCTCACCAGAACACTTGGTTTCCTTTAAGGACACTGGCCTGAGCAGGGCAGTGTAAACCCTGGAGAAGAAGTAATGGAACGGACCGAGCTCACAAATGACAAAGGGAAAGGTGAGCGTCTTCTGGAGCAGAGAGACTGTTCCTGAAACCGTGGGATCGTAGGACCATTTGACTGAGTGGATGCTGGAGGAGAAAGAGACTGGAACACAGTTACTTCGCTCCTGTTCTGCTGCTCCCCTGCACTAAAAAGGAAAGGGCCATATGTAAGATGCCGATGGAACTCTGGTTTCCAGTCTGGCAGTCTGAGGAGTGTTAAGCTGCCGTGTGAAAAAGCCTGGCCACTGGGAATTACATTTACTACTAAGCTAGAGCCAGACCTGAGAAGAGAAGCTTATACACATGATTTTCAAACAATGTTCCAAGAAACCCTAGGATGTGTTTCGGGGCTTCCAATGAATGTTCGCCTCAAAAGTAATTTTTTAAGTTGCCTTTGAATTCATGTAACACGTGATTTTAAAACATTTATTTGTTAGGGACCTGACGTGATTAAAGACTGTATAACTTCATAATCATAGCCATTTCTGAAGCTCCAGTTTTTAAAGAACAAATCACCTAGTAATATGTACCAAATACATTTACACAATGGAATATTACTCAGCAATTAAATAAAAGGAAATCTGAAATTTGCAGGCAAATGGTGGGAACTAGCAAACATCATCCTGAGTGAGGTATCCCAAAGGCAGAAAGACACACATGGTATATACTCACTTATAAGTGGATATTAGACATATAATATAAGATAATCATACTAAAATCTGTACACCTAAAGAAGCTAAGCAAGAAGGAGGACCCTGAGTAAGATGATCAATCCTCACTCAGAAAGGCAAATGGGACAGACATTGGAAGAAGGTGAAAACAAGGAACAAGACAGGAGCCTATCACAGAGGGCCTCTGAAAGACACTACCCAGTAGGGTATTAAAGGAGATGCTGAAACTCATAGCCAAACTTTGGGCAGAATGCCAAGAATCTTAAGAAAGAAGGGGGAAATAAGAAGACATGGAGGGGTCAGGAGCTCTACAAATAGAGCAACAGAACCAAGAAATCCAGGCCAAGGGGTCTTTTCTAATACTGATACTCTAACCAAGGACAATGCATGGAGATAACCTAAAACCTTTGCACAGATGTAGTCCATGGCAGCCCAGTGGCCAAGTGGGTACCCTAGTAAGGAGAACGGGGACTATCTCTGACATGAACTCAGTGCCCTGCTTTTTGATCACCTCCCTCTGAGGGCAGGGAGGGTGCAGCCTTACCAGGCCACAGAGGAAGACAATGCAGACAGTCCTGATGAGACCTGATAAGCTAGGGTCAGATGGAAGGGGAGGAGGACCTTCCCTATCAGTGGACTAAGGAAGGTGCATGGGAGGAGAAAAGGGAAGGAAGTCGGGATTGGAAAGGTACTAGGGAGGGGGCTACAGCTGGGATACAAAGTAAATAAATTGTAATAAATAAAAAATTAAATTAAAAAAAATGTGTACCCTTGTCAGGCTTGTACCTGGAATGCCAAGTCAGCAGACACCACTAATGTGCTAGTTTGTATTGATGAATCAGTTTAGTTTTGGATAATGCAGCACCTCCTGCTACCGCAGGATTGTTATTCTTCATGATAGGGAAGCAGTTTGCTGGTCTTTGTACTGTGTCCTGCTAGTGCTGTAGTAAAACTGTCTAAGCACAGCACATCGGAGTCTTACACAGCTCCTGGCTCTTAGCTGTGTGGACATCTGGAGTGCACCATTTGCTGGAGAGGGCTGCCATGCACACCACATCTCCAGTCTCTACTCACTAGGTGCCCGTGGCTCCTACCAGTTGTTGAAACAAAAATATTTCTCTAGACATTCCCAGCTGTCCCCAGGACATACCTGCCTTAAATTAAATGCTAGGGTAAGTTCTAGAACATGTGTTTGGGTGTGGCCTCTGATTAGGGCCAGCAGACAAAACAAGACAGAGATATGCAAAGATACATAAACATGGCTGGGTCTCTCAGTTCAGGTCACGGTACAGAGCCCAAGGAGTACCGAGTAAGCCTCTGGATCAGCTTTTCTGACCTTGCCAGTGACACTTTGGATCTTAACACCATCTCCACGTTTCCCACAAAGCGTTTTGTACAAAGAACCTATGATCCAAAGTGAGTAACATCGTATTTCCCAAATACTGAGTCACTAGCTAACACAGACTCATGGGTAACTCTGGTGAGGCTGTCAGCATGGGATGCTCCTTTCTGTCACTTAAAGTAAGGGATGAGAGCAGGTGCTGAAGGCTACAAGCTCTGAAGGAGAAACTTTGTTACTGCAACTTTGCTAGCAAGCATTGGAGTAATTAAAGGGACATAAGCAGTTATAGGACAAGTTGTTAAACACTGGCTCCAATATCCCACAATGTCCTTGTGCAAAGGAGTACCTCTTTATGTTGGCTTTGTTTTGTTTTGTTAGGGCCTCTATATACAACACAGGCTGCCCTTGATCTGAGATCTTCCTGCCTCAATCACCCAGATGCAGAGATTGCAAGTATGAGCCTTCCTACCTAACAAGGCTTCAGTTAGAGAAATAAATCTAGAAATGTGACAGATATTGGTATAAAGGCTATGCACCAGAACATCAGAGTAACTTAATTCTAATTGCCTAGTTTTTAAATAAATGCAATAAATGTAAACTCCTAACATAGTTCTATTTTAAAAAAAAATACCACTTCTATGTATTTTATGAGAGGCTGCATATAGTACATATTGTTTTTGAAAAATGATGAATTAATTATACATTCAAAATACAACAGAGTGAAAGCACACCATGTTTCCACGCCCTTCTTTTACAATAATAAAACCTGGGCTCAGAAAATGAGAAGTCATAGTTGTTAATGACTGAAATGGAATTAAAACTTAGTTGTGAGGACTGTTCCCCAGCTGTAATCTAGCAAACTCTCCTGTGAGGCATGTCTACAAGTATGAACAGACCTGGGACTTGGAATTTTTCAATGATTTGTTATACTTTAGGTGAGAAAAATAAATTGTCTTCTGAAAGCATAAGACAATTTAATTAAATATCAGTAACAGCTGAATACTGCTTTTAAATATTAGACATACTATATGCATATGGAATCTTAAAACATTCATTAAAAGTTTTTTAAACCTTGCTCTTTAGTCTTAAATCACTTTGTAACCAGTTTAGGGAAAGTTTTAAATTCTCATATTTCTCATCAAAGGGTTAAACCTTGGCCAAGATTCCGCATCTACATACCCAAACCAAGTAAGTCTTCAAAGCACAATTATGGACACAGAACCAATGGGGTACAGAGAACAGTCAAGGGCAACAATGGTGAATGAAGTCCCCAGGGTGAATAACAGGTCACACTGCGTTTACAGCCAGCCTGTGAAGATGCTCGTGGTGGTGCGCGCCGTCATCCTGCACTCAGGAGGAAGATAGGCAAGAGGATCCGAATTCAAGGTCATCTTCAGCCACACAGAGACTAGGAGGCCAATCTGGGCTATAGGAGACCCCAACAAAACAAAACAAATCCCACATATAACGAGCAAGAGTGGCCATCTGCAGTAATCATCTTCACAGACAGGATGTCTCTCTTGTCAACAGCAGGAAGGACTTGGCCTGGAAAATCACTCAAGCCTTGAGCAAATGTGAAAGAGAGGTGTATTTAAAATTTTGTGCTATTACACATTCAAAGAATGAAATGCCTTAACAGCATTGGAGTCATCTGCACAGAGACTACAAGAAAGGAATCCCACAGGTTGGACCTTCCCATGGCCTTTTGGACTGATGGCCCACTCCAGGGATAACACCTCTTGACTGTGGCACCTGCCATCTTAAATTAAATTAAACAGAGGCATGCTGGTTCCTAGACCAGTTCATAAAAGATCTGGGTCACTGCAGATCACCCAGAGAGTCTAAAGAGTCGGGGTTTGCAGTGGGCTAGGAAATCGTCAGTGACTCCTGCCCTGAAAGCCCAGCTCCTCCCAAGAGGAAGAGGAAAAGGATCTTTGGAACTTCGTGGTTCAAGTGACCAGACCCCAGAACAATAGGAGAGAAGGCAAAAGGCTGGCCAAGGAAGAGTGTGTGCAGGATCCCTCACTTTTCCTGAGAGCAATAGAAAGAGAACTAGTCAGGGACTGTAGCTCAGTTGTTAGTACAGTGCTAGGCTAGCATGCACAAAGCCCCATGCTGGAAGCCTACTACCACGCTGAAGAAAGTGTGGCACCCCAGCACTCAAGAAAGGAGGCAGGATGGTCAGGAGGTCAGCATCATCCTTCGATATGGAAGATGGTTCCTCAGGGGATGGAGGGAAGCCAGCTAAGCAAAGCCTAACCAGTGTATAAAGTATTGGAACTGACTCACCAGAATAGCTTTGGAGAGTTGGGGCCGGGGTAGGAGGCTGGGTGATGGGAGCTGGAGGGGAGAGGTGTCTAGGGGTGATGTGAAGGCTGCCCAGAAAGAAGGGACCATATAGATACATTTTGAAGACGTGAAAGAGTAACCAGATTAACGGCTAAAAGCACATGCATTAGAACTGATGCCATGATTTGAAGCCAAGGAAAATAAACAGTGGAGCAGACGGAGGTCAAAAGACAGTTCACTTAACTGAGAAATAAAAATTAGGTAATAGCTAATTAAGTGGTCACAAGCCAAGCCTTTGTAGTGAGCCAGGGCTGGATCTTTGCTCGTGTTTCTTACAGCTGAACCTTTCCATCTATAGCATAGGTTTAGTGGTTCTGACCCTCTGGTGCTGCAGGGGTTAAATGAGAAGTTGCATGAAGCACTGGCACAGTGCCTGGTTCCCAGGAAACACTTTTGATTAATGATGCTCTTACAGCAGGGGGAGTGGCAACAATAGCAAAGGCTTCCAAGAGAAGGAAGGGAATGCCAGGGTTTAGTGTTATCGGATACAACAGTCTCTGGACACTATTGGATACATAGTCTCTGATACATCTTCCCAAAGGTCTACCAAGGTAAGGCATTATTCTAGGGCTGACCAGGCGGCTCATCAGGTAGAGGCACCTGCCAACAAGCCTGATGAACTGAGTTCAATCCCTGGAACCCTCATAGCAAAAGGGAGGCAACAACCCACTCTGGAGATTGTCCTCTGACCTCCACACAATGCTATGCCCACCCCAGTACCACCACAGTCACAATAAATAAAATGTAATGAAGCCTTGTTTTTTTTTACCTTTGTAGAACTAGATACCCATGTTCAGCATGATAAGGAAAGAAACATCTGAGCTCCAGTAATGACCGTGTGCACAGTAATGATGTAATGTGTTTAGAAACTGACAGGTGAAGGTCTATGGGAAATGTAAGTTGGCTTTGCTGTTGCCACTCTATTTGTAGAAACCTAAAGTAGCACTACAACTTGTAGCTGGCCATGTGGCTTAGTACTAGAGAGGCTGCCTAGTATGCATAAGGCCCTTGAATCCATCCCAGCACCACACAAAAACTTAAAATCGAACTTCCAGTATTCCTGCCATACAACAGTCAGAGGAAAGCTCTGTGCTGCAGGGGCTGGCTGCCCATGAAAGGGGCAGAGAACAGAGCTGATTTCCTGTACGGTCGCTTCTTTACCTTGTAATTTGGGGTGTGGACTCCTTTGGGAATGCTGGAAGCACAAAGCCTGGGCTTCAACTCCGGTATGCACTTGTTAGCTGTGTGGGTGTGCACGGGACCTTGTGCTTCTCTCAGTTTCCTCATCCGTAAAACAGAATGATAACAGTACTCTTGTAAAGGGTTGTTACGAGGTTCCAAGAAACTAAACCCAGCAGAGTCGACAGCATGGCAGTGGTGAGAAGACACATTTGAGCCACCATCCACGCAGATTTCAACACAAGTATGTATACTTCCAGGCTCTACGTGCTGGCTGCTTATAATCCTGCCTGTCCCCTACAGTAGATGTCATTAAAAGCAACACATAGCGCCTCTCTCTCTGAGGAATCACCAAGTTCAATAAAATCCAGGGTTTCAAAAGGGCATTCAGGCTGTCTACTCATACACAGCCCTCCTCTAGCTGCTCACACAAGGAATTTAGTCACGTGGCCGGAGGGTGCCTAAGGCAGGACTGAACAGAATGGCTAGACCAAGTCTGAAAAGCAGACTGTCAAATAGTCCAGTCAGGGAACCATGCCCTCACGGTGATGTGCGAGTCCCTGGCTACCAGTACTGAGTCTCAGGGTGTGAACGGCACAAGGCTGGTATTTACATGGAAGAAGGCCTACTTGTTAAGACGTGGCTGTGAAGGCATGAGAGCCATCAGGCAAAAGAGATGGCTTGGATCGCTGGCCATCTCAAGCTCCTCTATTCCAAAGGGGTCCTAGCATTTATACATAAGCCTGATTGTTACTCCCAAAGGCATCAAAATAGTGATCAACAGATGAAGGTTTGGGGACAAAGCCTTCTGGGAAACAAGATATGACATAGAAACTTTTGTGGTAGAAACTGGGCTGAGGCACCCACAAGCCAGAAACTGTGGAGCAAATGCCTGTTCATGAGCTTTCTCCATGAGGCTGAAAGTGAGGCCTCAGAAAGCCCACCTTTCCTACTTAAGATTAGTCTGGTGTCGATTTTACCAAGCTAATAGGATGTGGGAGACACTACAAAACTTTTTTGTCAGTTTCCAGATTAAAAATAGTTGAAATGACTTATATCTTTTATTTTGGAAAGCCAGGGACAAAAAAGATATCCCTTGCCAGCAAGTGAGGTGCCAAGTTTCTGTCAACTAACTGCTTGGTTATAATTTGGGGAGTTAGAATTAAATTTATATCTTGAAAAATGGCATCTTGAAGAAGATGATGATAGGAGACCATTACAGGCAACTTGCAATTTGTTCCTCTAATGAGGCTGTTCCAGCTCTTGGTGAGGGTATATGCGCTTGTGTGTATGTGCTGGTGTGGGGGAGGTGCACATGTACATACAGTCCAGATGGGAACCTTGGGTATCATTCTTCGGCGCTGTCCACCTTGTTGAGAGGGGGCTCCCTCTGTACCCTAGGACTTGACAAGGCTGCCCAGTGACCCTCAGGGATCCACCTGTGCCTCTCCTTATCGCTGGGATTACAAATTTGCGCCACCACACCCAATTTTCCCATGAGTGCTGGGATTAAACCGGTGGCTTCGTGCTTTCTTGGGTAAACTCTTTACTGAAGGGGTAAACATTTTACTGAAGGAGCCATCTCCCCAAATCCCTGGCTCCCAGCATTTGGAGGCTTCCAATCTAGCCTGGGGATTTTCAAACTGGACAACATCTCTTGTCATGAGCCCTGTGGAGGAAAGCCATAGGGATCAAGGAACATGCCACCCAGGCCTCCCCTTCATGTCAACCTTGACCTGCAATGAGGTGTCTGGGACTCCTTTCACAGCACCATGCCCTGTTCATGGGCTCAGGTAGAATGAAAGGACAACTAGACCCAGACACTTAGAAGCTGTTCTGAAAAAAACTATACTGAGGACCAATTTATGGGTTTTCATTTGTTTGTTTTGAGGATTATTTGGCTCTTTTGAAATAGCATCTCAAGCAGTCCAGGTTGCTCTCTAATTCTCTATGTGGCTGAAGAGTAAACTTCTGCTCCTCCTGCCTCCACCTACTAGTGCTGGGACTACAGGTGAGCATCACCTTTTCCATCCTGTGTAATGCTGGAGACCGCACCCAGGGCTCTGGCCACACAGGTGAGCATGCTGCCAAAAGGGCTACATCTCTAGCTGCAGGGTGCCCATTCTCTACCAGCTGGCCTTTGTCCTGGCTGCCTGCCTGTTAGAATCACCAAAGGAATGCAAGGAAAATACCAAAGTCTGGGGCCTATCCCAGACCAATTAATTAAATCGCCATTTTGGGGGCCCTGGCATTTTACAAAAACTCCCTAGGTAGGTCTGACTGGCTGCGGAGGTTAAAACTGCTGCTGGCCTCAGCAGACAGGCCCAGTAGGAGCTTCCTAGGCTGGGTAGGCACCCCTCCTAGGAGCACTCCCAGTCATGTGACCTGGGGTAGGTCACCCTGTCATGCAACAATTTACATACGTCTTACAGGAAAGAGCTGTGTAAACCACAGGGCTACAGCCCTGGGCAGACTGCCTCCCTGCTCCAAACCCAAAGCAAAGTCCACACAATTATTTTTTTGCCCACCAATACAGATAGCTAGCAGTTGGGCTGAACCAACCATGATTGTGAGCCTGGGTCCAGGAGCCTCAAAAGAGTGAGGATTCAGTGAGGAAAAGAGTTGCTTATTCAGAGGCTGGATTCTATTTCACAAGCACGTAACTAGGAAACCTCCAGACTGGGGAGGGTTGCGGCCGTTCTCAATCTTCCTGATGCTCTGACCCTTTGATGTAGTTTCTCCATTGTGGTGACCCCCAAACATGAAATATTTTTGTTACTTCCTAACTGTAATTTTGCTACAGTTGTGAATCATAATGTAAATATCTGTGTTTTCCAATGGTCTTAGGTGATCCTGGAAGGATCGAGACCCTAAGGTTGAGAACTGCTGGGTTAGAACATATTTAAACTGTATCCTTCAGTGAGCTAGCACCATTCAGTCAGTTTCATGCTTGGTTTTAATCCACAGGGAGCAAAAAGCATCAAGTGTTCTCTCTCTCTCTCTCTCTCTCTCTCTCTCTCTCTCTCTCTCTCTCGTTTGGAAACAAGTAGGTGTCTCCACACTTGAATTTGTCCCTTTGCTCCGATTTTTGCAGACTGTGATCTGGCACAGAGACTCCCAGACACAGTGCCCACAAACAGCTGCACCCTATCATACCAGCAGGTGCAAGGACAGAGCCCTGAAGGGGGGGGGCAGTGCAAAAACAATAGCACCATTATGACACCAAGGGACAGGGCCTGGGGCTAAGCACTGGTTCACTCACACCATGTGAGGGCAGGAAGAGCTGGTGATTCAGCCATAGCTCCCAGGCACTGCGTCCCTGAATGACAGCCACCAAGAGAGCAGGTAGAACACACAGCAACCAGCAGCAGAGCCAGACCAACCACACAGTGGGGGGGTTGGGGGGGAATCTCTGCAGAAAAACATATTCCTTTCCCTTTAACATAACTTCTCCTCCCATGGGTAGGCCCTGCCACAGTCACCAAGTTTACATTTACATCCAAATATGCACACACACAAAAAAATTACCACTGCATCGCACTCCCTGGTGACTTTCTAACAGGTTGCTAGGTAACAGTGCATACAAGTCAGGTTTCAGGACCTCTGGTAAGCCACCATAAAATAGCTGCACGGGCCTTTTGCATAAACCGTGCGCCTCTGCTATCTGTTTTCTTATGCCAACTGATCAGTCAGTGAACTCTGCTGTGGCCAAACCATAAGCAGCCCCCCACCAACAACAGACCACACTATAGAAGGCTTTGGCACACATGGTGCTTCACCCCAGCCTGCAAACTGCTCTCCTTCTGTCTCTGCTATTAGAAGCTCTGGCCCTGAGAAGCCCAAGCCTTCTCTCATGCTCGCTGAGAAGTACTGGAGCTAGTAATTACAGCCCAGTGTCTGCTGGGATGGGAAGAGCCTCCGCTCAGAGTTGAGCCCAGCAGGAGCCCCGGATCAAGCTTGGGGGGAGGAGCCCTCACTCATCCTCTAGATCTCAAAGGATCTGGATGCCCAGCAAAGGGACAAGCCCCTTACTGCACGATATGCAACCCCCTACTCAGTTTGTTCTTGTCTGTTAAGTAAGAAAACATCCGCCATGCTAAATTAAGCTAAATGAATGTGGCATTTGATGTCCTTCTCCTGAGACTATACTATAAGTTCCCAGAAAAGGGGTCACCCATAGGTAACATCTTGGTTGGTTGGTTGGTTTTTCATTGTTATGGTTTTTTGGAGACAGCGTAGGATTGCAGGTAATCACCATCTTGCGTGGGTCCCCTACAGGTGACATCCTGAAGGATACAGGAGGAAGGTCAGAGGGAAATTCCCATTTCCCTCATAAAGTTTGGAGTACATCAAATCCTGTTTTCCTTGAGCAGAGATGAAAAAGAAGATAGAAGAAGGTGAGAAACAGAAGCCTGGGCCAGATGGAATAAATGCCCAGGACTGGTCCAGGAACTGGAGCTTCCTCATAGTGACAGCGCCTCCTAGAACTTCCCCTGCCCAGATCATTTCCTGGATGCCTCATTTTTCATCCCTTCCCTCTTCTGTCTCCCCTACTCATGTCTCCTACTGCTGAGGGGCAAAGATCAGGGTGAGAAGGTACATTCCAAAAGACCCGACTGAAGTGTCACAGAGCAAAGGGACTTCAGAGTGAAGCTGAGCCTCTCATTCACCTGGCAATGACATTTAGTGAAATACGACGCATGGCCCATTTAAAGGAAGGCGGTGACCAATTATTCTCCATTTAAAGGGTATTGTCAATCTCCAGAGAGCTGAAATGGCATTTGGAAATCATCCTGGGGACTGCCACCTTCACTGACAGACAGAACCCATTCTCAACCGACCTTTCTCCACCCTCTACAGTGCTTTTAAAATTTAAAATCGTATTTTCAAAAACAGCGATAGGCTATGTGTTATTGCTCCAAGAGGAGAAGGAAAACCTCTCCTAACGCTCCACACCAGTGCAGCACCCCTAGCTCATCAAAGCCACTGAAGAGGGAAACGTGCGCGATGTGGTTATGGAAAGCGATGTCTATTAGCAAGACGTATTTTCATGACATATACGTCAGCCTCTTTTCAAAGAGCATTAGGGCAGCTGGGAAAGGATGCTTGAAATATTTTCTTAAATTCCATGTTACTGCAGATGCTTACAAGGGTCAAGTTCATATAGACAGAAGGTAAACTAGGGGCTAGTGGGGGCGGAGGAGAAGGCTGGTGGGAACTTTGTCACGTAATAGTTGGGGAGTGTGAGACATTTTCACAGATGGTTACACAACAATGTAAATGTTAATGCCACTGATATGCACACCTAAAAAATGTCTAAGCCAGGATCTTACGTATGTTTCACCCCAATACAAAGGTTAACGCACGATAACCTTTAACCTTTGCCTAAGTTAGAAACATCTGCAACTCTTCATGGTATACTCTGTATATGTTCTTTAAAAAGCTTTGCAATTAAAACAACAAAGAACCTGAATACCGGAAAAAGGGAGACCCACACAGATGCACTTCAGAGATACCAGCACAAAGGACGCCACGTGACTAGACCCAAGGTTGCAGGAAGCAAGGACACAAACCGACGGAACCCTCTTTGCGCCCCTAAGTGGGAGCCCAAATCCAGCAAGAGTAGGGGCAGTCCCTGTTGTTCCCAGACCCAAGCAGAAGTCTATTTTCAAAGGAATACCAAAACAAAATATAAAAAGGAAGTGGGGGAGGGAGTGAAGGGAAGGAGAGAAGGAAAAAGAAAATTTCTCAAAGTATGACGTATTAGAGTTCAGAGAACCTTGAAATCATCTAGTCCTGCCACCTTTTCGCACAGGGGAGAAAGGGAGAACACAACCCTAGACAGTACCTGACAGCTTCATGAGAAAATCGGAGGCCATCTTAACCGAGATGTCCTGGCTGAACAACGCTGCCGCACTGTTGGACACATACTCGGAGGGGTCTTTGAGCTTGGTGTGGTTGGCGGGCCTGTCGGCAGCATTCAGGGTAAAGGAGGTAGGCAGGCCGTTATCTTCCTTGGGCTCCTCCTTCACCAGCAAAGGTGCGACGCCAGCCCCACCCTGGCCAGTCCTCTCTGGAGTATTAGACGTCATCATGGTCCCCACCAGCTCTGTCCCTCCTCCTTCCCTCTGCTGCCCCAGGCAGCCACTGTCACTGAGGTGGGGAGATCCCTTGACATCTGGGTCTGGGATCTCCTCCTTCACCTTGGCCTCTGTCCTCAGGAAGTGCTGATGGCAACGCATGTGCAGTTTCAGGCTGAAGTGGCGTGAGGAGGTAAAAGGGCACAGCTGGCACTGAAAGGTCTCTCCCCGGTCCTGGTGCTGATGAACCTGCCGGAGAAACAAACAGAGCTGAACTGGTCACCATGCACTTATGGAAAATGCCTCTCTGCAGCGCCTTGCATTCATCGGTAAGTCCCTCAGTCCACACGGGACCAGGGAAGAAAAGCATCAGAGACGTGTTCCCAATGATGCACCGGGTAAAATAAAGCCAGGCCTGAGGCACAGAGGAGAGGTTAAATGTCCATCCTGAAAGCCTCAGAGCTGTCTTCTGTAAAATCTGTCCTGGACTCACTCTGTAGACCAGGCTGCCCTTGAACTCACAAAGATCTGCCTGCCTCTCCCTCCCCTGATGGGTAGAATCTTCTAATGAGCTTGTCAACTGATCTCACTTGCTATACCTTGTAAACTTAAATAATTAGTAGCTAAGGGTCAAAGGACACACCCTTTCATGTAATTCTTTTAACAACAACCTTTAGTACAGGTCCAGGGATGGCCGCAGAGAATCTGCTGCTTTACCAACACAATAGAGGGGGGAAACGTCTCCAGGGTATTCCCGCCTCACAGGTGAGAAGATGGAATACCCCAACCCACAAGAAATACCTTGACCCAAGTCTCATATGAAGAAAGGAAAAACAAGAGAAAAACCACCTGGGCAGAAGGAAACCACATTCAGATGTCGCCACAGGGTCTAGAAGATGTCCGAAGTGAGGACAGACTTTCACGCCCAGCTCCAAACCTCCCTGTACCCTGGACCTGCAAAAATGGCGAGAAACTTCTCTTCCTTCCTGTCACTACCAAATTTAGTGTTTGGAAAAGTGAGGAAATGGTTGCGTCAGCCCGAGCCAGGTTTCGAGCTGGCAGGTAGTCACTCATCTCACCAACGTGCTTCGGCACTGACCTGCTGCACCCTGCTATTTCAGGGCTGGCCCTCCCTGGAGTTGGAACTGCCAATAGTGTAGATCTGAGCCAAGTGATTTGAGGGAGTTGTGTGCTCGGAACAAACAAGAACACAAGCAATTGGCACTAAACGCAAAACTGATGCTCCATAGGTCAGAGGTGACCTGAATGGGATTTGAACCTGGGTCTCAGCAAAGTTAAAGGCTCACGTGCCTGTCTTCTGTACCATCTGGCCACTTTGCTCGGCTCTCGTTTCCCAAGAGAGCAAGTTTTACTGCAGCTGTTTATGCTCTCTGAAAGAAATCCAAAAGCATTCTTCACCAGCCAAAACACACTTTAAATAATGTTAAGTGACCAACAAAAGCAAAGAAATTAAAAGTTAATCGCGAGATCCTGCTGCCACAGCACCCCACTGTGGCTTTCTGCAAAACTCAACAAAAGATACTCTGGGCCTCAAAGCCTGTGTTTCTCAACAGAAGTAACCATAAAACTTAAATCCAGTTGTGACAGGGCCCTACCATTAAAAGGCTTCTCCTGCACCCCAGCAGGGGCAGAGGTAAGGGAACACCCTGTCCCTCCCTGCAACAGAACCCCTTCCTCTTCCTTGCCATAATAGGATCTCGCTGGGCACTGGTCCGTTCATTGGCTTTCTCACAGAATCCAGAGGCTTCCCCCACCAGCTCCTCAGCCCAGGTCACTCAGGAAAAGGACCCTTGGAGGCCTCGGGTCACAGTCTCAAGGGCTCCCATCAGGTATCAGTACAGGCATGCTCAGAGCCAGGTGGTAAAGGTCACCAGGCAGGAAGCTTCCATGCCCCTGAGTCCAGTGCTGCAGGGCGGATTCCACTTCAAAAGTGTCCTCACATCTATGGGCCCCAGAGAGGAGCTAAGCCAGGGAAAGACGCTCCAGAGCCACCCTGGAAGAAGAAATGGACAGATGAGCCCATATTCTAAAATCAACCGGGGGATGGGGTGGGGTGGCGCTCACTGAGTAGAGGCACTATGCCCAAGACTTCCTGTGGCTCCTTTTCCACCTTCGCCTGGTCTTGTGCTGAGTGTCAGGAAAACTAGTGTAAGCAGAGGCAGACAGAACTGGGTCACTCAGGCGCATGTGATTTTCCTGGAGCTCCACCTTCCCACCCAGAATGCAGTTTACATGTGGCCTTTGAGAGAAGTACCGTCCCCACTGCCTGCGGGAGGCAGCTCCCTCCTCTCCTGACACAAGAGAAATTTTCTGTGATAATTTTGATTCCCTTTTGGCCAACACATGCTTTGAAGTCCTGGCTGAACCTCTGATGAGAAGACACACTGCTCGTAGCACAATATTCATGGTCGGGTCTTACTGACATGGTGCCAAGGCGACTTCCCAGGTGAAGAGATGTGTGACGTACGCTATGTGGTACGTCAACACTTGGGCTGACGTAGACCAAGACTCGGAGGAATTCTGGAGAGTATCTACATTCAGCCTCCTCAGGGGAACAGGCCAAGCAGCCAAGGGGCTCATAAGTGGCCCCAGCTCTCCAAACGCAGACCTCGGAAGGGCAGGAATCACATGTGAACTCTCGCCCAGTTTCTTTCCATGACATCATTTGTGTTCTCCATCTCCACAGCCCTCTCTCTTTGGCATTTCCATTCAGTCTGAGCTTATAGTCTCACATACAATTGCGGTAGGCACACTCACCCAGGAAAGCTGTATAAGACCTCATGAGATGTAAGATAACCTGAGGAAGCTGCAGGTATGTTCAGGTTCCTAATGCAGCTGGTCACAAACGGTATTTGCATAAGCGCTATGGAGGAAGTGAAGGCTTAAGAAAAAAAAAGCCTGCAGCTCCTAGCCTGTGTAGAAAGACAGGAAGTGCTGAATTGGTTGAAGAAAGTGGAATCTCTTGGGTTTTTTTTTTGACATAAACCACTGTGATGGTTGCAGGAGAAAACAGCTACCTCTATGGGATGAGATAAATGGCCAATATCATATTCTTTGTATCAGTTTCTGTAAACTCTCAGCACTAAAGCTGGATCACAAAGAGAGAGAAGCCATACAACTTATTTTGGAGAACTTTCTTCTAACATTCCACTCATTACCAGTAAACGGAGATGCTGATGTATCTTCAGATGGCTTTCGGATGACGATGGCTGCATTAGCTGTCTGCACGGCCAGTCGCTCCTCCACACCGGCTCTGAGGTAAGGACCCACATGAATGAGCTCACTAACTCTTCCCCAGCGAGAAAGACATGTGTGCTTTCTCCATTAGTGGTAACAGGTTTAGAGGGCTTCAACCACACTAAGCGCTCACAGCTCCTAAGCTGGGAATTCTCCCCTCGCTAAGACCATGAAGTCAGAGATTCTCACAAAGCTAAGTCAAATCTTAACCTTTAGCTAGACTGCCCCTACTTCTCAGGTAAAATTCGTTTTAGAAAAATTACATTTTCAGCGTCTGGTAAAGGTAACAGGATATGGATATGCATAAGAGCACACCGTAACATTCCTATGGAGAAAATGTTTGCCAAGTTTTGCAAAGTTAAATTATATTCAATAAAAAAATGTTTTAAGGCCAACAGGAGGAGGAGAGCAGGGACAAGAAGGCATGCCTTTGATAAAATTAAACCTGCATACGTGCTTCTCGAACTTCCCTTATCAAACGCTTGAGTCACAGCTCAGTGGGATAGGACACCATGAGTTTGAATAAAGTAGCGATTTCACACAACTGCTTTATTGTAGTGGTTATTGATTTGTTCTGAAAGCACTCAGGACCCCACGACCTGCTGAGCCCGGGCAGCTCTCATCTGCACCACTGTCGTGGCCGTCCGCCTGTCATCAAGGCAGCCACTCATCTCCCTGGAGCGTCAGGGTCAGCAGTTCCTGCTATTGAAACCCAGCCTTTTTTCCATGGGTTTATAAATAGGTTGTTTTAAGTGACCCTGAGCTGAAACCAAGCTTACAAGGTGTCAGCGTAGATGCAAGTTTTCTGCTCACTGAAGCTTTAAATTTGCCAGGCCGATTTCTAAGCACAGCCATAACGCAGGTTCTAGTTTGAAAAAGACATTCCTTTTGAAGTCTCAATGCTACAGGTTTAAAGTGTGACGTCTCACCCAGGGAAGAAGTGGCGAGGATGAGGAGAGCTAAGCTAATAACCCAGGACGCCCTAAAATTCAGTCAACCAGACTCCTGCTTAAGTGAATTCTGAAGATGAAGGGCTAGCTGCTGACCCCAGGAGAAAAAGGCAAATGAGAGAAAACAAATTACATCATATATTTACTCTTGTTTTAATCTTCTAAGCTAGTTTCTATAGTGAATAGAAATTTTGTGTGACTGCACTTTCTAGAGCTTCAGTTGGAATTGAGCTACAAGATTTCAACATAAGCAAAAATCTACTAGAGTTATCCGGGGGAAGAGACACTTTACACATAATGTCACATTTAAGCCAAATTGAGAGTTATCAATAAAATATAATTTTTCTCTAATACGCTAGGGTGTGCTTCCGAGCACCTCTGGGCCAGGCGCTCTGCTGCTGGTTCTCCCTTAGCACTAAGGACGGCTCCTGCGGCTGCTCCTTCCCATTACATAGAAGGGAAAACTGAGAGACTAAATGTTACCTGCCCAAGGCTGTTTGGCCAGCAAAGTGCTGGGAAGATTTTAATTCAGGTCTTTATCAAATTCAGAACTTCAAGCTCTTGTGACCTCATGAGTTCCCAAAGCTGAAGCAAAGCCTCGGTATAAAAGTGTGTGGTGTCCATGTGTGTATATGTGATTGCATGTGTATTGGTGCAGTGTGCTTGTTTGTGCACACAAGTGCACGCAGGTGTGTGCACATGCATGGGGAAGCCATAGATAGATGTCAAGAATCATCCTTGATCACACATCTACCTTCCTCGTTGAGGCAACGTTTGTCAGTCAAACCACAGCTTGCTGGCATGGCCAGTCCTAGTTATCCAGTTAGGAGAATCCTGTTTCCCCATCTGAGGGTGGAATTACAGAGCACCCCTACCCACCTCTCACAAGGGTTTCTGGAAACTTGAACTTGGTCCCATGCTAACTTGTGCAGTGGTTAACTGCTGAGCCTCTTCCCAGACCCCACAAGTGGTTTTAATAGGACATTAAAAATGATGTCAGTCAGGCAGCAGTGGCGCACACTTTTAATCCTAGCACTCGAGATAGAGGCAGGTGGATCTCATGCGTTCAAGACCAGCCTGGTCTACAGAGCAAGTTCCAGGACAGCCAGGCCTACACAGAGAAACCCTGTCTCAAAAAACCAAAAGGAGGAGGAGGAAGAAGAAGAGGAGGAGGGGGAGAAAAAGAAAATGAAATCCTTAGATGTTTGGTGTCACTCAAGAAATGCTAGCTCAAACACTGACGGTCTCAGGGACCTGACCCTAAACCTGAGGGTCCTCCTTGAGGAAGACCCCCTCACAACACAGTGCTAGCTTTCTTGGGCCTGCTCCCCCACAGCGCTGCCTGTCAGCCAAGATGCCTCCCACAGTAGATAATAGGAAGGGACCCCAGCCATACCATCTACAAACGGCTTACCTTCATGTGGGATTTGAGATTGTCCTTGCGAGCACACCGGAATGGACAGAGCGGACACTGATGACTTTTTAAGCCTGTGTGAATCACCATATGCCGTTTCCAGTAACTCTTCCTTTTTATAACCAAACCACATATTGGGCACTGGAAAGGCTTCCCGCTTTCTTCTTCTGGGGCTTGGAAAAGGGAGGGGAGAAAAGGGGATATTAAGGAAAACAAAAAGGCACATTGCGTCTGACAGTTAAAATACATGTGTCACTACATAAAAAGCAGTATCTTCGGTGTCGCCCCCTTTGGAAACTCTAAGATTATAACTGTGAGGAAAGTCTTATAGCTGTTCTTCTCTAGGGAGAGGCTCACATTCAGGTAGCACTCCCATCGGGGTTCTATCTGCCGCCACCGAGCATCCTGCCTGGGACAGCCTTACTCCCAAAGGCTGTGATGTACCGGGAGGACATCTGCAGAGGGGCCGAGCCTGGCCCCAAAGGCATCCCCAGGCCGAGAAGCCCAGTCGGTCTCTGAATTCCCACTTGGTAATGAGTGAGAAATAAAGGCAATCTCACGGGACAGGGAATAATGCACTGTTCCACACAGAAAGCCAAACAACTAGCAGAAAGCTCATGTGCTGGCATCCAGCGGAGACAGAGCTCAGCATCCCCACTGGTGACTTGTTCAGTTGTGGCTCGTGCAGACAGAGGCTGCTGCCAATTTAGCCATCAGGGGGTCCTCGGGTCAGGTTTTTTTTTTTTCCTCCTGTGTCTGTCCCTCTGCCTCTAACAATGTGTACTGCCTTTCTCTGATCTGCATGGGGCCTAGCTACCTACTGTAGAAAGGGACATACCAGGCCACCACAAATGCTTCCAATTTTCGGGGAAGCAAACAAACCAACCGCTTCCCCTAAGTGCAGCTCAGATTGCTGTCTCCTGTACCATCCTCACCAGGAAGTGCCTCTGTTGCCATACTATTGCTGAATTTCTGATCTACCAACTAACCTCTACAACTTGTGGGTACAGGGAATAAAAATGGGTGCAGTTGCAGGCTCTGTGTGTGAGTGTGTGTGTGTCCCTGGGGTTGAACCTAGGTCTCCACTGACACTGAGATACATCCCCAAATTCTTTTTACTTTTTATTTTATTTCAAACTAACTGTTCCAGCTAGGCCAGTGACCTCCAGGGATCTTCCTGTCTCTGCTTTCTCAGGAATGAGATTAAAGGTGTGCACCGCTGTGCCTGGCTTTTAAGTAGGTGCTGGGGATCCCAACTTGAGTCCTCACTCGTAAGAGGCAAGCACTTTACAGACTGAGGCCCCTCTCTTCCTTGCAATTTATGAAGAAAGAAACTGAGTCATTTGTTCTGAGGAATCCCCCATGTTCTATAGCCAATTGTGGCCACATAGTATGTTTGGCTTTTTAAAAATTATTATTATTGCCTCGATTTTTGTTAAACTGCTAGTTTAAGGCCTGACTACATTTTATGACAATAATTCATAGATGGCATATATCAGAAGGCATGCAACAGAGACCTCTGGCCTTGATGTGCACACACACACAATGGGAAAAAATTATGGTTAAAAAGAAAACCAAAGGGGATTCACAAAAACAAATGAGAGCATGAAGCTTATTTGAATCCTGTAAGCTAAGAGGAAGGAGTCGGGCATATGTGTGGTGGGGGGAATGACCGTGTTCCCTTTCCATCTTGTGCTATTTGAATTTTTAAATACAAACATTACTTCTGTGATTTTTAAAGGAAGCATTCCCAAGTGCATACTTTAAGATAATCTCATTATTTATTCATTGAGTCAACTCTGTTTCTACATGCCAAGAACCACTTAAAATGGATGGAACCAGAAAGGCTCTGAAATAAGTTTAGGAGATTCAAACACACACACACACACACAATCTTACTAATACAGGTATAAGTGATACTAGTTGGCTTAACCAAGCAACTTGAAAAGGCATCCTCTAACTGAAAATATTTCATTCCAATATTTCATTCCAATATGCATTGGAAAGTCAACTTCCAGTGCTCTGATTGGCAGTAGGTGTGAACAATCAAGGGTTCCTTCTACTCTAAGGAAAACACCATGGACAGACCCACATCATTCACTCATAAAAGGCCAGAGCTTCCCCCCTCTGTGTGGAGGATCTGGGCTGATCTCATCCCTTTCTCTCCATCATTGTTTCCCTCCATACTGATATCCTGGTTCCCCAAAGCCTGCATACGGAACAACAGATTGTCAAGAAAGGCCAGGACTGGGCCTCTAGGTGTGACTGTTGTTATACAACGAGACAGAAATGATAATGATGTCTACTCTGGGTAAGAAGAACACCGAGCGATATGGAGAACACGCACAAACTGGCTGTGACGGGTCCCTATTTTACAGGAGCGTCTTCCACTACTGAAACCAGAAACTAATCTGACAGAGCACAGGAAGGGAAGAGACACTGAGACTCCCCCACAGGCTGACCCCTTCATGGCACACCTGAGGAAGGCAGCAACAGGAACACGGCCAGAATGCAGATTCCCCAGGACCCTGTCTTGCCTGTGTGATCAACAGCCTCTCTAGTCTTTCAATCACCTCCCTAGCCACCATCTTAAAAACCAATTCTGTACTTTCAAGTGTATGACATGCAACACATTTCCCATGCCAGGACCCTTCTAGCATTATCTGTAAGTTGCCTTGGCATATAGAAACTCAGTGATTCCAAATAAACAATGCATAAATGTAATAAACCCTACATATCAGCACTCCATATAAATCCATTTATTCCATCTTGAAACTATGCTGCCTTTAGTTTTAATTAGTACCAAAATACAGATGAATCGTGTACAAATTAGGGTGATAGACTAGGGGAAAATATAAAAATGGGAAGATGCTGACTGAAAAAAGATAACTCTTTGGAATTGTATGCATCTGTGTGTGTACTCACGCGTGAGCTTGTGGAGGCCAGATGACTAAATCTCTCCCTGAACCTGGAACTAACCCGTTCGATAAAATGGCTGACCAGGAAATCTTTGGGATCTGCCAGTGTCAGCCTCCCTAGCATGGGGATTACAAAGGTACACACTTTTTATGTGGGTTCTAGGGGATCAAACTCAGTTGTTATGCTTCTGCAACAAGCTCTCTGCAGAGCCCTCCCCACAGCTCTCTGTTTGGAAGGACAGGACAGAAGCCATGTGAAAAGGTCGCCACACTGTGATCAGCTCCTGGTGGCGCTTGCATTTTTACTTATTCCGGAAGAAATTTCACATTTCAGGACACATCCCATGTGCACATGATGCTGTTAATGACAAAAGATGGGGAGGAAAAGTGCAGTTTCTTTCTATGTCAAACTATTTGCTGTAACTTTTGCTCAGATTTAGAGCCTGGGTAATTACAATCACTTCCCCGGGATGAAGCACACACCCCAGAAAGCACCAAGACCGAAGTGTTCATGCTTTTACCTAGTTTGCAACTGCCTGGTAAACAAGTCCCCTCCATAACACATCACTGCAAACAAAACTAAATTCCACCCGATGCTAACAGATGACGTGGGACAGAGAACTGTTAATGTGTTGCTTTGGAGAAAATGCTCACTCATTCTACAGACAGTAACAGTGAGACAGAAGACAGCCTAGGTCGATGGAAGCATGCAGTAGTCATAGGTTATACTGTGAGGAATGATGGTGAAAAACACCCTCAAAGCAGATGCAAATAACAGGTATGAATATGCAGCTCAGAACGTGGCCTGACATGAGACTTGTTGGGGCCCTGAGGAAATAAGGCTGTTGTACAGTTGCTCAGCTTAGACAAGCTTTAGATGATCAAATTCAGGTGCACGGGGGAAGAGGGGGATTGAGGAGGGAGAAGGGCACCCTACCTGTGTATCTCCAGAGTTCCAGACAGTTCCAGCTTCCACACATGACTCAGTAAGCTGCTGGACTGTAAAGTGAGGCTAAGTGAAAAGGGCTGAGAAAGTGGTGAGAGATGAGTAAGTGATGCTGGAAATAGAAGGAAGAGATGAGGCAGGCTGCAGGTTAGCCCTGATGCATGCCCCTCACATGGTGTGCCCAGAAACGGTTCTGGATGAATAGATGGACAAGCAGTCATGTGCTCACACACCTACAGCTCAGCTGCTTCCAAAAGCAAACTGAGAGCAGCTTGTGTGGACTTACGTCACTGGTAAAGTTCAGTGATACACACTGAACTATCAAAGTGAGCAGGCTCTGCACAAAATGGAGATGCTCATACTGGAGACTTGAGAGAAAGCTTTGAAAGGAAAGATGCCATGTACAAATAATAATAATGATGATGATGATAATAATAATAGAATGCTTGTTGAGAGTTAGTGGATAGAGTTAGAAAATTAGCAGTAAATAAGTGCATAGGATATTGCAACAGGAAGGAATCCTAGTGACAATTGTAAACACCTCAGTTTGCACATAATGACACATAACTGCGTACGTTCACACAGGGCAAGGGGTTGGGGGAAATAAGATGTTGTTGAAGTTCAGCCACCTAAGAGACAAGGCTGAGATCAGAGCACCTCTTAATTTCCAGTTTGGTGTTCTACCTATTGTCAACACATAAATCCACAAAACAATAAAAACAACTTCACAGAGCTAAATAATAGTAACGACAACATTAAATCATGAAAGGTTCCAGGAATTATTAAAACACATTCAAGTTTTCATAGGCTCTACCATCAAACATGTCTGGCTAGAGCCTTGCTAGAATGGGCTGTAAGTCAAGATAATTTGCAGCTGAGTAAATGAGCACACAGCTCTTACCATGCACATAAGTGGTGTTTGCAGAAGCTGGGAGACCCTGGCTGTGCATAATCCACGCCCATTTCATTATCCCCAACACTGTAGACCTATGAACTTGACTGGTTCATATATGTGTAAGATGAACCTTCCTTTCTAACAACGTACATGGAGTTTACTCTATGAACAGATTTTAAAAATCTTTTTGTTTGTAAGAGGTTGGTTTGTTCGGGTCTCCTGTAGCTTCAGCATCCCACAAATGTGTTATACAGTGGAAGAAGACTTTGAACTTCTGACCCTCCTGTCCCCACATAACAGGTATTCCTCACCACAGCCAGGTACCACGGTACTGGAGATCAAACCCAAGGCTCCATGCATGTAGGTAAACACTCTACCACCTACCTTCATCACCAGCCCAGACTTTAAATCTTTTCATGAAATCTCATGGGCATGTCTCTCAAATGCCATTTCAGTAGACAAGAACTTAGGGCGGAAAGAGCAATATCTAACAAGACTCTAACCAGTGTGACATTATTGATGTGTGTCTTAACAAGCATTAAATAGAACTAAGGCATAAGTTGGATACTTACAGCCATTCTACATTTAAAATTATCTGGAAACATTTGAGAGCAGCAAAGAATGAGTGCTGTTAGAAAGTGAGTCTACTAGGTGAGTCTTACATGTAATAGTACTGGTTATGGCTCTAGCAACTGTGGATCTAATGGAGAATGGGGAGCGGTCATCTCTGGAGCTTTTAAGTATCTGCAATGATGATTTTAATAATACCCCAGAAAGATGAAAGGAAACAGCAGCCCAGAAAACCCTTATGGAGTGGCGTTGCAAACAGCCTTAGCTGTAAGCTGCTAGGGGCCAGGGTGCTTTGAAGTCTATGTAAATTTTACTGGGAATAAGACAATGTCTTGGAGACCCTTTCTCGGAAACACCACCTATTATTTCTTTAACCAGGAGCCTGGCATCCTGAGACTCCTGTTGGCTTCCCACAAGAAACTTTGTCTTGAAAATCAAAACCATTTATTTTATTCTGAGCTGTGAGAGAACAGTGGCTTCAAAGAGAATAGAGTCAATGTGTGACATTTATCTTTAGAGCAAATGGACATCATCTTCCCTCTGGTGTGTCCCCTTTCAGAAGAGCGGTGTAGCATGTGCTAGGGGCGCAGGTCACATGAAAGAAGCCTCCCCCTCGAGTGTCACGGCTCTCCGGAGGGGCGGAAAGGCTACCGAGTGTTGGACTCTCAAGGAATTCAACACACCATGACCTGGCAACAACAGAATCCTGCTCAAAAAAAAAAAAAAAAGAATAAAATCAGACCTAAAAGACACTATTTTTTTTTCATGATCTGGACTCCCTTAACCTGAAGAAGGTCAAAGCAATGTCTGGTGTCTAAATTACCTGAGACAGGATCAGATTCCCTAGCACACAGCTCTTTGCAACTCCAGAGACAACTGTGTATGCCTTCCCCCCACCCCCTTTTATTTTTAACATTTTAAGAAACAGCTTTAAAAAAAATCCTGCTTGAAATCAGGATGATGTCCGAGTTTTGTGGTCTCTTTGTGGAGGTAGGAGTAGGGGTTGTATTTGTCTGTTTGGGGTAGGTTCTTTCTTTTTTCCCTCTGATACAGGGTCTCATGTGGTCAAGACTAACTTTGAACTCATTATTTAGCCAAGGATGACCGCAAACTTCTGATCCCTCTCCAGTGTAAGGATTATAAGCATCTGCCACCAGTCTATTGTTGGTTTCTTGGTAAAGTGGAGTTGGGTGTGATTTGGCTTTGCCTAAAAAGCACTGTGACAGTACGGTAAGACCTGCACTCATGATTCCTGTGTGTGCGTGCATGCATACGTGTGACACAGATGCAGATGGAAGTCAGAGGGCAAGTCATGGAACAGATTCTCTCATCCCACCAAGTGGGTTCCTGGGATCAAATGCAGGTCATCAGGCTTGGTGGAGAGCAACTTTGCACTCATTTCACTGGTCTGCTCACTGCTCTTGATTTGAACATCTGAACATTCATTGATTGAAATAGTAAATCTCTCTTACACATCTCCCTCGCTGAAAAGCCCACAGATACACTGTCAAGACTGAGTACATTTAAAACAAAAGAGGAACACACCTTCTCTCCTCAGAGGCACATCCTGCAGCAAAACAAACAAGAAGCCAACCTTACAGTGGATACTTCCTTCCTTCTCATTTCTCAATGTGTCTGGTATTCAGTGAAAGGTTTTCTTTCTCAGGCCTGGCCTTCTGCAGTCAAGAGCACTTTAAGATAATAAGGGCCGCAAAGTTCTGTTTCAGAGACTGGCTTTACTGCTCATTTCTTTCCGAGCCTCCAGCCAACTACCTTTCACTCTTCAATGTGTGTAGGCTTCTCCGAGAAACAGATGCCAGCCAAAAACCCATTGCCTCGATAAGCAAAAAGGAGAATATTTACACAACTGCATTTCGCATACCATCTTGCCTCCCTACACTAAATGACTGTCAGTCAAAAGTGACTTCTCTTGAGAAATTACCCAGCTCCCTTTACTTGGCCTCGTTTTAGCTGTTTCCCTCCTTTCATCACAAGGAAGGTGAGGAGCTGGAAGCAACAAAATCCAAAATGCATAAGCATTTGATTACCCTAAGGACACGCCAGAAACTCAGGAGTAGACCATTTGCCTCACTTAGGTCAAAGTCCCAGTTCCCCATTTTTCTTGGTCAGTTCTGCTGTTCACACAGGCTAGCTTGCTTATAAACAGCATCTCACATGAGTCTAGCCTGGTCTAAGTCTGCAATCTGAGTGCTGGCCTGACAGGTCACTATGCCTAACTTGTTTACAAAGTTTGTTGTTGCTATTGTTTGCTTTGTACTTATTAGTGGTGTGTGTGTGTGTGTGTGTGTACACATATATGTACACATGTATGCACGGAGGTCAGAGGACAACTTTCAGAGTCATGTTCTGCTCCCATCATTTGGGTTCCAGGGATAAAGCTCAGGTTGATGGCAGTTGCCTTTACCTACAGAGCCAACCCGCTGACCCTACAGAAAGTATTACAATCATGGTACTTAGCTCACTCCATAACTCAATGTGCCACGTACACCAAATTGATGTTAACTCTGGTCACCAAGGGTAACCACAAGCACACTTCACCAGTGTAGCTGCGAGTGACTGGCAGATGCCAGAGCATGCACAATGGTTACATGCATAACGATGCAGGACATGGCCTACTTTCTGTCCCAGCTTTGCAGGAAATCCTTGAGAACAGGCATTTATCACAAATGCTACTTTGAAGCAGACCATTACATGAGCTGGCCCTGCCACGCCACCATGGCAGTGACTGAACCTCTCCTTCCGAGGACCTGGCTGTGAGTGGCGGGCTCCACGGGAAAGGACCATCCTACACTGCTGCACACATAGCTTTCATATGTGAATGGATTTGAACAAAACGAAGCCTGGGCAAGAAATTCTTGCCTTCTGTTTGACAAGAAATTACAGGTGAATAGGATAGGTGAACAAAGCTTAAATTCCACAAAAACGTAATAAAAATCCTCACATAAAGGCGTGTGCTGTGATCAATTAGGGCAGAGCAGTTAGTGAGTACACAAAAGTCCATTTGTGACAGCGGCAGCAGGGCCTCCTCGTCCACTATTTCTAAAGCAGTGTTTCCCCCTCTGTGTTCACCATGCTTTGCGCTCTTTGATCTTCCCCCATTAAATGTATCTGGTATGTGCCTAGTCTGAACTTGGTCAGGGATGGGGGTGCAGTGGGGTGGGGGGAAGTGCATGGAAAGGACAGAGTATTATTGCACGTCGCTAAGATTATTCATTACTTTTCAAAACCACAGCCGTTTGTGAAGGCTTTGTGTGGCACACACATGAAAGACTATTATGCCGTCCATTTTAAGTATTTTTGTTGTGTTCTTGCTTTTTGATTTCTGCCTCGTCTTAGATGGGGAGCCCCAGTGAAAAGGCAGAGAGGAAGACACGGTGGGCAGTTTACAGTCAAAGAGCCCTGCCGCGTGGCCGAACAAGATTCCATACCTGAACTGGAGGGCTTGGAGACTCTTCCCTTGGAAACCGGAAGTAACAGTAGCTCCAAGGACTGAGCAGGTGCCGAGGGCGCGGGTGGCGGAGGGGGCGTGACTTTCTCTGGCTTCTTCTCGGAAGGCGGCAGCGGCAGAGGGTCGTCGGGTAATAAGGATGACTTCTCAGCCAGGAGGCTGCCCGCGGCCCGGGCGGCCACCTCTTTCAGAAGGGCTGCAGAGGAGGTCATGGAGGCCAGCGACAGGAAGGAGCTGGCTGGAGGCGGGTGCTCCTGACCCGGAGTGAGGCTTCTCTCACTCACTTTCTTAGACAAAGCTGCCAAGGTGGAGCTGGCCGACTGGGAGCTGAAGGGGGAGGAAAAGGACTCAAACCTCAGGCTCTCCTCTGTCCGGGACAGGGACTTGTCCTGCAGAACAGCATTGGCGGCGGCTTTCAGTTTGAGGATGGCCGAGTCTGGAGACAGGCCGCAGGTAGTGGTTGAGTTCGGCAACCACTTACCTTGATTCCAAATGAAACGGTTACTTGGGGTGTATTGGTCACTCTGATCCTGCTTCTCTGCCAGCTTCCTGGCCAGGACACTGAGTTGCTGGGCATGGTGGGAGGGCGGGGAAAATGACAGACTGGGGCCAACGTTCACGGGGGACTCCACCCTGCCATTGGCTGTGGCATCAAGTTTGAGGGATCCAGCCTCCAGCAGCCGCCTCAAGTTGCTGCTCAGAGGTTTATTTGAGCTAGGCGGGTCATCGTCACACACAGAAGACACTCCGGGTGAAAGGTGGTCTGGACACTGCAGCGAGTCTCGAAGGACCTCACCATCAAGTGCCACCAGCTCCAGCGTGTGGCTGCTGGGGGTGGCGCTGCCCAGGGAGGTGTCGGGGGATGTGGATTGCTCTGGGATCCGGTCCTCCAGGGACAGCTTATAGTTCTCCTGCACTTCCCCATAGGATGCTTCCGATGGAGTCTCAGAGGAGTTCCCATACCAGTGTTCTCCTTCGCTGAAATCTCCCTCGGCCTCGTCCTGCCTACTAACATCTGGAGGGAATCAAGAAGACCAGGTTACTCCCACAGAGAACAGCCAGTTTGAGAACCCCACAGGAGAGGTGGTGACATGCAGTCTTCCCTTCCACCCAAGAACCACACCAGAGACGGCAACACCAAGCGCTGCCTCAAGGTATGTGCGCTAAACAGGCAAGGCGAAAACACCAGCAAGTCAAGAGCTGGTCCTTTCAGCAGTGATTCAGTAAGAGCTGAACTAGAGAGAGAGAGGAGGAAAAACCTGGAAAGAAGCAGCTAGATAAAACCCTGCAGCTGTCCATGAATGGGAAAAACAAAATAAAGCCCGAAGCCTTGCAAACACCAAGCACAGTGACCCCTTGGAGAGTGGCAGAACTACAGAGGAGCCTGGCAGAGCCAGCAGGCAGCTGCCCCATCCTAGCCCGGTGACCTCAGGCATATCACCTAGGTGGTTTGAGGCTTCGTTTCCTCCAGTACAAGATGCAATCTCATTTTTAATAAAGCTTCTCTGAGCGTGTAAACACTAACTCTCTTGGCCAGTTGTTATAAAGCTTAAGTTCCAATAAGCATGTGACCGTGTTTTTAAAACAACAACAAAAAAGTGCTCCATAAAAATCAGATCTCATTAGCAAACTCCGTTAGCATCAGCGGCTGAGTTATGTGTGCCACTCACATGCCAATGTCCAGTCACCAGCTTTCCTGCCATGTACTTAAGGGTGGTGACTAGAAAGCTGTTCTTTCCGCCTCTACAAGTTCTTTTCTATCCCTTAATATAGGGATCCACCGCCTCTCTGGTCCTCCCCCAGACACTAGTCAAGTGGAACTCCACATTCCAGGAATGCTGGTGAGTGCCAGCACACTTTCACCTTTGTGACCTTCATCTGGAAGGCCCTTTCCCAGAAGTCTACCCATCCTCCCTCATGCCTACCTCCAAATGTTCTTTTCTTAAAATTGTCCCGCAGAATCAATCTCTCCTTCCTCCTCACTCACTCAACAAGTCACTACAGTGTGCCTAATGTGTGCCAGGCATTATTCTAGACTGTCGTAAATTGAACAACATTTAACAAAATAATGATCCTGCCTTCTTAGGGCTTTCACTTCAGCAGAGGAAGACTGATGCTAAATTACACTCAAAAGATGATTCTGTGGACAGGAGGTTGGTTAGCACAATGGGAAGAACTGCTGACTGTGACAAGAAGGATCCCAGGAAAGCTGCAGTTTTAGAGAAGGTGGCAAGGTCCCTCACTGACATGGTGACTTTTGAGCAAACACATAAAAGAGATGAGGAGGCTGGGAAAGTGACCCTGGCATGAGATTTCGCAGCACAGCATTCTCAACCGCAGCATTCCAAGGAAGCTAGCTCTAAGGGGCCTGCAGTGAGGGCTGGGCTGAGAAGCAGGGAAAGGAGGGCCAATGGGCAGTGCCTGCTGGAGTGGATGTTTGTCAACTGAGTGAGGATATGTCATATGCAGATCAGTGACCTGCTGTGAGCTAGGAGCTGGCAACACTGGAAGCCTGCACAGAGGCCTCATAGCGTGCAGCTCATGATGCCAATGGGTTGACTGCTACGCTGCCTCGCGCGAGAAACAAGCTGCAGTTAGAGAAGTGGAGCAGGAGGCCCTCGGGGATTAAAGCACAGGAGGGATGGAAGGGGCTTCCTTCACTCTTAGAGTCCTGCTACCTGACTCCCTTCCAGAAGGAAGGAAATGTCCCTTGGCTTGCAGCCCCTAACCTGCACACCCCACTGTGAGCCCAGCAGGGAGCCTGGTCCCCAGCAGACTTTCATCAGTGTTAGGAGCCTACACCACATTTTCCTGGTGCGAAGCTCCAACACCATCACACACTGTTTTCAGAGATTTAACTGCACAAGTGAACACAGTGGTCTCCCCTGCTGTCCGGAGAGGAGCTGCCACAAACAACAAATCCTCTCGCTGGTGAAGGCTCTGCAGCGTTCCCAGACTTCTCAAGTCATCAAGGAAATGTAAAATACCAAATGGAATTTGCTTTTGTTCAAAAAAAAATGCTAAAATTAAATTTTCTCTGTTAAAACCAGGTCCTTGCCATTTGCCACATTAAATACCTTATACATCAAAAAATAACAATAACATGGGATCTCTGCTACACACAGTAAGAAAAGTAAAACACTGGAAGAATCATTATAGTAAGGATTAGCTGACTCTTTAATCATTATACATATTACATGAGTGAACAGAAAAAATACATTATCCAAAATACAGTGCTTTGGGGTTCTATTATCATACTTGTGGAGCACTAGTCAGCACTGGTACTGAGTCAGCACAGTAAGAGTTAACTAAGAAGATCCATGAAATGAGGGTTTTGAAAACCTAGAAAGTTACAAACAGGTGTCCAATCTTGTCATTTTACTGAGATGACGAAATGCAATAAAGGTAGCCAGTTAATTCAATGTCATATGGCTATCTACCACTAACATCAGAAGCAAAGACCCAAATCTCTGGACCCTTGGCCCAGGGCTCTGTAAAGGGTCTTTTACCACCTGATGTAATTGTTGTCTTGAAGGTTTAGTGCTGAATAAGCGCACCCTTTCTAGTTCTTCATGAGCTCTGGCTGGCTGGTTCCACTCAGCTGGTCTGGCTCACATTCCTCTCCAAGCTGACTGATTCACACTGGCTTCTCTCAGCCTCTGACTGGATCACACCGCTTGTCCTCATACTAAACTCTAACAATCTGCTCTAGTCTTCCGGCTTTTTCTCACTATCTGCCTTGTTCTGTCTTCACCTCTCTTCATCCTGCCTCTGTAAAACACTCCCGGTAAAACTGCATCTTCTCTCTCTCTCCCTCCCTCGCTCTCTTTCTCACTTGCTCTCGCTCTCTCACTCTCTCTCCCTGTGCTGCTCTCAAGTTCTCCCTCTTGGGTTTATCCTATGTCTAACTCATTCTGTCAGTCTTTCTCTGATTCATCACTCTGTCTGCCTCTCAATTAGACATCACTTTTAAACATGGGTGCTTCCTTCCACAAACTAACTTTACCTTCATTGTTTGGAATTAAAGGTGTGTACTAAGGACATGTGTATTCCTGCTAAAGTAGCCATGGTGCTAGATTAAAATTCCTCTACAGGGCTTCTCTGCTAACCAGAGGAGTCTGCCACGGGCCTCTAGGATGGCTCTGCCAGGAAGTTCTTAGAGGTTGGCTGCCCTCTTGACACTCCCAGCTACCCTTCCATTGGTGGAATCTGAAATCAGCAAGGGGTCCTTCCACATAAAGAGCATTCCCTCCCTATCTGGAGATCCTGAGGAGAGAACCCTTGACTCTGTACTTTATTCTCTCGGCTCCCTCTCTGACTTTTTTTTGTCATAGCAGGCAAAGGTTGACCCAACTACCTAAAGAGTTCAGTGCATCTCATGGCAAAGGGCCAAAGCATGGCTACGCTTCCTAAGGCCCTCCACGTCCTCAGGGCAGGGGAATAGCCCTCCTGAAGCGGGTGGGCAGGCCAGAAACTACAGAGTTATCCGATCAGAGTAATTCTACCAAGCATCAAAGACTCTCAAATCAGACACATAGCTAACACTTATCTCCACATAAGGCCATCCTCCCAAATTTGCCAAAACATGACCTCAAACAATTGTTATGAGTGAACAAAGAATTTCACAGAGTGCTGTATGCCCCTAAATGCCTGTGTGTTTCTCAAGCATCCAATTCCCATTCCAAGCAGATGCAATCACAGAGATCCATGTTCCTCTGAACTATCCAAGAGTAGGATATTCATAGCACTCCTTATTCAATGTGACAGCCAATCTTTGTAGTTAACTTGGTTGAATCTGGGATTAACCAACACATACACCTCTGAGGGTCGGAGGGGACTGTGAGAGGATATCCTGGAAGAACTGACTGACGAGGGGACACCAAAGAATCTGAGGGAAAAGCAGGGCTGGTTGTGCTTGCCTGGCTTCACTCTTGCTGGTAACACTTTGACCTTGTTGCTGCTACTGCTGCCGCCATCCTTAGCTGGAGATGGACCCTCGCTTCTTCTGCCTTTTAACGTGGACCAAAGACCTGTGACGCTCCATGCTCCTTAGTCCTTCAGGGCCAGACAGGGACTGCTAAGACACCTAACCTTGTTCACTGAGTAGCTACTAGATGCTCAGCCTCTCCGTATGAAGATAGCCATTGCTGAAGTACAGGAAGTGTTGTGTAAGCCATCTAATAAGTCACCTTTGTGATATGCAGCCATTCCATTGGTTCTGCTACCCCAGAAAACTCAGTACCGCAACACAGTCACTTCCCTGGATGTCTCTAAGTCTGAGCTACTCAAATAACCAGAGAGTTTGAACACAACCCCTCAAAAGAGAAAGAGCATGTATTTGAGAGGAAAATCAGCTAAAATTATTCCGATGTCCTTGAGGTCAAATGAAAAGTACAGGAGGCCTTTAGAAAAATAAACGTAAGATACGTGAGGAGATTAAGAAACGATCAAAATGCACTTTCTGCTTTTAAGACTGGGAGGCTCCAAATAGAAATTGTTTGTTTTTATTTATTGTTTTGTTTGTGAGTTCCTCTGTATTAAGCACCAGCTCATAGAGAATGTACTGATTCAGCTGCAGGGAACTCCTGTCCTGGTACATCCTTGAGGAAAGACTCCCTAGAGGGACCTGCTGGGTGCCACAAAGTGCAGGACATGTAATTCCTGACTTTCACTTCTCAGAATCCAAGGCCCAGGCAACAAAAAGACACCTCCATCTTCTTGTCCATCAACCAGCATGAAATCAGCCTAGGAAATGACAGAGCAGGACAAGGTCCTAGCAAAGCTTCCCACGGCTTTCACCGCTTTCTTAACCAAGGCATCCTGGGGAAGCCTCTACATGGCCAGTGCAAGTAACTCTAGTAAACATATTACTTTTAACCTCTAAAAATGTTTTTTCCATTATTATTCCTCCAACAATATCTCTCTAGACTGTCAGACTTGCACTGTTGCTTGTCAGATTTACACAACAGTGTGCAGGTACACGTGTGTGTGTGTATGTGTGTGTGTGTGTGTGTTCCCTCTGAAAATCTGAAAGTCAAAGAATTAAGAATAAAAATACTACAATTACGGAGTGAAAGTACACCAAACATGTTTCTGTTTCTACATTGCAAGTACTTCTTTCTTGAGTAAAACAAAACAAACTTCTAGCACCTAACACATTTATTTATAATTTAGCTCTCAAGCAGCAATCGGGTAAGCTGATATCCAGAACTCTTCAGTGTCCACAGAAGAGAATGTCTCTGCACCTCCTCTTCTCAAAGTTGCAAAGTTTTTATTAAATGCATTTAACTGGGATAATACTCAACTCGGAGCATCCTCATTTTTTCGAAGGATGGGGAGCAGATAGACATAACAACATATACAAAACACCTATTAATTTCCAGCCTCTGGAGTTAGGGTAAAGCAAGGGCAAACAGAACCTGCAGGCCCCATTTCTCAGCCTACTTATATATCATTCCTATCAGTAGTCCACACACACAGATCCACCAGCCTTTTAGGATGAGTAGAGGTTGACCTGGGTCAACAGTGACTGTCTCTGTAACACTCACATAGGCATGTTCAGCTGCTACCTACCAACTAGCTCGATTCCCTGTAAAGACCTTCCAGCTCCCTTCCTTCCTATTATCTGCCTGCGGTAAATATCTACATCTGCCTATAAAGGTTACAAATCTCTATCAGCATGACGACTGTACCCGTAATACTTGCTGCAAATCAAACAGCCATTTCTTTACATGAAACATTATACAAAAGTGATGTGTGAAGTTGAAGGAGTTGTACTACAAAAGCAACTGGGAAACCAATGCTAAGGCTAATTTTTAGGGGTTTTTATTTGTTTGTTTGCTTGATACAGGCCCTCGGGTATTCCAGGCTGAACCCGAATTCACTGTGATGGTTAGATTTACTTGTCAACTCAACACAACCTAGAATCTGTGTCTGTGGGCATGTCTATGGAATTGTTTCAATCAAGTTAATGGATATGGGAGAAACAGCCCACTTTGGGCAGCATCATTCCCTAGGCAAAGGGTCCAGAACTGTGTGTGAGTGGGGATGTCATGCTGAAAGCAAGTAGCCATGCATGTCTTCATTCATTCTCTCCTCTCTTGACTGTGACTGATGCAGCTGTCAGTATTGAAGCACTGTGACTTCCCTGTAGCAATGGGCTGTAACCCAGGCTTCTGAGTGAAACAAACCCTTTCTCCTGGTTCTGATCAGGATATTTTATCACAAAAATGAAAGTAGAACACTTGCTGTGTGGACAAGAATGACTTCTTCCTGCCTCTCCTTTCTGCATGCTGGGGTTACAGATGTTTGTGGCACCGAGGATGGGGCTTCATGCTGGCTAAGACTGGGGGCACCCTACAAGCAGCCAAACCCCTACTAATACTAATTTAACACAACAAAGACATAGGAAATGTTCACAGAATTCACATGGCCCAAAGTGGAGCCCGGCAGTTTATAGGCTCACGGTAGAGCAGGGACGGACAAGGATTCAGGTCACAAGGCTGCTGCTGCCATAGGGAGGAGCAGTTAGTTTCAGCGGTATAGTCAACTTTGGAAATGGCACTATAGCTGTTGAAAACAGTCACTCCCAAACGGGCTTGTTCCTCTGCGAAGAACCAAAATGAAACATATCTTTTGTGAATAAGGCTAACACTGGGGTGGTGTGTATGTGTGTATAATTAACCCAATGTGGAGCGTTCTCTCCATTTGAAACTGGCACTGTTGGTTCACCAAAGGTAAGCATCTCCGCTGATGCCCTCACAGACACTAGCTTAAAATGCCACTCCACCACATGGCAGAGGCAGGAAGTTAGCCTCTCAGGAGACCCTGCTCCATGCTCAAAGAATAAGCTCCGACTTCTCTGGTGGTGGCGAGCTACTGCCAGGTGGCCAGACTACAGAGCAAGAAGATCACTTTTCTCAGTGGATTCCACTGCTCAAGGTGAAGGCCACAACGGGGCTGGGATCTGATAGGTTTTTGCAAGCACAGAGATGCCTCCTAGAGCACTTTTCCCAGGAGGCAAAAGCCTGGCAGCAGGCTATCTGGATTTTCACTCTCCTAGAGTATCCAAGAGTAAAAGGTCTTTCCTCTTCCAATTGGCCTGCTGGTGGTCATGGTCCCTTCCCTGGGCCTATCACTGAAGCCAGAAGGCGGGATCTAGTGGGCTCAATGTGGGTCACAGAAGAAAAGCCAGGCAACAGATGCCTGGAAGACAAAAGCCACCCACCCCCTCCATGCCGGTTAATAAGTTTCTTCTGCAGCATCCAGAGCTGTTCTCCACCAGTTTTATGATGTGAGCAAAAACACATCTGCCAAAGTCTAAATTATCCCTTTGAGGCCTGAGAACCTTAAATGAGCAGCCCTGAAAGGGAGAACCATTGTAGGTCTTCAGGGCTTGGTGGAAAGAGGTAACAATAATGAGCACATCACTCCTTGTGTTTGAAATGAATTCCACCCCAGTTAGTATGCCGGGTTCAACATTTTCAGATAAAGAGCCTGGGCACATCTCCCCATGGCCAAGAAACCAGACAGCTGCTCCATCAAAACACCCATCTCAGTAGCAACGGTCACCATCCATCTCTCCAACACAAAGGCTTGGAGCCCCACCACGCCTCCTGCCACTTTTTACTGTCCATAACGCATGTCACTCATTCACAGATTCTGTTAGGCTCCTGTCTTAGCTGTCTTCTCTATTTCTTCCAAGACCACCTTAATGGACATGAGCGCCAGTCCTTGCTGGGGCCATAGAAGCAGTCTTGTCTGAGTTGGGAGTCTCAACCAGCAGCAAAAACTAAAGCTTTCAAGAATATGTCACATCCCTCAACCCTCAAAGGCTCCACAAGGCTTCTTATGTTCATCAGGATACAATCGCAGACCTCTAAGGCCCGTATGACCTGCAGACCGGTGAAATCATTCGCATCCACTCTCTCAGACTAGGGAGGTAAGTGCTGCCACATGGCCTTTGTGACTGTTTATCTCTTTGTCACAAACCCTTTATCTCCCAAATACTCATGTGGCCAATGTCCTCAGGTCTTCAGGTAACCCCTCAAACAACAAAGGGGAAAGCAGATCTGTTTCATTTGTAGCTGTGTCCCCATCTCCTGGAACAGCACCAAGTACCAAGCAGGCCCTCACTATTTCTCAAAGGCATGAGTGAAGGAAAGAAAAGCCCTAAGATTAGAGAGGTAGTGCCTATCAATAATAGAAATTAAAACCATTTTCAAAATTAGAATCTATGATACTGTTTTTCTCGTGTGAGTCAAACACAGAACAAAGAAAAGAACCTATTTTACAAACTTTCCATCCAAGTTTCCTTCCCAGTCAAGAGGAGGCAGCCCCTCTGACCCTGACCCCGGGAGGCCCCAGGATTGACTTGGAAGCCTCTCCTGGAAACCCCAGATGTCTTTAGTTAGCATTTCTACCAGTTCTGCCTCCTAGACAGAGCCCTGTCCCTTTCCTTAATAACACTGAGTGTTTCCCACAAACCACCAAGGAAAACATGCTCTCAAGATGCCACATGTGTCTGTGGAGACCCACATGCTTGGGGAGACCAGACTATAGGAAATGGTGGGTGTGGTTATGAGCTTGTGATCCCAGCACTTGGGAGGTAGAAGCAAGAGGAGCTGGAGTTCCAGGCTAGCCTGCTGCATGAAACACCTTCTCAAAAACAGAACAACAAGAACAAAAACCTAGGAAAACACCCAGCAGAGTGCCGTAGACTCAGGGAAAGTGGCTTCATTGCCTCAGTTATTCTCAACCAGGAAGCAGACAGCGGTCAGTCCTGTGACCACCACCTTCAAAGACCAAAGCTAAAGCACAGAGAAGTATTCAGGCTTGTCCAATAGAACTTCAGAACAATTTGTGAATTCAAAACTCGTTTTATGATTTTGGAAACCCATTTCTAATGGCAAGGCCCCGAGATAGCAGGGTGCACCAGATCCCGTGGCTAACTGACTAAGCTCCAGATCCCGTGGCTAACTGATAAGCTCCAGATCCGCCACCCAGCTCACATCACATCACAGCATCCTGGTGCCTCTCCATCATACTTAAGTGAATGAATGAATTCTAGACCAAACCCTGGCAAACAGCATGCTACCAGTAAAGATCTATTGAATGAATGGAACACTGAAGATACGCCTGCTACCATGGCAAACATTTGATGTATGTCAGCAAACGTCATGCGCAACCAAGGCTCCAAGAACATAACAGCTTATACATGCGGTCTTTCTGAGTGAAAAGTCAAGGAGCACTGTGGCAAAAATAAATTTGTTCAGGTAATTAAAAATTAGCAAAGGATCAAGTACACAATATTTTTTATATACTTCATTTTGGTAGTATTTTAGAATGTGTGTGCTACAAACAAAAACATTAACAGGTTGAGATTATCACTGTGTTTCTAATACATAGGTGTGCCTTGGGAGCCACTCGGATCATCAGCGTCTTGTACTTATGTTAATTAATTGGCTTCAAGTGCTTGTAGATTTGTGGAGGCTGGAGGTGTAGATATGTGCATGTGTGAGCACACACCCATGCAGCAGGTGTGGAAGCCAGGAAGACAATGAATATCTTCCTCCCTCACTGTCCACCTCATTTTTGAGCTGGGTTCAGTGCTTTGTCTCGGCTTATTGGTAGTACATTTTAGGGATCCGCCTGTCTCTGCCTCCCAGCTCCAGGGCCACAAGCATCATCGTGGCTTCTAGGTGGCCGCTGAGGTCCAAACTCAGGCCTTCATGTTTGTGCATCAGGGGTGTTGCCCACCGAGCCACCTCCCCAGCCTCTACCTGTGGATTTCAATTTTTGATTCTTACTTTAATAGCTCTTTTGAAGACTTGGGGGTTTTCCATTGCATCCAAGGCAGAGACCCTTTCTTCAATATTTGTAGTTATTGTCTTCAATAAGCAGATGACAATCACTAGGGCCAGCGAGATGACATGGGGGGGGGGGGCTAAATGAGCCTGCCACCAAGCCTGCTGCCCTGAATTTGATCCTTAGGACCCACTTAGAGAAAGGAGAGAGTCGACTCCTAAAATTTGTCCTCTGATTTCTACAGACATGCCAAGCGCTAACCAACACTAGGTCACATGACCAGGACTTTTCACATGATCAAATTAATGTGACTCCCAGATCTAAGATGAATGAGGCCCCTAAAAACAGCGAGTTTGGACCCTGAGGCAGACACCACCTCACAGCCACAGAGCTTCCAGAAGCTAGACAGACTCCTGAGGCAGCTTGGGGATGGCCTTCAGAAAACACACAGCCCTACTGACTGCCTGACCATGAATGCTCAACTCCCTTAACTGGAAGACAGGCAATCGCTTTTTACTGTTTAAAACACCAGCCTGGGCTGGCGAGATGGCTCTGTGGGTAAAGGAGCTTGCTGCCAAGCTTGGCAGCCAGAGTTTGATCCCCCAGACCAGAAGGGTTTAAGGAGAGAACGAAGTTTTGAAAGTTGTCCTGACCTCTACACACATGCCATGACATATGTGTGTTCAACACACATACAAATAAATAAAAACTTTATTTAAAGGTTGAAAGTTAAGTCACCAATTTGATATCCTATTATGGCAGCCCCAGAAAATTGACACTCTTAGGGTGTTCCTTTGGGTGCTGGAGAGATGGCTCATCAGTTAAGACCACTTGCTGCTCTTCCAGAGGGTCCAACATCCACAACGGTGTGTAACTTCAGCTCCAGATACCACGAGCAAGACATGCATATGATGCAAAACACTCATCACATAGAAATAAACAAAACTTTCTTTAAAATAGATGTTCCTATGGATTTTTGTCACATCTAAATTCTAAGCTATACCATCAGTGTCTCCATTTTGCCTCCCATTGCAGTGATAAAGTTCCCTGACAAAGCAACTCAGGAAGACACTCACAATCTCAGGTTATAGTCCATGGCTTCAAGGAGGTCAGGGTGGCTGGAATTGAAACAGCTGTCCGGTCACACCCACAGTCGAGGGTAATGCATGCCTGCTGGCACTCGGGTCCCCCGTCTTCCCTTCAGTCCAGAGACCAGTCCACCAGATGGTGCCACCCACATTCAGGTGGGGTCTCCCAGCTTCACTGACACAAATAAGAATACCTCTGGTGTACGGCCACAGAGGTTTCATCCAGACAATTCCTCTGTGACCCCTTTCCCAAGTGATCTTAGACTATTTTTGCCTGGAACTGACCCACTGAGGCCAGAAAGTCGGTGATATGCACGGACTAACATGTTTTTGTTTCCTACCACCAAAAACCATTCAAGTGAAGGATGTAGAAAAAGACATCCCACATGAAGCCTCCTGTTACCTGGTAAACTCCAACCAGCAACAACAGAAAGCAAACTCAGCCTTACGTATATGGTAGCAAACACGTACTCAAGGGACAGTTTCAAACACCTTGTAAATCCACTCACCAGAAGGCCAGTCTAGAAATCCAGCTGTTCTGGTAAGTCCGTGGACAGATTACTCTCTCCTTTACCCTCTTGAGTACCTCTATATGCACAAAAAAGCATATAGAATCTGTCCCTTTGAGCAATCAGAAATAAATTTACCATGGCCACCATGTTGCTTCAGAAATGTTGTCTGCTAGGGCTGATAAATCGCTCAATTATCTGCTTCCTTGACTTTTATTTCCTCTTGTATAAATGTTTTCATCCTAATATTACCAATACCTGTTATAAGATGAGCCATAAATTACAAAATGACTGAAATCACCAGGAAATCCTTAATAGATCAAAAAAGAAGTTAACCAGAAAAAAAGACCCCAATAACACAATCACGTGCTCCATAGTCTAAGAAACAGCATCCTATAGACAGACAAATGGGTTAGCACTAAAGTCAGCTTATGCATAAAATGATCGAGTTATGTGCAGGTGTGTCCCAACAGCAGGAGCTTCATGCACCTTATAAGGAAATACGCTCACAGTCCTTCAGCCTGGTAAAGGAAAACACCACACTGTGTACCTTTATTTCCTAAAAATACACATGCATTCAAAAGGAAAGGGCCAAACCGTTAGCAAGAGAGAATAAAAGTGTTTTGTACTTTGTATTTAAAAACATAAGGTACAGACAAAAGATTCAGAGGAGACAACCTAACACCTACACCAGCCCCAAAAGATCCTAGTACCATTGATTGTGAGAAAATATTTCACTGGTTGGGCCCAAAAATCCATGACACCAGACAACGGATCACAAGGACATCTAATGCAAACTCAACTGTAAGCTATGAGGTAGGCCAACAATTTTAACCTTTACTCTGGCCAGGCCCAGAGCCAGGGCTGCTATCAAGCAATCAAATGTATTCTTAACTCGTGCTTTGCTTGTATTTTCTCCACTCACCTCCTGGCACACACAGATGGAGTCAAGGATGAAAGGCCAAAAGCCCATAAAAATCAACAAAACGTATGATCAGTCAACAAGCTAAGGTGATTCCCAGGGCCAGGATATCCTGCAGCTGTTCGAAAACTTCTAGGTCTAACTGCTTTATTTGCCTCATCCTCTTAAGAAGCCTGGGAAGGCTGAGTCCCTATCTTGAAGCAGGTGTGTCTCTGTGAGTTCGAGGCCATCCTAGTCTACACAGAGAGCTCCAGGCCAGCTAGAACTACATAGTGAGATCTTGTCTCAAAAAACAAAACAAACAAAAGATTTCCTGGGTGTGACTCCTGTCTCTTGTCTCCCCTCAGGCCTGCCACTTGGGGTTTCCACTGAGACAGCTCTGCTTTATCCACCTGATGGAAAGCTGGCACTGTCTTCAAGTTCACTGACATCAGCAATGGTGTTTGGGATAAGGGTTGGGGTCACATTTATTCTGTTTCGCAACAAAGCTTGATGCTTCTGGAAATGTACCGAGGAGAACCCGAGATCAGGGACTGAGCTTTATTGCTGCCTTAGATGAGCTTCAACCACAACTCGGATGTTCCAAAAACAAACCAGAGCATTCCTCTGGTGTGTGCACACTGCTGCATGGTAGCCATCCACTCTGTGCTCCTGTCAACTTCTTTCCTCGTCACCTCCAGCGAATCTATCAAACAGCCTTGTTTTGCATGTGGATAAGCACACCTCATCTCTTTCTGTCTCACAGAACTTTGAACTGACTGCAGTCCTCCAACTGCACAGGCCAGGTGTTGGGTAGGATTCAGGTTGGCCAGCTTGTTATGCATCAGACCCATGTGATCCATGCAGGCTCCTCTCCTCTGTCTACAGAGAGTTTACAAACGCCTGAGGTTTGCTGATGAGTGTGCAGCTGGCCCAGAATGACATCAATAAGGCACGTGACATGAATAACTGACATCTTAAAAAAGGAGGCTGCAAAAGCACTGGGAGGGTACTCTTTGGAGAGATTGGAAAAAGTTGAAAACGGCCTTTTAATATGAATACACTCACCTGATCATGCTTTGTTTTAAATATGTATGTTTTAGAGTTACTGGGAACACCTTACAAAGATGTAGCAAATGGACAGCTTAGGCTTCATGTGGGTCTCCTAGTAAGGGACATGGGGACTGCATTGGACTCACTTGCCAGCTCTTTGATCACTTCCCCCCTGGCGGGACTGCCTTGCCAAGCCACAGGGAAGGGGACATGCTCAGTCCTGATGCAACCTGATGAGCTGGGGTGGATGGAAAAGGAGCTCTTCTTTTCTGAGGAAGAGGTGAAGGGGAAAGGGGAAGGGAGGGATGGAGTGTGGTAATGGGAGGGAAGGAGGAGTGTGGCTACAACCAGGATGTAAAGTGAAGAAAGAGCTTAATTAATTAAAAATAAAAAGTTACTGGGAAGAAGCCTTGTTCTGTTTTGTTTATGCAGTAAGATCAACATAAGCCAGTATACTATAGACTTGCAGGAGTAGACATTCTTTCCATATTCCATTTGTCATGGTTGCTAGTAGGAATGGTTATTAAAACAAGCAAACTAAAAGAAACAAACAAAATCTCTTCTCCACTGCGATGGTCCCGCACACCCCGAGCTGGCATCCATATGCAGTCAAGGATGACCTTGGACTTGTGATCCTCTTGCCTCTGCCTCCTCAGTGCTGGGTTTAAAGGTGTGTGTTACCACACCTGCTTTGTGTACATCTATGCACTCTACCGACTAAGCTACATTCCCAACCCTAAACAAACTTTTAACCCTGCAAACACCAAGCTAGTGAGATGGCTCAGAGTGTAAAGAGGACCGGAATGCCCCCTCCATCCACATTGGCCCTAGAATTAAGAACAAGACACCACCAAAGCAGGATGAGTAACATTCGGAGGGCAACTTCAGATTTTCCTCAAAAAATAAATAAACAAAATAAAACATGAACACAGTCTCAAGAAATGATCAAGTTGGTATAAACAAGGCCAGAAGAAGTTTTATATAGCTTTAAAAACATCCACAGAGTGCAAAAGAGAGTGACCCCACGAGCAGAACCCACACAAGTTCTGGACCCAGAGACTCTCCATCAAATCCCAGCTTGTTACCCATCAGACCCATATGGTCCATGCAGGCTCCTGTCCTGTCCAGAGTGCTTACAAATGCCTGAGGCTTGCTGATGAGTGTGCAGCTGGCCCAGAATGACACCAGTAAAGCACGTGACATTAACGGTGTGAGACACTGTGAGGTCTCCCTTTTCCTTTCCTCCCAGGCACCCAGGAATCTGAGTATACAGTTGACACTGTTCCCTGCTCTATGGCATGGTCATCTCAACCAAAGGAGACAGGAAACTGCTGGTTGTTAGTGACCATAGGATCCAGATGCCAAATGTGCCCAGTCATCAGGAAAATCTCACTATCCTGGCACAGCTGAGGACAGAAGGGCAGGAACAGCCAATAGTGGGGAGGAATCTACAACTCGGCCTGGGCCAGAGGCTTCCAACCACAGGCTCTCTCTCCTGCACAGAGACTGCTGTGGTCCTGTGGTGTGGGCCACGGCCTCTGCTCTTCCGGCCAGGCTTCCTCCAGAAGCATATAGCTCTCTCCAGGCCACAAACATGAGAGTATCCATGGCATCAGCTGTACAATAACTTCTTTAAAAACTATTACAGAACATTTCCTATCTTTGTGTTTGCGACTCTTTACTCTTTCTCTCTCCCTCCCTCCCGCCCACCTCCCTCTCTCTTTCTTCCTTTCCCTCCCACCCTCCCCTTCTCTTTCCCTTTTTTTTGGTTTTTCAAGACAGGATTTTTCTGTGTAGCCTTGGCTGTCTTGGAACTCACTCTGTAGACCAGGCTAGCCTTGAACTCAGAGACCTGCCTGCCTCTGCCTTTGGAGTTCTGGGATTCAAGGCTTCTTTTCCTTTTTCAAAAATTTCACTCATTATTTTCTATCTCTTTGACTTTGTAACTGTTTTTTGTTTGTTTTGTTTTGCAGTGGGTGGTTTTTTGAGACAGGGTTTTTTGGTGTAACAGTCCTAGGTGTCCTGTAACTGGATTTGTAGACCAGACTGGCTGTAACTGGTTTTTGATCCCCTCCCTTCATTAATTATTTACCACTATGGACCAGGCACTATTACATACAAAAACAGGTAAAAACAATGAGCATGTGACCCACGTTCATCACTGAAGACACCAACAAGCAAACAACAGTAAGTGAAGCAGGAAATGGCTGCCTAATTCTGCCCAGTAGCTGTACCCTCAGTGGAGAAAAACAAGGGCCTCTCCGCTATGTGAAGGCAAAGGCGGCATTATCAGGCCAAGCGTCACCCAGTCACTCTAAAAATGGGAAAAAGAATATGAATGTGCAAAGGTGAAGGGGCATGAAGCACAGATAACAGAAGCGATCACTTGCTATGCGTGAATCAAGAGTCCCGGGGCTCAGACAATGCATCTTCAGGGTCTACAAGTTCAAACTTCACTTTCATGCGGATGCCTAAGGGGCTTGAGGCCTGCCTGTGGCAGCAGCGTGAAGGACGGATTATAAATGCTGAAACAGGGGAAGGTAAGATGTCGGTTAAGTGAAAATACATGGGAGGGGGCGACTGTTTCCATTACCCGGGAGAAAAATCAAGCATGTGCCACAATAGCGGCAGGCGGGAGCACGATGGCTTCTAGGACTACCACAGAAACAGAGCCGATGAGCCTCGCGGCTGGTGGGATGCCATGGGAAGGTCATCTGCATCATGAAGACAACAAGCCGGGAAGGTAGAAGAGGAAAGGAAACCAACATGTTCTCGGTTCCCAGACAGGAACAGCTTAGCCCTCTCTTGCACGTAACTATGAAGCCTATAAGGTAAATGAGCTGTGTGGGCAGGGTCACCACGATCAAAAGCACAGGGCTTACTTGGCTTCCATATCTCGAGTCTGCTCAGGGAAGCTGAGGCAGGAGCCTGGTGGCAGAAACTGAAGCCCAGTCAGGGAGGAGTTCCCGAACTGAACTGCTTCTCCCGGCCTGCGCAGCCTGCTTTCACATTCCACCCAGGACCACCCAAATCTTAATTCATGAATCAAGAAAGTGTCCTACGGGTCCATCTAAAAGGTCACCCAAGTTTCCCTCTTCTCAAATGACTCTAGCTTTCAACAAGTTGACAAAGAACCTAGCCAGGGCAGGTGAGAAGCAGCAGTGCTCACCTCCAAGCTGACGCCAAGAAGGCATCAACTAAACACGGCGCATCTTCACAGACCAACCGCATTACACTTTTATTTACAGAAGAAAGGTAATTTAATTGATGAGTTAAATTAGAACATAACTTAGTGAGACCCTGGGAAATAAATACATACATACATACATACATACATACATAAGAGGGCCAGAAAACCTATTCTGGTTTCACTTAAGAATGTCTGACAAAGAGGCTGGAAAGATGGCTCAGTGGTTAAGAGCACTAGCTGCACTTCCAAAGGACCTGGGTTCAATTCCCAGCAACCACATGGCAGTTCACAACTGTCTATAACTCCAGATCCATGTATTCTGACACCTTCATGCCAATGCACAGAAAATTAAATAAGTCTGGTTTTTTAAAAATAAGAATGTCTGTCAGAATCCCAAAAATATTCATTTTATTGAAAATTGACCCTGGAATAAATATGTTTTTGGTGCTGTAGGTGATGGAACATTGGATGCAGGTCTTTCTGCAGCTGCTACAGTATGTGGCCATGCTAAGGAAAAGGACATGTATGACTGTTTGCTTAGGATGCCAACAAGCCACTTGTTCATGGTGTATTATTTTTAATTGAAAGGATAACTTGTAAATTATGGCCAGTCAAATGTGGGCCTTTGGCAGGCTATTTCTTGGAAATGAACAAAGTCAAGCTGATACTTCAAGGAAAGGCTGACAGTATTTTTAGCCAATGATAAGATTCATGCTTTCAAGCAACCATTAAAATTTTGGAAAACTTGTTTGCTGCACTATGAACTTGACAGATTCCCAATACTGTACTCAAAGACTTTTTCAGATAACATTCCTGTGGATACAAATACTTTTTACATTTACAATGAGACATTTCAGAGATCTATGTAACTGGGGGAGTCAATACTTCCCAAGTGTCCAGTACTGACGTTATGTGTACGACGAACCGGTCAAAACACAAGACGGCTCAGGAGATCTGAATGCAGCAGACAGGAAAAGTGCATTGTGGTGCTTTGATTCAACACTTCAAGAAACCTTCAGGATCTCGGTGTCGTTCAGAAAATACACAGGCTGCGAAGTTGGCACTCCATCTACGTGAGGGCAGTTCTCCTCCCTCGCCTGATAACACAGTGAATCCAACAGCAACTGAGGACCCAGCTGAACTCTGGACCCTCACACTTGAATGGCAAGCACTTTATCTACTGAGCCATCCTTGTGGCCCTGCGCTCAAACTTTCTGGCCAATTATGCCAGAGGTGAAAGGGTGCCTGGAAGGAGGCAAACCTCTACACAAGCCCCACGAGGGCGTCCTGGAGCAGGGCTCCCCCAAGATTCCATCAGTGGCGGCATCCACAGCCCTTCATCCTAAGGGCTTTTTCAACAGAGAGCTCTCTGTTTTAAGAGGTGACCCCCTTCATGAGTCCTCACAAATACCTACACCTCAGACCCGCAGAGCGTTGCCCCAGGCGTGTTAGAATGTCTACTGTGTGTCTGCTGACTGCAACAGCTCAACACACGAAAGCACTGTGGCAGGGCGTGTATCTGTGTCTAAGATCATGGGGACTTAGCTCCCACTGGATCTCAGACCCCCAACTCCACATTTCTAACTTGTGTCAGCTGTCACATGCCTGAACTCCTAATGGCTAACAGTTCAGCTACTGGAAGAGGTGTCCCCAAGGAAAGAATGAGTTTTGGTTTTACATGGATAATAGAAAGTCAGCAGAGAAACATTTCCTTTATGGAATTCTTTTTCGAAAAACAAGATTATTTGAGAGGTCAATACTTCTTACCACGATGCCCCACACTAATAGAAGTCCTTAAAAATCCATTCCTGGCAGACAAGTTAAGCCAACTTCTCCATACGCACAGGATTTATCACTATGTTGGACAGTTGAAGGGGCTCTCTTGGGGAGGCAGAGAGGGCAAGTTGTGGTTTTGTCTGCATGTTGATTGATTGACTAACTGACTGACTTGAACTCATAATCCTCCTGCCTCGGACTATCAAGCCCTGGATTACAGACATATGTCTGTATGTCATCACACCTGTTGGAATAAGGGTCCTGTAGTCTGTTTGGCTTTGGCATTCAATCTGCTTGTCTTCCCTCTCCCCACCCCATGGCTATCATTGTTGCTTTCTGAGGCAGGGTCACTGTATGTAGCCCTGGCTGTCCTGGCTCTCTGTAGACCAGGCTGGCCTCAGACTCAGAGATCCACCTGCTCTGCCTCTGCCCCTGACACACCCCCAATGCTGGGACAAAAGGTGTGCACCATCACCATCTGGCTTCAATACACTTTTCATTAATCAAATAAAAATTGATCTTCCTTGTTAACTTCCATTCGATTGGTCCTAGAATGTTTTTTTCGCTTAGCAACTCCTTTGCTTATGAAAACAATTTTCAAGCTGAACTCAAGAAATTCTCCCCATCACTTTCTCTGTCTGCTTGGCTCTTAAGACCAGGTACCCTACACTACCAGCTTCTGCTGGTAGACTAAAGGAAGTCCAAGAAGTCCAGTGTACAAGAGCATCGGTTACCATCTTAAGAACAACTGAACACAAATGACAAGTCCAAGAGTCAGTCGGTCCGTCTGTAGTCATCAGAATGCCATGCCTGTGGCTGCCGACACCAGCCATGATTTTGAGTCACTTCCCCTCCTCTCTTCAGGTAAGATGCTCCCAACTGCCGCAATACTTAATTCATTGGATGATGACTTCAGGGGTCTACAATCACCTTTTGGCCTCCCTTCTGGTGAGTGTTTACCAATGTCACCTATTAATTTGTGTCCCCAATCTGGATTCAATATTGCAGATTAAAGTCCTACCACTTACAAGAGTGGACGAAGCCACCCTTGTTTAGAACGCAGTCATTAAATCCCAAAGGGAACTATGTGCAAATGCATCCATATTTCAAACTAGGGCTGAATTTTAAGTATATAAGTTCTTGATTACAGTGGGGATGGAAGCTGGGAGAAAGGGGACTTAACATATTTAAATATTTATATCTAGTGTTAATTAATGATATTAAGCAAGTGCTACTTTTTCACTAAAAGCCAATATAAGGGGTTAGAGACACAGACCAGCAGTTAAATACACTTGTTGCTTTTACAGAGAACCTAGGTTCAATTCCCAGAAAACACAAAAGAGGCTCACAACCAACCATTTCTAATTCCAGTTCCTGGGAATCTGAGGCCTTCTTTTGACTTCTGTGGGTCACTGCTCAGGTACTCACCCTGTGCACATGCATACATGAGTGCAAAACATTCATGCACATTAAAGAAAACTTTTAAAAATGTGTGAAGGGATAGGTTTGCTGGCTGAGCACATGACTGGGGTGAGAAGACCCTGGACCTCTAGCACTAACCCCAGAAGCCAACACAGTTATTAAATTCACACTTCTTTCCATCCTACTCCACTGGGCATCCCTAGGCGATCACTCCTGGTGAGTGGCAGAACCAGCTTCCCCACACATAGGAAACCTGCTTCAGAGGTGTGTTACTTTTTATTTATTTATTCACTCAATAGGCCCTCATATTGTCAAACATTTCTCTGGTTCCAGATCTACCCAGATCATGGGACTCCTATCAAAAGCACTTGTAATCATGGTGGAGCACACACATGGTCCTGGCCTTAGGGAGCTGCAGCAGGGAGATCGGGAATTCAAGGCCAGGGTAACACAGCGAGTTCAAGGTCAGTCCAGACTAAACAGCCAGCCAGTATCTCAAAAACAAAAAAATCAAACAGGCCACATGCCCACGCCACTTCTATAACCAAGCAGTCTAACTAAACCCAAGCACTAGTTTGGAACTGTGAAATTTCTCCTCCCACAATCATCAGAAAGCAAGTAACTGTAATTTGATCTCTCTCTTCCTAAGGTCAGATTAAAACTCAGTAAATTCTCAGTTGCAGTTCATGTTCGTCTAGGGGAAGACTCAAGGGGCACTGTTCTAGAGCGCAGTGTCTCCCTAACAGTTCTTCCTCCCACACACAGCTGTGGTTCCTGTCCTGAAGAGGCCTGCTGGGCATCGGGGAGGGCCAGACCAGGCGAAGAGAAGCCTACCTCGGCCCATCCCAGAGGCGGCACACGTGCTCTCGGGGGCACACTGCAGGCTCCTGAGGAGCGCTGCAAACCGCTTTGTTTATCTAACGCCAAACACCCACATCTAGAGTCTTCAAGGAAAGAAGGCGTGAGGAGACTGTGGTCTGGGGGTAGACACGTGAGGGAGGACACCGGAATCCACTCCTCTGACCAGCACAGGCTCTTCTCCAGGCCTTTGTTTTCCAGTCCGGACCAGCTGGAGCCGGTTTCTCAAGCCCACGTCTTAAGATCTAACGAAGTACGATCTTCTAACCTCTGGGCTCTGCATCTCATGTCCTAGTGGCTGACATGACCCCAGAGTGGGATGCTCCTGGATAACTCAGGAACCAACTCTGGCTATTTGCTCAGATATCTGGGGGCGTTAATTCTAAAAAGGTTACCTCCAAGCCAACTGAATTAAATCTGGGGGTGTCTGTGTCTTCTAGACAGCCACATCTAATGCGCAGCCATGAATGAGAACTCTGGAGCTGCCTAACGGTGGTCAGAAACTGAAGGACAGCAAGGTCATCCAAGCATAGTGAGGGAAATCCCTGAGCCGCCCTGGAGTGCGTACACAGCTCGGGCATGTCAATACCCTCCGAGTTTATTATATACACACTACCTGTTGGACATGCATACAAAAATTTGTGTATGTGAGCTCATGCAGTTCCCTTAGAACCTGTTTTCAACCATTTCCCAAGGCTACTGTCAGAGCTAGAACTCAGCTCAGCCAGGGTCTGAACCCCACCTTGCAACTCTTCCTGGACCCCACCCTGCAATATGGTTCACAGGGACCTCGGACACAGGGCTAAATGAAAAGATCAGAATGCGGGGCAGTTTCTAATCCAAACGCCTTCAGGGATGGCCAGGGAAGAGACTTGGGGGAGGTGGCAGGTGTGCCTGCATATGGGGACACGGTGGCCGGGCGGCAGCAGCGGTGGCCGGCTGACAGAGTACATGCCCGGCAAGGAGACAGCGCCACTGGCTGCAGCAGATTGCTGCCATGTGCGGAGGTGGGCCGGTGCCTCCTGCTCCTCCAAGTGTTCAAAGAAGCTGCAAATAAGGCTTTTTCTTTGTGTGTGTGTGTATGTGTGACATCTCCAATTTCCAAAATTCTGTCTGAAGTTTTAAAACATACTGTTCAGGGCAGAGGCACATACTAGTGTGGCACCTGTCCGTGACCTTCGACATGAATGATCATGCAACATACACACACCCCTCAGGACTTTCAGATCCATGGGATATGCTCTCTTGGACTGGTTCCCTGTGATTAGAAACAGCAGACTGTGTGTCTCCAATTTGTGCAAACTCTGAACTATGACCCATACAACATATGGAAAACCCAGTGTCAATTTCCTCTCAGTCATTTTAACCCGCAGGTTACCTGTTGGCTGAATGACTAACAAAACTTCGTTAAACACCCACCCTCCCCTCGTTTCCACTGTAGGTCCCTGCGAGAGGATTCATTGTCCTGACCCTTGAGTAAAATCCTGTCACAATTCATATGCTTATTACACAACTTAGATACAATTTTGGCCAAATCACATGTACAAAGGAACTCATTTCTTTGGCAACAGCCTATTAGAACATTGTTGGCCTACAGAATAAGTGTTAGTCAAGCCCTACAATAATAGCCTCGTAAATGAACTTTACCATATTATACTGTTATTACTCACCCCACTAATAAGATCTATGGAAGAAAAAAAAAGAATAAAAATTAAAAACACTGAAACCATCACAAAGTTCAAGATCAGAATGTTACTCTAATCAAAATCTAAGCATCGAAGCGTATTTCACAGACTTGACGGCACGCTCTATTTACTTTATACTCTTTCAAAGTCTCAGGCACTAATTAGGTGTGATTCTGTATACACATATAATATTTACATGGACTGAAGGGGTCCTAATGATGACTCTGAAGATAATAGGAACTGTTATCACTGAAGATGAAGAACCTAGATGAGAGAGAAGGTAAGTCATCTGTCCAAAGTCACACGGTTAGCCAGCGGCAGAGCTGGGATCTGAGCAGTGGGAGAGCCAGAGCACTTGACCGCTACCAAGCGTACTTCAGAAGCACATGGATCCCTTGGTTTCTACTTTACTCACACCGTACACAGCCAAAGGAGAGGAGGCCAAAGTCACAGAGGATATTCTCTCTCATTATAAAACAAGAGCTTTTTAAAATCCACCACCAAACTCTGTAACTTGAGAAAAATCTATCACCCTCCAGGAGTACAGTAGCTTGATTCAAAGGCGCAGATAAGTTGAGTAGTGCTGATCAATCATGTAAAAGATCATTTTCTCCTGGCCTTCCTCAGTCCCCTTTGAAGGCCAACTTCTTCAGAGAACTCAAAATGATTCACCCTGAGATCCACACCTCTCTGTCTCACCTTTCTGTTTTTTCCCCTCACACCCTTCTTCTAGTGGGGTCTAAGCACTTTTCTGACCTATGCAGAAAGCAGCAGGAAAAGGCAGGAATTACTAGGGTTTGGCTTCACAGAGGCCTGAGGCTCTGCTCCTTGCCGGAAGAGAGAACTTTGCGGAGTTTGGTTTTCTGCTCCAGCATTGGGAACTGAACCCAGGTCCTCCTGCAGGCCAGGCAAGCCTACTACCGAGCTACAGCTTCCAATGCCCGGATTTTCTTTTAAAAATAAGCAAAGAGCACTTAGTCCTGTAAGAACCACAGGGGCAGGACATTGGTGGAAAGGCTTTTTTTTTTAAGGAGGGACTGGACAGTTGAAGAAAATATCCTTTTTAGGCACACAGACTCCACTTGCATTTAATAGAACCCTAGGTCTCTATTTGAAAAGCAGAGTTGCTAATGGCCACATTTGGACTTTAGATTATAGGAGGATATCACTGCTTCATAAAGTTAGCCACAGTTCTGTGTGTGTGTGTGTGTGTGTGTGTGTTGTGAGGCCAACTTTTAGAATATAAACAATAATATACACCCATATATTATTCTCCAGAATCATGGAAAACGGAGTTTCCAAGATCTGTGCTTCGCAATTTTCTTATAAAGTATGACAGAAGACATCTCAGCTGCTCCGAACTGTAGAGTGTTTTGTAGCCCTAGATGGTCTGAATTAGTAAGCTACGACTTCCAAAGGAGGAGGCATGAAAGGGTGAATGGAAGAGGGCAGCAGCACCTACAAGGCTGAACCCCAAAAATGGCATTTAAGGGTACATTACTGAGGCCAGAATTAAGAAATGAAGTCAAAGGAACACTGCACATGAGCAGTGCGTGCACACACACGCACGCACACAAGTACACGCATGCACGCACGCACGCACGCACACATACTAGGTCCTGTCTGGATTTCTTTCCAATCAGTAAAAACCCAAAATCTATCGCTTTACCACAAAGCCTACAGCCTTGTAAACTCCCATGCTAGAAATCCTTTAACATACCCAAAAGTCCCATTTTGTAGGTCACACTCTCATTATCTTGGTCCACGACCAGGTCTGATTAAATTATAGAAAATTACTAACACATCACTCGGAATAGGAAGATCAACACCAGCTTGTTGTTCGTTTTGCCTCTCAGATCCTCACACTGCACCAGAGATCTGAACATGAAGAACGAAGGGCGGGGCCGCCTCAGATGAGGGCTACAGGACATACTGACCTCCTCCCAGCACCATGGCACCATTCAGCCCCTGCCAAGGACCTTGGTGACCACGCTCGGACACTAAGCAAATCTCCAGCAGTGCCAGTGATATGGGCACCTCCAACCTTTCCTGCAGGCCTCAGCCTACAGCCTGGATCTTTACATCCCCCTCCATCCCCCCCAGCCCAAACTTCATCCCTGGTGTTCTAGTGTCAGAGGAAGGTCTTTTCAGGGTGACTAGGTCATAGGGCAGACCCATGATGAAACAGGCCCAGGCAGCTCAGGCAGCCCTTCCGCCACGTGAGCACAGCAGAAGGCCCCCGCTCCTGGAGGAGAGACGGGAGTCTTTCACCGGACACTGAAGGTGTGGGCACCTTCACTTCAGACTCTCCAAACTCAACAACTATAAGGAGAAAAAAAAAAGATGTACTGTTTAATAAAGTACCAGACCAGGGGCATTTTGTTATAGCAATCCCAATCAACGTGGACACCGGCTCATCCAATTTACGTGTGAGTGAACAGAGATGACAGAGCTTTTCCCTTTTGTAAAACTTCATGTGTCCAGACACGATCTGAACCCAAACTACCAGCACCACGTTCCTAACATAGCTTTATCTACAAATCCACTAAGATAGTAATTAACAAGACTCCTTATATTTTAAAACAACTTTTGGCCCCAGGAACGTGCCTGGGTATTCCAATGCTCACTCTCCTTCGGGCACACAGCTGTTCGTCTGAGTTTGCACATCTCCCCAAGCAGAGATTCCCTCAAAACCTTCTGACAGAGACCATTCAAAGATCCTCAACTGCGAAATGTGCTGCGGCACTCACGAGAGCAGAAAGTTGTCCGATTTAGACTTCTCCGTCGTGATTTATTAACACTTTGTGCGAGAGACTTGTCAACTCACACCAGCCGTGTCATTTCGAGAGTGAGCTGGCAGCGCAGATAAATTAAAAATCAATTTTTTTATTAGAAACTATTTTGAAGCATTAGAGGGAGTGTGATTGCTGAGCCATCTTTCGTGTTTTAACAGGAAACCTCTGCAATCGCCCCCTTACTGTCCTAAGAATGCACGGATGCTCTTTTTGGGAACAGATAGCAGCGACCCCCAGAATCATTAGACCTGCCCGACAAGAGCTGTAAAACACTCTACTCTACACTGAGAGGTTTTTTCCATGGGTTAGTCAGAAAATAGCGCCTGGTCACTGCAAAACTTAATAAAAGCAGAGTTAAATTCCTTTTCTTTGAACACACATACACAGAGAGAGACTCATAAAAGCATAAAAATAAAGGATACGGTTGCTTTCCAGTAATTTTGCTTCCTGGTTTTACTAGAGAGCAAAGTTTGTTAAAGTTTTGTTAATGAAGAACACAATAACCTGTCTGGTCTGCAACAGACTGAGTAAACAGTGAAAACACTAGAATAATAAAACAACTGTTTTATTGACTTTTCCTTCGTGTTCCCCTTTGGGGAGTAGGTATCAGGCAAATTCCCAGTGATAAATATACTAGAATCTAAACTCATGTGTTGGGGGGGTTAAACGGATGTGAACGGTGAAATGGTAGAGGGCTGATTACCACCAAGAACCAACACACAGACAAGTGCATTAGAAACACCTTCCTAAGCACAGCCCTCTTAGCCTCTTGATCCCTAAGTAATATGCTTGAAAAGTCCCAGGTCCGCCACACAGTCCCCAAGTCCAAGTCTGTCTCCTCCTTTCTTAGGTTGGCAGACCTTCTTAAGTTACACTGTGGAGGGCTCTGATGAAGACAGTGCCTGGTGCACCTCAAAGGACATCTAGGCCATTCTTTTAGACATGGCCTTGGGCTCTACTAATGAAAGAACTTTTGTAAAAGAGCCATCATCAGCAGGTGAGTTGCACTTTAAATCCCAAAATGAAAATTACTGCATTAGGCCAAGAAACAGGTGCCTTTACTTTGAATAATAATTTTAAACCTGTCCCTCAAATATGAAATAGGCTTAACAGCCTGGGTGATACCTCCTGAAGTTACTTCAGAACTTCTCTGACATGTCGACAGGACTACTTCACCTCTGTAGGACACACCACTTTTTAATGTGTATGTATGAAGCAGCCCACTTAACATAAACAAATATCCTCTCTCTTTCTTTCTGTCTCTCTCTCTTACTTTTTGAGGCCCAGTTGGAAATGACTGCAGAATTTTAAATCAGAAACCTAAGTCTAAGGTTAGTAGTGTCAGGTTAAAGGCTCATCCATCTCCAAAGCTAATTCGGTTCTGAACAGTCCCAGGGGTGTCTAGCTGAACAGAAGGAGCTAGGAAACCCTAGCAGGCCAGAGCCCAGCCTGGGGAATTGCTAGTGCTCCATGCCAGGAGCCAAGGCTCACCCCAGACTTGGTATCAGATAATACCAAGTGCTCGCCTGGATTTCCAGGACTAATCCACTCTAGGGTGAACCATCCAGGTTCCCTGGTGTATGTACTGTCCAGTGGAAGACAGTGGGCTTTGCAGGGCCAGACTGTTCCTGGATAGTATTGTTTAGTGTGAGGAATAGACTCCACTCAAACATTTTTATGTGGCAACAGTGCGTGCTCTGAGACTCCTTGGCCCCATTGCTGGGGCTGGGACGGCAAAGAGCTGGCAGGAGGGTGAGGCATCTCAACTGTTCCACAAGTTCAACTGTACCGAGTGTTTGTGTGTGGCCTGTGTGTGCTGCGCTTCCTAAACGTCTGCAGGCTCTATCCATTCTTAATCAACACATCAATAACTTCTGCTTTTATAACTTCTGCATTTACTCAGCAGAGTTTTTTGGCTTTAAAAGCAATTTAAATTTCCCCAGTTCATTCATTTAATCACTTCCTTGCCCCACCTACATGACAGATTACTCTTTGGGGGGTGGGGGAGGGGCAAGCAGGTTTTAGATCTGTCTCTACATAACTTCTTAAAACTCCAAGATGACTTCAAACAGGCTCCTCTAATCCCCAGACTCAACTGTATTTTAACCTTGATACAGCACAGTTTTGCCAGGAAAGGAGTTTGCTCACACAAAAATAATAGTTCGGTATTGAAAATTAGGCTAGTGTAGATCTGCAACTACATTCTGTACTAAGTGGAAATTAACATTCATTTTTAAGTTGGTACGCCTTACATCTCCGTATCATTTTCAAGTTTCTGGGACCCTCACTGGGTTCTTAGCAAGCCCTAGGTTACTATGACTGACTTGCAAAATACACCATTTGCCCAGTAATTGCTCTTAGTCAAAATGTAAATCGCTTATAAAACATGTGTAAACCCCGCTTAGAAAAGGCAGCACACATGCACACACACATCCACTCAATGCAAAAAGAGGTAGAAACGCTTAACAAATTAAGGCCTCCCTTAAAAAGGAGAGGGGGAGGGTGAAGGCAGGACCGTTTACTGAGCTTCCAAAAGTAAACTGCTTCTTACTTAGGTAAAAGTGGCTTAATGTGACTGCGAGAGGGAGGCGGGTTTTTTTTTTTTTTTAAGTGAGTAGATAACCGTATTCCATCAGAGAACGAGGAGGGAAGCCCACTCTCGAAATAAAACTTCATCAACAGGCAGCACCCGCGGGAGAGGCCCACCAGACACCGGAGCTAAAATGGAGCCTGAATTTCCTCCCAGACGGAGGGTAGTCGCAGGAGGTCAGGGTCAAGGTCACCGGCAGGGCAGGCTGCAGCTGCCCGAGCACACGGCGGGAGGGGCGGCGTTCCGGCGGCGCCGCCGCCACGGAGCGACCCCTGTCCTCCCGCCCCGCCAGCCCCGCCAGCGCGCGAGGGGAGAAGAAAGGAGGTGACCAAGTAACCCGCCGCCCCGGCTTTCGCACTCGGGCTCGTCGGCTCCCAAAGTTGCCATCTAAGGGCAAGTTCGCCGGGAGCACCGCGGCCCGGGCTGCGCGAGCCGGCAAGCCTCCGCGGGCGGCCGCCCTGCCCACGCGCGACGGGCAGAGGGGCGCCGGGCCGGCCATGTGCACGCTCACTTCCACCAACTGCTGCGACTTTTCTGTGGATCGCGGCGCCTCCCGCCCCGGCTGCGCCTCCGCCGCCGCCGCCTCGCACAAAATTTTCCTACCCTCGCAGCCGCCTGCGAGTGATTTTATGTGCATATATATTACATATGTGATATTATCCTCAGAACCTCTAGCGGGCAGGCGAAGAAAGGACTGCACGGGGGCATTTTTCTCCTCCTAAAGGAAGGAAGGGGGAGAAGGAAAAAAAAAAGCACAACCCGAGCCCTGTGCGTCGACTCCTCGCGTACCGGGAAGGGGGAAGACAAGGACTGCTGGCCGAGCGGGCTGCCCGCCCGCGCCCCGGCTCGCCGCTCCGGCCGCGGCCCGGGTGCCACCCCGCGGGGCCCTGGCGTGGGCGCCGCCGCGGAGGCTTCGCGAGACGCCGTCACCTTAACCCTCCCCCACCCGCCGTGAACTTCAAGTGACCGACCACGTCGCCTGACACCGCGCGGGCGGGCGCCCCGGCCGCGCCCGCCCCCAGCCCGGCTCCGCGGGCCCCGCGCCGCGCCGGCCGCCCGGGGGAGGGGAGCCGACCCTCCGCCCGCGCCCTCCCTCCGCGCCGCCCGCGGCCTCCTCCCGCCACCCCGCCCCACGCCGTCTCCCCTGCCCCCTCTCCCCGGCGGCCGCGGAGCCCGGCGGCCCCGGGGGGATATTTTTAGTTGCTTCTTTCTCCTGCACTTTTAGCTCCGGCAGCATCTCGCGACGCTCCGAGCGGAGGGAGCCCGTGGGGGACGCGGGGGGAGCCCGAGCGGGAGTGGGGGAAAAGTTAAGAGTCTCGCAAAGAAAAGCGGGAGGGCGGCGCGGAGGGGCCGGGGCGCGGGTGGAGGAGGGGACGGGGGCCCGGCCGCGCGGCCGGCGCGACTCCGCCGCCGGCGTGTGCGCCGGGCCGGGACCCCGCGTCCGACTGCGGCCCGGAGCCCCGCTCCGCCCTCCCCCGGCTCTGCAGGGACCTCGCGCCGCGCGCCGCCCTGGCTGCCTCGCCTCGGCGCGGCTCCCGCACCCCACATCCGCCCGGCCTCGCCCCCCGGCCGGCCGCCCGCGCCCCCGGCGCCCCCACAGCCCCGCCGCCGCCGCCCCCGCCGCCGCCCGCGGCCCCGGGGCCGACCCGCCCCGCCGCAACCTTTAGCCGGAGACCGACCTCTCCGGTCCCCAGCACGGCGGGCGGCCGCGCGCCCTCGCCCCGGCACCCCCAATCGCCATGTCACAGCCCGGGCCCGGCGCGCGCCCCGACCCCGCACCCTCGGGGACCGCGATCCACACGGAATTCCTTTTTTTTTTCCTCTCCAAGATTGCAACCTCTCCCACCTCCCCCCACCCGCGACAAAAACCCGGCATCCACACTACTCCCCTCCTCCCTCCTCTCGCCCCCTCCCCCGCAACCCGGAGTGAGGAGGGGGAGGGAAAGGGGGAAAAAAGCCCGATCTCAAGGAAAAAAAAAGAGGGGGGCGACAGAAAGAAAGAAAAAGAGAGAGAGAGAATAGAAAGGGCACGGGGCTGATCATCACCAACATGGCTGCCTCGGCATAGACCTAAACGAGGAGTAACCCGGGCTGTGTCTTTGTCAGTTTCACCTCTGTAACCCTAAACTAATGCAGAAAACAACGGCGGAGGCTGCGGAGGGGAAAGAGGAGAGGGAGGGCGAGAAAATGGCACGAGAGGCGGTGGAGAAAGGATGACTTACGTGAGGGAAGGCGCTTGGGCTGCTCCTGCTTCCTCCTGGGCATTTTCCCCTTTTCTCACATTCTCCTCCTTGGTTAATGTGAGATCAAATAAACCCCCGTGGGGGCAGACAGGCAGACACTGGCAGGAGCGGGGAGGTAGTTGGGGGGCGGGCAGGGGAAACCCCTTCTCTCCGGTGTGTGCAATGGGCTGGAGCTTGTTTCCTGGAGCCAGAAGAGGGGTTTTCTTCTTTTCTTTCCTTTCTTTCTTTCTTTTTTTTTTCCTTTTTTTTTTTTTTTTAATTTTTTGGTCGTGCACCTGGCTTGTCCCCGAGCGTAATATTCTTCAATGGAAACGGATCTAATAGGTGTGAGTGTGTGTGTCCTGTGCTCGCGTGTGACGGGAGGTATAATAAATGAGCGCCGGTGCGGCGGTGTCTATGGCCGCGCGCTGTGTCTCCGAGCCCCTAACACTAATGTCGGGATCAAAGGGCAGCGGCGGCGGCAGCACAGCTCGCAGCTCGCTCTCTCGCTCTCCTCTCGCGCGCTCTCTCTCTCTGTCACACACACACACACACACACAGAGGCACAGACTGAGGGAAAGAGCGAGAGCTAGACACACGCGCGCGCGCGCACACACACACACACACACACACACAGAGCAAAGAGGAAGGTGCCCTAAGGCTCTCAGGGCGGACTCAGCCTCGCATTTACAACTGCTCTGTCTGGAAAGAATGGGGGGCGCGCGTGCGGGGGTGGGATGGACTTCTTCAAATTTATCCCGCTAGTCGCCCTGTCAGGGGGGGATAAAAAGCCCCCCCCCCACTCTTTAAACATTATTTTACAGATTTTTTTAAAGGAAATAGGTTGCACAAACCACTTTCTTTCTTTTGTGTATTAAACTACATTTGGTCCTGTATAAAATTCTCCAGGCTTTTGTCACTGAAAGATTCATTCTCTCACCCCATCACCTTGAGTATAGAGGTTACAGACTCTCACACACTCTCTTAAAACAGTCCAATGAAAATAAATCTTTTTAAAAAATTAAAAGATAGAAAATGGCGAGATCGGTAGATGGACGGAATGAATGCCCAATTTTGGAGGGTCCCAGTGGAGTTAACACTTCAAAACTCAGCCTAAACGAAAATTACAGGTCTTCGAGAAAAGGGGAAACTGAGGCTAGGCCACCCTGGAGGGTTGGCTTGACTGCCCCAGGGATATTCCTACAGGACACACAGGACATGACTTCTGAAGCTCACTCCCCACTCCTAGAACACAGGTAGCTAAGGTTCACCCCGAAGCAATTCCAGTGTGCAGTCTGAGCTCATGCAGCACTTTTCATTAAGCCATATACTTCCATTACTTTAGAAATCACACGTCTTGCTTCAAAGAGACACATAAAGAGGAAAAACAGAAAAGGATGCATCTCCACACAAAAGGTACTCCGTGAAGAGAACAGTTCTCTCTGACTGTAAGCCATGTGGATAGAAGTTCACTGGGAGGTTCTTAATGATTTAAAACTCCAAAATCTGCTACTATAATTGAAGTAAAAAAAAAAATGGCCTGAAGAAGAGCTGTTTCATAAAACTCTTTGTAAGAGGAAACTTTGAACTTGGTGGAATACATTATATGTCATGAGTCAGAGCAAAAAAATAAAAAGGTGCACTGTTTAAACTACATCTTCCATTTTGAGCTTTACAAAACCTCTTGACTCGTCATGTTATTATGTTAAATATTTTCCTACCAATTTTTAAAGAGATGTTTTTATCAAAGAAGGTGGAGTCAGAGTGAAGACACAGAACATCAAAATGGCATGCTGTAAGTTGAGTTGAGTAACTTAGAAGTCTCCAGAGGTGTTGAGGAGAGCCGTGGTTTGAGCACAGCACCTTTAAAAATGACAACAGCTGTCTGTTGTCTTCATTAGGAGACTTCAGAGGAGACTGTGTCTCAGAACATGGTTCTCACTCATAATAAATTCCCTTTCTGCTGACGCCTACCTACTGCTGTGATGCTATCTGAAGCAAGGCTTAGGTGAGCACCAACTAACATGAACACCACATAAAACAACTGAGTTTAAACTGGAGCATCAACCTTAAGCCAACTTTTTAAAAAAAAGTCTTTTTTTAATGGTAATTAAACCCAAGCATGGAGACCAACAGCTCTGATCCCAGCACTGGGGAGGCAGCGGCAGGCAGATCTCTAAGGCCAGCCTGGTCTACATAGCAAACTCCAAGGTCTCCAAGGCTTCACATGAAGACTCTGTCTCAAAACAAACAAACAAACAAAAGAGGCAGTTATATTTCCCAGTGTTGTAATTTGAAATGGACTGTCTTTCAACTCAGTTCAAGTGCAGTTTGCCATGACTTGGGATGTATATCACGTTTGAAGTTAGTCCATTCTAGGCAGACTGCTGTGGGCTTGTCACACCTAAGGAGTAGAAAATAGTGAACGTGACAAGGACCATGGCTCCCTCAGAACCTCCACCAAGGATGCAAGGTTCTCCGCTCCAAATGGACACAGCACCACCTTTTCCTGAAAGTGCACTGAGTCTGCACAGTACTTAGTACAGTGTAATTGAAAACACACTTTTGGCCCTTCCTTCAAGCTGAGTACATTTCCTGCGACCTTTTAAAGGCATTCAGGCAAATGCTGTCGACTTTTAATTATATAGGTGTTCCATCAACAGCCAAAAGCATTTTAAATGGAATTTATTCTTACCTCCACCTTTTTCCAAAAATTATTTGAAGTAATGCATAACAATAGGAAACAAATAAACAGAGGTTGTTCTGTTTAGATCGAAGATTGGTGTCTGAATGGTAGATAACACTGTTCAAGGTCATTTGTGTCCACCCTTAATTGCTATATATTCAAACTAATTTCAATGTTAGAGCAATCTAAAATGTTAGGAAGATAAATACTGGAGATTACCACAACGAAACTCAAAATCAAAATTTAATAATATGTTTGGGTACACATACCTATGAGCAACAAGCTTGGGTTCTTATTCACCGTAGTGTTAGACTCAACTGTTGTATTTGATTCACCAGGCTTTTAAGACCATGTATTTCTTAAAAATCATACTCCTCTCTCCACCCATCTCCATCACCTGCCAAATGTGAGCTCTGTTTAGGTTCTTTAAAAAAGAAGAATTGTTGGCAATAACCTAGAACCCCTGCACAGATGTAGCCCATGGCAGCTCAGTCTCAAAGTGGGTTTCCTAGTAAGGGGAACAGGGACTGTCTCTGACATGAACTCAGTGGCTGGCTCTTTGATCACCTCCCCCTGAGATGGAGGGCAGCCTTACCAGGACACACAGGAAGACAGTGCAGATAGTTCTTATGAGATCTGATGATAGACTAGAGTCAGATGGACCTCCCCTATCAGTGGACTGGGGAGGGGCATGGGAGGAGAAGAGGCAGGGAGGGTGGGATAGCGATGAGATGGTGGAGGGGCTGGGATTCAAAGTGAATAAATCATAATAAAAATTGTAAAAACATTAAAAAAGAATTGGTGCGTTCTAAGATGTTTCATAAGTGCTGGCTCACAGGCATAAATGCCTCTTAAGCCCAAGGTTTGCTAAAGATGAGTAGACAGTGGGGTCACGCCTCTCAGAAGAGTGTAGTCTTCAGAGGGTCTACAGATCCGAGGAGTTTTATCATAAGAATGACTTGGCTGCTGACGTGCCTAATGACCCAAGGTCTGTCTCTGACACTTTCTTGGTAGGATGAGGAAACCAACTTTCAGCAAGTTGTTCTCTGCCCTCCACACGTGTGGTGGCACATGCAGCCTCCCTCCCAATAATACTAGCTAATTAATGTTTTTAAACTTTTATAACAATATTAAGATGTTCTCCATGTTGGCATTTGTTGTAATGAGGCAAAGGCAGAGATGGGTAAAATGATGGCACATTGGCACAAAACAAGGCAGGGGCACTACAATTGTGATTAGTCATTCTATTCTTCACCACATGTGCTCATAGAAAGCAAAAAGGAGGGCTCATTTAAGGAGTTCTTTGATGTGGCCGTAAAAATTATGAACTTTACTAACTCTGACCCATTGAGATGAGACTTTTCTCTGTGTCACAGTAATGGGCACAGAAAGCACTCTGCCATGGCTGAAGTCTGTCAGTGTCTGGAGGAAAATCACTCCTCAGATTATTTGAAATAGTCTTCATTTCTCGTGGGACATTATCTTTACTTGAAAGAATGATTGGCAGACAAACTTGGGTAATTCTCAAAAAAAAAAAAAAAGATGAAGTGAGCTTGTAACTTCAAGGAAAACAGGAGTTAGAATTTTTCTAGAATTTTTCAGGATTTGTACTTACTAGTAAAATTTTACATTATTTGTATCTGTTACCATGAAGTTAACAGCTTCCTGACTCTTCATTTGTTTTATGAGATCCATGGTAGCATTAATAAGTGTGACTTTTTAAAGTAGGGTCAACATTGTGAAAGATCTGTCTAGCTCAACTTAGCCAACAGACCAATATTCAATGCTTAATGTTACTAAGTCAGGTAATTCACTCAAGTGAAATGGATCAATGGATTTTAATATAAAAAATTAGGAAAGCACATTGATATGGTTTCAGATTCCACACTGCTCACAACTTTTAAGACACTACTATTCACTGAGCTTTAGAGTGCTGTTAAGAAAGATATTCACAGTTACTTGACAAGATTATTAAAATATTTCTTCCTTTTCTAAGTACATATCTGTGTGAGGCTGGCTTCATGTCAATCTTTCTTTCCTTTTCTTTATATTTAGTTTTACTTTTTATTTTTAAAGCTTTTATTTTTAGTTATGTATATATGTGTGTTTCTAGGCATGCGTGCATGTGAGTGTAATGCCCATGGAGACCACAAAAGGGCTCTAGATCTCCTGGAGTTATAAATGGTTGCAAGCAGTCTACTGTGGGTTCTGGAAATCAAACTTCGGTCGTCTGGGAGAGCAGTATAACCTCTTAACTACTAGACCGCCTTTACATAACTCTCCACCCCTTTAAACTATATGTGTATGTATGTGTGTGTCATGTGCCTATGAAGTCCAAAAGAGGGCCGTGAATCCTCTGGAGTTGTACTCAGAGGAGGGTGTAAGCCATTCGATGTGGGTGCTGGGAACTGACCTTGGACCTTTGGACAAGAGTGGCAAGTTTCCTGAACCACAGAGCCATCTCTTCAGCTCCTTTTCACACTTAAAAAAAAAGTCTTTTCAAGACAGGGTTTCTCTGTGTAGCTTTGAGTGTCCTGTACTCATTTTGTAGACCAGGCTAGCCTCGAACTCACAGAAATCTGCTTGTCTTTGTCTCCCTGAGTGCTGGGATTACAGAAGTGGGCCACCTTGCCTGGCTTCCTTTTTACATTTTTTAAACAAATAAATTGAAGCTGGGTGTGGTGGTGTGACCTTTAATCCCAACACCAATCTCTGTGGGTCTGAGACCAGCCTGCTATATAGAAACAGTTCTAGGCCAGCCAAAGCTACATAGTGAGACTCCATTCCAAAAAATGTATATAAATAAATAGAAAGAATAAATAAATAAGTGGGGGGGAGGCTATGTTGAGTCTCGAGCATGTTATATAAATAATGTACCAATGACTCACAGCCTCGGCCTCCTTCCATGAGCATCTTTAAGCAAAACAGCACATAACTGACAGAACGCAGGAGGAGATAGAGGAACGAAGCTGTGTTGTGTAGAGCCAGACATTACAGAGGTTTACCAAGATAACTTACATTAATTAATGTAGATCGATGTCTCTCCCATGGTTCTGAAAACCATAGATTGTTTATGAAATGTGTAATGTATGGTTTTATTAATTGTAAATGAATAAGCATTTTCCCTAACCGCTGGGGGTGGAGGGTACTAGTCGGCTTGATAAACAGGGAGTGGGAGAGAGGATGGGGAGATCAGTCAAAACTACAGACATAAATGTCACAGGAAACGTGCTACGTCGTATGCTAATTTTAAAAAAGAAGAGAAAATAAAAAGAACAGGTTGACTTTGATGTATTTTACTCAAAGAGGTGAGAATTACAGGGCATTTCAGAAACACTTCTACAATAAATGGTCACTTGAAATGAACTTTCAGTTTTTCAGAATAAACACATAAGCAAACCACACTTGTAAGTACACATTGAATAAAGCGCGCCTGTTCAGGGATTTAAACAGTCGTGTTCAAGTTATCGGTCACAGCATTTGTTAGGAGTGCTGTTACTCTTGCAGAGGGCTTCCATTCAGTTCCCAGAACCCGCATGGCTCTTCAGAGCTCTAGTTGTATGATGCCCTCTTCTGACCTCAGGCAAAACACTAGCACTCACGAAATAAAATGCGTGAATCTAAAAAATTTTTTAAAACTACTGATCAAATATATAATTCCTTCTAAAAGGTTATAAAAGTAGAAAAAAGAAAGTCTCAGCTTTAAAAATAATATGCATTTTTTTAGTAAGTAACTTAGCAAATATCAACAAATCCAATACCTATAAACAAAACCTCAGACTTTTAGGGTATTAAAGACATCTTGCGTCCAAAGAGTTTAGTTACCTTTGCTCTGGAAATTAAGATTCAATTAAAGAGGGGAGAAAAAGCTTGTATAGGGGTGGTGGGGGAGGGCGTACAAACCAAGTACAAACGTGCTGACCTCGTTACCCCCTGGAGTGGAAACACGGTCTGTGAACCCCACAAGTGATTTCTTGGATATATCTCTCTTAGGAGATGCAGAGAGCCGACCAGGATGTTCTACAGACCTCATGGAATCAGGTTTTCCAGCCTTGTCGTGAGGATCCTTTACTCCAAGCCAAGAGCTCAGGCCCCTTCAGGCCTCGGAGCTCTGAGGGAAGTTTCATGGTAGGAGCATCTCTCTTTCCCAGGTCGTCAGCCTTCTGCTGCATGAGCTGAGATAGGACACTCTTTACCCTCACAGAGCAGCGAGCCTGCCATTTTAAATAACGAACAACTCTGAGAGCAGAGCTCTGAGTTTGGCGCCTCTTCTGGCCTGGACCCCAACCCACGTGTTGTAAATCAGAATCTACTGATGCTGACCAGCTTTATGTCAGAGTAGGGAGGCTTTTTGTTCTAATCTGTGCTTAGGAAGCAGCTGGATGAGGCCGGCAAATTTTATTAGGGTTTGGATAAGCCATGTTTTCAAAAGTAATGAAGAAGGGTGTTGTACAAGGCTGTAGATTCAAATTCTAACACAACAACAACAACAATAATAACAATAACAACAATAACAAATATATGGCATGAGTGTGAGTGTGCAATTTCATGACCCAGCAGAGGAAAACATTTCCAGGTGTTTGAATCTTTTCATATAAACACAGTCTGAGGAACTTTTGCCTGAACATCTTTCCAGTAGTTCTTCAAGCCTGCATTCTAGGGGAACATATCCAAGTAGAGTCATGGTCACTTTAAGCAGACTCCAGACTTCTATGCGCCATTTGCCTCACTAGGTCCATTCCACCCTCTCTGAGGCTCCAACACCTCAGGCCTTCTGTGTCTCTTCCTAATCTGTACACCATTTTGAAACAGAATTCTTCCCTCCAAGTCCTTCTGGGCTCTTGGGGTCTCTATCAACTTAGCTTCTTTTAGGCCCCTATGATCAGGAAGGGTGAACTACTCTCCTTGGCAGCTGCTCCCCATTTTCAGGCATTTTAAACTGATTTGTCTGATTCTCCACAAAACCACTACACACTCCCATTATGGAGGATTGAGCCTAGGGCCTTCAGAATGCTAAGCAAGAGCTTTATTCCTCTCCTAACTCTTTTGGTTGTTGTTGATATGTTGATGTACAAGCCCACTCTGTAATCCTGGAACTCACTGGCCTCCGCCTCATGGAGATCCTCTGCCTCTGCCTCCCAAGTTCTGGAATCAAAGACCTGTATCCCCACATGTGGCTTGTCCAATTCTTTAACGTGCTTCTTTGCCTGCTGACCCTGCCACCATATGCCCTGCCCCATATCCTGCTTTCACCTCCTTGTAAACTCCTCTTGCACGGGGACTTCTCGCGAGCTCCTCTTGTGAAGCAGCAGCTGTGACTCCATTTCTCTACTGTGTTTCTCTGTCACACTGGCGCCCACCCTGTCTGCCCACTGTGGACAGCCAGGACGTCCTGACAAAGTTGTTACACACTAAGAAACTCCATCTGTAAAAAATAGGACATGGCCAGAAAACGATTACATGTTGCCCTGGCCACTTTTCTACTGCCATGATAAAATTTCATGACCAATGCAACTTACAAAAGAAAATGTTTAATTTGGGTCTCATGGTTTCTGAGCCTGTGATGGCAGAGCGGAGCTGTGGCGGCGAGACCAGCTGGGAGCTTTCGTTTTGATTGGCAGATTGGAGGCGGAGAGAGTGAGACACACTAAGAATGGCAGGGTATTTTGCAACCTGCAAGCCTGCCCCCAGCGACACACCTCCTCCAAGAAGGCCACACCTCCTAATCCTTCCCCAGCAGTTGCACCAGCTAAGGACCAAGTATGCAAACATATGAGCCTATGGTGGCTATTTTTATCCAGATCGCCACATATATTTTGCATGTTTTTAATTGTGTATTAAATATTAATTATCTTACATTTTGGTTATCAGCAAGTGAAATGGAAATGAAATCCAATTAAAATGTCTTTTGTGGGTTTCCCTCGTGTCTTAGTTTGCTTTCTGTTGCTGCGACAAAAACCATGACCGAGAACAACTCGGGAAGAAAGACTTTGTTTGGCCTCCGCGTTCCCAGCACAGCCCAGCACAAGGGAAGTTAGGGCGAGGAAACCGGAAGCAGGAACTGTTTTCTCCATGGCTTGCTCAGCCTGCTCTCTTAGACAACCCAGGCCACTTGCCCAGGGGTGTACCTCCTCGAGGGGCTAGGCCCCCCACATCAGTCAGTCAAGAAAAGAAAAAAGCAAAAACAAACAAATAAACAACGACAACAAGTAACAACCAGTATACCCCGCATGCTATCTTTCCTGATATGATGTCTTCCATCTACCGTTACCTCTCATCTCAGAATCCCACTTTGACAGCTGCCCATTTCTGTTCTAGATTTTATATAGTTAAATATCCCAAGGGAAGGAGGACTAAGTTTCTTTGAGGTGTCATTTTGGCTCCCGAGTTTGGCTATACCCTTTTATCAAGCAAGATGGCCTCATATATAAATCAGCTAACAGCCACGCCATGAGAGCTAGCTATTTATTACACCCTCCCTCTCAGCCACTATATAGTCTCATACTTTAATATTTTAATAAGGAGAGAAAAGTGGTGCTCCAAATCAGGATCATGGGGCTTTGTGGGCAGAGGGAACCTTGCAGATCACTTTATGTGGAGCCAGTGTTCCACAGATGAAGAACTTTAAAGAGCAGAACACTGAGAGAAGCCAATAGTGAGATGGGGCTAGCGAGCTCTCCACTGTGCCAGATAAACGGAAGCTGCAATGTAACTTAATGTGGAGGTTTTGCTACGCACCCTAATATAGCAATATACAAATTTAAATAATTAAGAGTTTTTAAACAAGCATTGTTTGGGGGGGCTGCAGAAAAAATATTTCACCCTCTGAGCAAAAAAACCAATGTTTTAAAAATAATGCTTATATAATTTCATAGAAAGTGTTCAAGAAGCTGGCATTCATCAGGAGGCAGAGGCAGGTAGATCTCTGTGAGTTCCGGGCCGGCCAGTAAATTCTAGGATAGCCAGGGCTATGTAGAGAGATGCTGTCTCAAAAGCAAACAAACAAACAAAGCAAACCACCACCACCACAACAACAAAAGAAGCCCACATGCAAATTCCAATTCCAGCCAAAAGTTTGCTTATCCTTGAGCAATGGTCTTGGAAAGTGTTTCGGGCCAGGTCATAGGCTCAGTCTATTACTTAAAAGGCGAGGACCATGATTTACCTACCAAGCCCGCCTCCTAATGGCAGTTCCTCCAGCCATTTTCACTTTGGAGCAGAGACAGCCCCCGAAGCCTCTGCCTCCTTCATGCTGCATGCAGGCTGAGGGCCAACAGGACAAGTGGCATTTCACAAAAGGTCTAGGACAATAAAAGTCTCCTATGAACTGCTTAAAACAACAGGAAGGGGCAGGACGGATAAACTACAATGCGCATCCTTGTCCTGGCTCTGAGGCACAACTGGTTCAGCAAGTGTCCTTTCAGGAAACAGTCTGGCCCCTGAGAGTGGGAGCTGTGCAGGGGCCGCCCGTCCTCTCCGCCGGGCTACAGGAGCTGCCTTGTTTCCCATGGAAGGGCTTTTCTGGCCGAGCGGTGGCTACCATAGAGCTCTTATTAAAGGTGTCCCGAGAAACAGACGGCGGGCATCACAGGAATCACTTCATTTCCAAAGGTCATGCCTCTAGACATGTGTGCCCCAAGAGAGTCAAGCTCCATTAGTGTTCAGTTGTCTATTGTTTTAGAAAAACCAGGTTAGCCTGGTAACTCCTTTATGTTTTCTTTTTTTAAAAAACAAACAAACAAACACATTCCAGCTCCTCGGAGATATCTGGGAAGCAGGTGTTTCAGTTCAGCAGTATTTGTGTCTGAGGGTAGACCTAGTTATCTACAGGACAAAACAACAAAACTGTAAAAGTAACGACAAACTCGTCCTCATGTCTGCCACTGGGTCCATTTCTTTGTTCAGTTTATGACTGGAGAAACTGAGGCATGACTTAGACAATTAGGTCACTCGGGGTCTGGCATGTCTAATCATATGACTGACACTCTCTTGCAGTCCCAGCCATTCTCTTGAATCAACCAGGCAGGGAAGCAGGTCGACTGGCCTTTAGTCATAAAGGTCAAGAGGATTCAGCTTTTGTCTCCTAAGTGAGGAGTACTCTGGATCTTCGGGTGTTTCCTGAAGGGCAAGCGTGAACTCCCAGGTAGATCTCAACTGTGTTAGGGGAACTTAGGTCAGCTCCAGGAGTCACCAGGATGCAAACATGCCAAAATGGACAGTGAATTCCCTGTGCATGCATGAGGTAGCCTCGTGCTAGTTCTACATTGTGCCCTGACTGTCTTCCCTCCTCTGCCCCCGTTCATGCTCCAGAATCTGACCTCTTCTAAAAATGCACCACCCACACTCCCCAGTGCCTTGATGTACTTTTGGACCTAGTCAGCAGCACAGGCAAGAGGAGGAGAGTGGGAGGGGAGAGGGCACGGATGTTTCATCCTAGTCTCTCCCAGCTAGGCTGCCTGCAGGCTGCACTTCCGTCAGCTGCCTCAGACCTTAGACTGCAGTGACGCCATTTCTTCCCCACCCCTTCAGCCCTGGGTGGTCATGACCTGCCTGCACGCTCCCCTAGCTCTTAACCTCGCTCATCCTGCCCCGCATCTAGTCCAGGCTGGCCTGAGAGCCACCATGTATGAGGGGCTGATCTTGGGTTCCTGACCCTTCTGCCTCCCTATCTCTCAAGTACTGGAATCGCAGGTGTGTGCCACCACCCTCAGACTCAAATGGAGCTCTTTCACTAAAGATTTCCCCCTGTGTGGGCTCAGAGATGGCTCAGGAGGTAATATGGTTTTCATATAAACATGAAGACCTGAGTTTGGATTTCTAGAGCTATATAAAAAGTTGAATGTGCTAGAACATGTCTGTATTCTTATCACAAGGAAAAGATCAAGTTCACAGGTCAGTCAGTCTAGCCCAATCAGAGAGAGGCCTTTTCTCAAAAGCGTAAGTTGCAGAGTGATAGAATAGGCTTCTAATGTTAATCTCTGGACACACACAGCTCCCATACAGAAAGTAAAGACTTTTCGTTTGAAAGATGAAGGGTAAATTCTACTTTTACCTGACCCCAGACTAATGAAAGCACTTCCCTTTCATTCATCAAAAACTCAGTGAAAGCCTACTGTGTGCTAGGCACTATAGAAGCCACTTGGAAGCAGAGATATTGTATCTGACCCTGTAGCATTTACAGGACTTCATGGTTCACTTTAGTTTGGTTCCCTTTTCTTGTTATTCCCCATAAAACTGAGATGATATAATTTTTTAACTTTAAGTACAAAGGTTCTCCAGGTGAACAAGGAACTCTGAGAGCAGGGATGAGGCTATGGGAGAGGTAACAGTGGGCTCTAGCTATACACTAAGCATGCCATTAGTAGGTGACCAAAGGAAAAAAGTCACAGGTAGCCAGTTGCTCAAAGGAAAATGGTGGTGCACTGGGCTCTATGGAAATTCAAGGTGATCTGAGCCAAACTGTGGTGAGGGGAATGCTGATCGACAGGCCTGGCCCCATGGAGCTTTGCCTTCCCCAGCTCCTCCTTTTGGCTTATTAGGAACCATTTCTGGACTGTGGAACATTTTTGTGATTTTTTTTGTATCTGTGTGTATTTGCATGTGTGTCATTGTGCACAGGAGAAGGTCAGAGGAGAACTTGTAGGGGTTGGTTTTTTCTTTCACCATGAGTCCATGGGATCAAATTCAGGCTGTCAGGCTTAGCAGCAGTCACCCTTACCCACTGAGCCATCTTGTCAGCCCCGTCCTGATCATTTTACCCAGGAACACTCACTATGGTGTCACTCCCAAATCTCCTCTCTGCCGGTGGGAGGCCTGGATAGTCATCTTTAATCCAACATTTGTCTCCTACTTCTATTTCCCAAGGTCCCCTCATGCTTTTATTCTCCTAAAATAAGAGTCAACAAGATAAGTGTTGATTTTTCTCTTTTAGTTTTCAAGTTCTAAGCATAACAATGAAAATTGTGTGATTACTATAATTTAATTAAAAAACAGCAATCAGTCAATTAACTAGCCAATGTCAGTGTCTTCGGTAGTACAAATAGCATATTTTTATGTTGTCCCAATAAAAATAAATATGAATTATCTAGAAAAATATGGTTATGTTTCTGGCAATATTCCTTTTGTTTATATATTTGTTGAGGAAAAGTCAACCAATTTAACTTTCAAATAAATTACACAATTTTTAAAAATTAAGTTATATATGGAAGTACCATCCACCCTTGTAAGGATCACGGAAGAATTATGCTTATCCTATATGCAGTTGGGTGGTATGGTAATCAGCTTCCCACCACTCTAACAGAATACTTGAGGTAACTTATAAAGAAGGAAGGTTCATGTCTAGTCACAATTTTGGAGCTCCCAGATCACACTGGTTAGCTGCTGTTTTGGACTTGTGAAATGTGTGGCAGAGAGAAACCCTTTACAACACAGCCAAGGGGGCAAAGAGGATGGGACCGTGGCCTCAGTCTCCTTAGGGGCCACTCCCTTAATGGTCTATGGGCCTCTTGCTCCCCCAAAGCACCAACATGGGGTGTAAGTCCTTAGCCCCTGAGTCTTTGGGGAAACAGCCGAGATTCAAATGACAGCAGGTGACTAGCTGGATCAGAAACCATAGTTCCCAGCATGCTGCTCCTGCTCCCTGTGGCTGGAATGTACCCCGAGGCCCAAACTCCTTATGAACTTCAGGTCAAAGAGGTCAAAGAGCAAGGTTCAAAGAAATTTCTCCTGGGAACCACTTCCAGCTCTAACCCCAGACTCCCAGGGGATGAGTTCTCCACATGAGAAGCTGTAATAGCCTGGGTCTGCCTTCTGACCCTCATTCTGTGACCATGGCTGTGACGTCTGCATTATGACATTTATACAACTAGGATGTTCAGTTAGGGAGCATTTGTTGAGGTTCTCATGATTTCCTCTTCCTCAACCCCTATTGTTGTGCCTAAAATAAGATAAATGACCTAGAATTATTTGGCACTTGTCTGTCATAAATCATAATTAATACTAATGAGTCTTAAAGAAAAGCACCATTCTGAATGTGGAATGACCCTTCTTCCAAGACACTGCTTTACTTTTGTGCAACATGAGCAGGTAGGAGAGTGACAGACTATGATTACAAACTATGATTTTCTCTACATTCAGAAAGTTATTTTTTACACACAAACAAAGTAACACAAAATTCACATAAATAAGCTTGAATAATGTTTAACCAAAGCCAGGGCCACATCCACATCCTTGGAAAAACTGAAGTTTTGTAACAAATCTGGTTGTCTTCATGAGCTTTGAATGAATGGCTTCACTTACACACTTTAAAGTACCCTTGTGACCGTTACTTGCTGTGTTGGATGACTGCACTTGCCTCACCACCGAGCACCCCCAGGGCAGCAGCAATGGCGGCAGCATTACACACAGTTAAGCGGAATTAGCCAGCATTCCTTGTATTTGGGTATATGGTCTAAACAAAGACTCATGGAAAAAAAAACCTAATGACAGGTCTTGGTCATTTTGGGGAAAAGATCATGGTAGCAAACACCTTTGACTCTGATAGTTACTTTTGTTTAAAGATTAACAAGAAAAAAATTAACTGAACATATGAATGCAGCAAATAGTAGTATCTTCCCACTTCGGATGGTTTGGTCAAAGAGCTTGCATCTTATTGACAGTTTTTTGTTGGTTTGTTTTTTTTTTCTAAGCAGATCATGTGATTTCACTCTTGGTTTGCAATTTGACCATTTGTCTAAATGGGTATCTTGAACTGGGGTGGAAGGGATCATACATTGTTACACAAGTGACCAGGATCCCATCATCTCCATGTCTTCCCATCCTTTGACAGAATCAAGAAATCTGAATCTCATTGAGATGTTGTCAAATTCTGGAGACAAATGTACCCTACAGAAATATATGTGCAGATTGATATATGGCTGTATTTCACGTTCCCTTTTGAGGTACACACAGACCATTGTCATTTGTATATTGTTCTTGTCTGTCATGCATAAGAAGTAGTGGCAAGCCGGACCCTCACATGCACTGCACATTCACAGACTTTCTAAGTGACTTGGCAGCTAACATCAACATTATCATTCCTAAGTAGTGATCCTGCTGGGGAAATCTTACTGTGAAATCATGCTGTCTTCGGGTCCTTCAAATCTAGTATTTCCCTTCACCCTGTTATGTTGGCTATTATGTTTTAGAAGTATGGAGAGGATATGGAAATGGCAGGATTCCTAAGGACTGTTAGTGTGGGTGTAAAATGGCAATGTGCTACAAGCCCTCAAAAAATTAAATTAAGTCAAATTACTGTATAATTCAGTAATTCCAGTTTCAAGTACAGATCCAAAAAATGGAGAGCAGACACACAGCCAGATATTGGTACAGCCACACTCCCTACATCTTTATTCACAGTCACCAAAAGGTAGGAACAAGGCTGACAAGGTGGCTCAGCAGAAAGCCACTGGTTGCCAAGCCCGATGATCTGAGTTTGATGCCCAGAACAAACATGGCGGAAGGAGAGAACTGACTCTACAAAGCTGTCCTCTGACCTTTACACACCCTGCCGTGCTGTCAGTCTGTCTCTGTGTTCTCAATAAATGTAATTTTAAAACAAAGCTATCCAGGCAGCTGCACTTGTGAATGTCAGTTGTGACAGCATGCACAAGACCTGTGCAAGCCAAAGGCAGACCAGATCCCAGCACGGAGAGGAGTGGTAGACACGGAGCTCTACCCTGTAGCCGAGAGGCTGTTGGCAATTCTTCCTTGCTGGGAAAAGAAAGTCCATTTCCTTTAAGAGTGCAGAACCCTGGTGGGCTGACCAGGCTCCAGTGGAAGACCTCACATCTAGGAATATGTGGGCAGCACAAACTGGCCTTGATGGGGGGGAAAGATAGACAAAAAGATGGGCTGGAAGAGAAGCAAAGGTGAACCTTTGAAGAGTTGCAGGAGGGAAAGTGAATGCAATCAAAATTCATTGTATGAAACTTTAAAAAAGGAAAAGAAGAAAGAAAGAAAAAGAAAAAAAGTTGGAGCTCAGTGTGACAGTCCATGCCCTTAGGAGTCAGAGGCAGGGGGGGATCTCTTCAAGTTGGAAGCCAGCTTAGGCTACACAGCAAGACTCCATCTAAGAAAATGTAGTATCAATTAGATGTCCACGTATAGATACATGTACATGTGCATGTGTGACACCTGTGAAGCCCTGAGTTCAATCTCCCGTACCACAAACAAATGAATAAACCAAAAGGAAGGAAGGAAATTCTGTCATGAGTTACAAGATGGAGCTCGAAGACACAGTGAGTGCTAAATCAAGTAAAGGATACGAGAAATAAATATTGTCTGGCCCCAGTACACAAAACACTCTGGCAGTCAAGTTGACAGAGAGAGAAAACAGGATAGAAAATGGGGACTGAGAAAGGTGGGGAATCGATAGTTCTTTAGTGGAGGCGGAGTTTCCATTCAGGAAAACAAAAGCTTCTAGAGATAACACATGTGTGACAACCTAAACTCTCTCTCCCCTTAAAAGTGGCTAAAATGAGCCTGGCATGGTGGCACACTCTGAGAGGCAGAGGCAGGTGGATTTCAGGGAGGTTGAGGCCAGCTTAGACTACCAAGTGAGTCCAAAACAGCCAATACTACAAAGGGAAACCCTGTCTCCAAAAAAACAAAAACAAAACAAAGAAAAACAAAGAAAAATGATGACCTTTCTGTTATTGTCTATTGACCATAAAAAGAAAAATAGAAAGAAAGAAAAAAAAAGCCAAGCATCCCCACCCTCTGTGCTCTGAAGCTCTTGAGCATAGGTCAGCTATTGCTTGCCTATTATCCAGAAACTGCCAGAGCAGCCCAGGACTTCCCAGCTTGCTCTCCCTCATCTCTGTTGCCCTCCTGCTAGAGCTCGTCCACTCTGCTTATGAGCGCACTCAGGCCAGACTCAGTGCACAAGCAAAAGGGCAGGAACTAGACATCTCTGCTCTAAATACTAGACCCGCTGGGAGGCTGCCCTCAACCATACAGCTTGAGTGTGTCAGCCTTCATCAAATTTCCTTTGGGGTCCTCCCAGGTTGTAGGTAGTTCTCTTTGGGGTCCTCCCAGGTTCAAGGTAATTCTCTTTAGGTTCTACCCAGGTTGTAGGTATCTCTCTTTGGGGTCCTCCCAGGTTGTAGGTATCTCTCTTTGGGGTCCTTCCAGGTTGTAGGTAGGAGTCCTGCTATCTTTAGTCTGGCTTACTGTTAGTTAGCTTGTCACAACATCTGAAATGACTATGTTATGAAGAGATGAGGTTTAATTGAGTTCCACGTTTTAAAAGCACCAGGCCCCATTGTCCTGGGTCTGTGATAAGACAGAACATCATGCTAGAAGAGTGTGGCAGAATGAAATTGTTGATCTCACAGTCAGCATATGACAGTAAAGAAAGAAAGAAGAGTCCAGGGACCCACAAGCTCTCAGAGGTCCCCTGACAGCCCAACTTCTGCTCATCAGGGTCCCTTGTGTAGAGCAATATAGCACCCAATAATACCAATGGTACCACATGGGGGATCAAGTCTTTAACACAATAGCCTTCGAGGAACAGTCCAAACACAATGAGATTTATTTGGAAGGAAGAGAGAACTTTAAAGGTGCAGGACAGAGAAAAGGAAATACCCAAGATTATTCTTCCATGATCGGTCTTCAAAGTGGATCTTTTTGAAATACTTCAGTTTCTGTCCATTTGGATTTGAGTTCCAGAGAAAATTAGTTTGTAGCTGAAAAAAGTCCCATTTCACTCTCCGACTCACTCATGAGCTTTTCTATCTGGAAGCTATGTCCACCAAAAACCAGGTGAGGCTCTCTCCACTGAGAGAGGCTGTGCTTTCACGTCAACTTGGCACAAGCTACAGTCATCTGAGAGGAGGAAGTGTCAATAAACAAACCACCTTCACAAAACAGGCTGAAGGCAAGCCTGCAGAGCATCTTCTTAATTCCAGATTGATGGGGGAGGGCCCAGCCCATTGTGGGTGGAGCCATCTCTGGGCTGGTGGTCCTGGGTTCTAAAAGAAAGCGGGCTGAGCAAGCCATGAGGAGCAAACCAGTAAGCAGCACCCCTCCATGGCCTTCAGGTTCTGGTCCTGCTTGAGTTCCTGTCCTGAATTTATTTGGTGAGGAACTGTGATGTAGAAGCATAAGCCAAATAAACCCTCCCATCATACAATAGTAACCCTGACAAAGATATTAAACAGACATCAGGAGAAGGCTGAGATCAGGTAAAGTGCCTGCCATGTAAACATGAGGAATTGAGTTTGAATCCACAGAATCCATGGAAAAGCCCACAACCTGAGGGATTGGGTGAGTCAGAGATAGTTAGATCTCTGGCGCTCATTGGTCAGCTAGTCTAGCCAAACTGAAATACCTTGTCTGTAGAAAGCAAGGAGAGAACAATTTAAGACATCTGATGTTAGGCTCTGGCCTAACATGGGATGTCTGACACACAGTCTTCTCATTCCTGCATGCACACCACACACACACACACAGGCGCACGCGTATGCACATACATACACTGGAATAGTTTAAAGTTTCTAAAACCTCAAGAAATTTAACTTCCACATCTTCTCTGGCATAATTATTTCTGAAAAGTAAATGCTATCTCAGTGTTGTCTTGCAAGTCTAAATTTGGGGTTCTGTGTTACTGGTAGGACTCTTCTCTCCCTGAGGTGTCATTAAAACCAATTGTTCTTCTTCCTTTGGCCTCGCTCCCCAGCCTGAAAACACATGGGCTCTTTCATATTAGTTTTCATTTAGTATTTGTGTGCACTGGAGAATGTAATTAAAAGTGACTTCCTAAAGTAATTCTGTCAGAATCCTTTGACCTCACAGACTTTAAGGCATCTTGACTTATTTCCTTTTGGGGGTGGGTAGGTGGTGGGCGTGCTTCCTCCATCAAGTAGCTTTACAAAGGACCTTGAGGTTGAGAATGCCATTCCCAACCTGGTAGCTCAGGCTCCAGGTCATGTCAAATATGAATGTGCTCCACAGAGAATGAGGGATGGCCTTAATTGTCTCCCACGATGTAGGACAGCAAAGGGGCCATGCAGTAAGTGGCCAGGCTCTCTCCATTAGCTGCTTTAAATATCACGGATGTCAGTCCACGAGCAGCCATGAACACTACCATAAACATTATGAGTTCACAACTCAGTGCAACAAATCCTTCCTGAAATATCGGCTGTGTCTGAGAGATTCCTGAGTGTGCTGGGTATGGGTAGGCAAGCCAGTACGAAAGGTCATTTGCATCCAAGCCAAAGTCCATTCATGAGTCCATGTGTTATTTCTTATTATTATTGGCCATCATGAAAATAATCTGTAGTTTTTATGGTGTCTGAATTTTGCAAAGTGCTTTGACATCACTCTTAGTTGTTACTCTTTCCATGGTGGAGAGGGGGAACAGTCAGAAGGAAACAATCAAGCTCAGATGAAGCAGAAGCCGGCCTTAAGATTTAGGGGACAATTGGTACCCACAAGTTGTTTACTTTAACTGCGGAAAGATGAAGAAGTCAACTGGGGACTTCAGCAGTGTTGGAAGTGATGTTCAGTCCTACTGTGGACCTCAGCAGTACTGGAGATTCTGAGCTACTTAGGTTCCTTTGTGGCTTCTATTATCATTTAGCTGCCACTTCTTAACCCTGAGTAGTGAGGTTGCCCTTAAGAAAATGGAGAGTCCAAACAAGGGAATATATGTTTGACAGCACATGAAAAAAGCCACTTTTCCAATTTAAGGAGAGAGTTTATAAATGTAGCAGGCATCCTATAAACAGGTTTCTGGGATGGAGATGCAGGAGCATGTGACTCTTTGGTTATTGGGGAGCCGGCTTTTTGCTACTATGATGAGCACCTGTGATAGCTTTGGCTGTCCTAGGCACTGTTCTGGGTCTGTGGAGTGCACGATGGTGGAGGCGCTGGGGGAGCCATTGTGTCACGTCACTGTAGGGGGCTGAAATCAGTAAGGAGAGGAGGAAAGCAAGGCTGCCGCATGACCTGGCCTCTTCCCACAGAATCCTCCTCTTAAAGCAGGGCCCGCACAGCATTTACTGGGACTAAGCATTTACACAAACCTTTGGGAACACTCCAGATTCAAACTAGAGCATATTGTAAAGTTCTCCCTTGAGCAAAAATGGCTTAATGGCTCTTTGGGAAGGTCAGGCCTTGGCAAGATCCAGGCCTTCCTTCCATATTCAGGGTTCTGGAAGTGGCTCTGAAATTTGGTTTGTTCCCTCCCCTTCTCAACCACCCATTCTCCTTAGGAAGCTTTCATCACAGGCTATTCACTGCAGCAAATAGTATGGCTCAACTCATCTGTCCCCTCAGATTCACCATGGAAAAAAGCTCATTCCCAGAAGTGTCTGCTGGCTCGCACTCTGACTCAGTCAGGTACCCTACCTGTCATAGTGCCCTCAAAAGCGTCAGGCCCCAGGGCCCTGGCTATCGTAGGCCTTGGTGGAGAGCTGTCCCTGAGTTGTAAGTACCAAGAAGTAGACTGGCCCCACAGCTGCAGTTACAGCAAGTAGGGAGCATGGACACTGACTTGCCAAAACCCAAGCATCCACTACACTTGGCTCCAAAATGAATGTAATAGATTGGTTTGGCATTAAAGGCATGGACTCCAATTAACAAGTTGCGGGGAATATTGGAATAAATATTGGATGCCTTAGGGAAAACTCAAAAAGATCCATTCCTGAGCCTGGGCACAGGATGTGGGTGTCCCTTTGTTCATGAAAGGAAGGCATGTGTTCCCACAGGTAGCAGTTGTTAGGAGTGGATGATTTCCCCGTGGCTGTCTCTGCTGGGTTACCATTTCTGTGTTTTGACCAGGCTCAAATATAGGGCAAGATAGTCTGGCAGGGTTCCTTCTCTTTTCTCTTTTTGTGTTTTTATGTGTTTGCATGGGCAAATGCACGCATGCATGTGTGTAGATGTGCACACAGGGTCCAGAGGGTGACATCAGGTCCCTTTCTTGGTGGCTCTTCACCTCGTATTTTGAGACAAGGTTTCTCACTAAACATGAGCTTACTGACTCAAATAAACCAGCTGGCCCATGAACTTAGGGGACTTGTAAGTCTTTGCTCCCTCAGAACAGATGTTAGCGATGTGTTACTGTGTTGGGTTTTTACATGGTGCTGGAGATCCAAAGCCACAAGTGTTCTGATTGATAACTACAGCTCATCTGAGGCACCCAAACTGCTCTCGTCCTGCCTACAATGGGACCAGAAGGGAGAGGATAATCCTTTAAAATCCACCATCCTGCTACCTCTCTGCCTGGGCTTGGACAGAATGCGACTCACACCAGGAGAGCCAGCCCTGCTTCCTGCAATGTTACCATAGATTCTTCTCAATCAGTAACAGGTTCTCTTTTTGAAGAGAAGCAAAATGCAAAACAGGAAATCTCCAACAACGTTAGGTCTGTTATCTTTTGACCAAGTAAATGAACAAATACCCAAAATGCTTTAATTATTCACAGAAAGATTTATCTTTTTCTTTTTTTTACTTCACATGTATGTTTACTCCTCTCCATACACACATGTGCACCATACATGTGTCTGGTGTCCATAGAAGCCAGAAAAGGATGTCAGAGACCTGGAATTGGAGATAGACGATTATGGGCCAGCATATGGATGCCAGCTATTGAGCCGAGATTTGTAAGAGTAGCCAGTGCTCCTAACTGCTGAGCCAGCTCTCCCTTCTTTCACTGAAAGCAGACGGAGCATGCAATCAGCTACATTTATACAACAAATATCCATCTCCTTTACCATGGAGGGGGAAATGGTGTTTAGAATTTGAGACAGAGTTACAAAGCTCTAAGTCTTCCCCAGGACACCCCATCTTTGCCTTACTGGTCTCCCTGGACCTGAACCCTTATTGCCGCATTTCATACCAACCTAAAAGACAATAAGGAAATGAAGAGATGACTCCAAACTCAGAATCTGTGGGATGCAAAATCCCTAACACCAACCTGGAAGTTCAACCCATTCTCCTCTCCCCTGTGGATGAGTGGCATTCCATGTCCTCACCTGACTTGCTGCATCCTGATTTCTCCCTCACACTGCCCTGGACACAGCAGCTTCCCAGCAGTTCTCTCTCCCTGAAGCCATTGGCAGCACCTTAGATCTCCCTTCACCCAAACGCATCTTTGTGTTACCTGCTGTTTTCCATGAGGAAGCCCACACTCTCCACTGCAAATGTAATCTCCTGTTTCCTCAATTTAAAAGAACCCTGGATCCCATTGTGTCACAATCTCTCAGCAACCTTCTCTAAGAGAGCATATTTGAGCAGCGGGGCCGAGGCGGCAGTTGCCTCCCTGGCATTCTGCTGACGGTATGTGATAGGGTTACTCTCTTCTCCTCTGATGCCCACCATCTACCCAGCCAGCCTTTTCCCAACCCTCATACCGTCATCCTTCACTGTGTCCCTCAGTGACTTCAGCCTCTCCATCTCTTGTTCAAGCGTTCTTACTAACAACACCACAGTCTTTGAACTCTGAATTTCTTCATTTCTTGGGGTTTAGAGACAATGATCACCTTGGCTGTTGCTCTCAATTTGAATTGTCTTCATAGTAGTACAGTTATCATCTGGCAATATCTCCCAACAACTTTCTTCTCTCTATACATCCATGTTTCCACACACATAACGAACTATGACTGCGGCTGTGGTGGTGGGTGGGTGGTCGCGGCCCCAGTGTGAGGCCTGGACTTTGAATATCCATATCTCACAACCTGGGCAGTTGCGATGGCTTGTCTGTAACACCAGCTTCAGTAGATGGAGAGAGGGGCTACCTAGAGCAAGCAGGCTAGTAAGACTAGCCAAATCAGTGAGCTCTGGGTTTGACTGAGGAGCCTATTTCAATAAATAAGATGGAAGCGTGACTGAGGTGGATTTCTGATGGCACCCTCCTGTTTCCACTTTCATGCGAATGCACACGTGCTCAATGGCATCCACCCACGTGTCCGCATACATCAAAACTTCACACATAAACACAGACACCCCAGAAAGAGAGAGAGAGAGGATGGATGGACAGACACACAGAGACAGATCCAGAGATAGTGAGCAGAGAGAGACACAGAGAAATATTGTTTCTCTTCTGCAGGAATTTGGGCTGGCCTTCAGGACAAGGCCGACTGGGACTCCTACTTTCTTCCTGGGGACTCAGAGGCCATGTGAGAAGTCCACTGTGAGGAGAGCTGTTCTGACCACCAGGGAGGCCTGTGGAGAGAGAAAGGCCTGGCACCAGGCTGCTCCTGCCGGCAGAGGCTTCAGTAGTGAGACTAAAGAAATCATCTCAACTGAAAAACTTCAGGGTTCAGAGGTGTCTTCAGTTCTCTTAGGAGTTTATCCCTCTGACATTCCAGTCTCCCGAGAGGGGTCTTCAGGAGTGACAGTCACCAGCCTCCTACTCTGAGACATACATGGACCCTTCAGACATGTTCATGTTTCATGAAGTCCCCTTTCGTGCAGAGCACTCTTCCTTCCGCCACGGTAGCTCTGTGTTTCCAAACGGCCTCTTCTGGTCCGCACCTGTGCAAATCCTGAGCGTGATGTCTGTGCTTGCTCTTTCCTCTCTGCCCACTCACTTTTCATTCCAGTCAATCAAGAATATTAAGCAAACGGCACACACACATTTTAGGGCAAAAGCAGTAATAAAATGACAGTCTTTCTTCCCTGTCCTTATGAAGGCTTCATTCTGAGGAGGGAGTCCAGGGACACTGGTAATAACAGCCACTGAAATTCACCTTTAGAGTGTCAAGTGTGATTTGTGCTTTGAAGAAAGAGAGTTCTGAGGGGTGAAGGGCTTCTCCCCTTGAGTTTTGTCCCTCAGCTCAGCATGAGTGCTGAGCTGCGCCCTGGTTTGCTTTTGAAAGGCGGGTGCTGGCTCTCCTGTTAGACTCCTGTTGAGAAAGTGCATTCTGGACCACGGACACGCTGCCACTTGTCCATTGTGTAGTGCATATTCATTTATCCCATCCACCGCTCTAGTCCTAGATGCTATGGTGGAAACAACAAGCTGGTAACAGTTACTGGTTCATGTTGGGAAGCACCCTGGCTTCACTAGCAGAGGAAGGTTGACAGCATCTTCCTTCTACTTCCTCTCCACCCACTTTCACTGCTGTCTCACTGCATCTAGGCCCCAGTCCGGTGACTCAGCTTCCTTCTTATGCTACCCATTCCCCTTACAGTAAATTCAGGTGGTTGCCCTCTCCTTCCGAAGACTCCAATCTTGCCTTAACAGAGTCAAGTTGTGTGTGTGTTTAAACTGCATCATTTGAAGGAGTCGGTTGGATGACTCAATGGGCAAAGGTGTTTGTTGCGTGAGTCTGCTAATGTGAGTTCAGTCCCTGGAACCCATGTAAAGGTGGAAGGAGAGACTTGACTTTGCAACACTGAGCTCTAACCTCCACATGGGAGTGCTCTGATGCCTCCTCCAAAGAGAATGGAATATTGAAACATTTAAACATCAAAAATTGTTATTTAAAACAAAGTGTGTGTGTGTTCAAAAGCAGTCTACAGATTCAATGCAATTCCCATCAAAATACCAACACAATTCTTTACAGACCTTAAGAGAACAATTCTCAACTCCATGTGGAAAAACAAAAACAAAAACAAACCAGAAGAGCTAAAACAATCCTGTACAGGAAAAGATCTTTCAGAGGTATCCTCATCCCTGAGCTCAAGCTGTACTACAGAGGAACAGAAATGAAAACTGCATGGTATTTGCATAGAAACAGAATGGTGGATCAATGGAATCAAATCAAAGACCCAGAAAAAATCCCACATACCTACAGATACTTGATTTTTTTACAAAGAAGCAGAAACCATACAGTGGAAGAAAAAATAACATCTTCAACAAATGGTATTGGTCTAACAGGATCTCTACATGTAGAAAATGCAAATAGATTCATATTTATCACCCTGCAGTAAACTAAAGTCCAAATGGATAAAAAACCTCAACATAGAACCAGAAACACTAAATCTGGCACTTTCTCAGAAAACTGGGAATAGTGCTATGCCACTCCTGAGCATATACCCAAATGATGCTCCACCATACAACAAGGATATTTGCTCAACTGTGTTCATAACAGCTTTATTCATAATAGCCAGAAACTGGAAATAACCTAGATGTCCCTCACTCGAAGAATGGAAAAAGAAACTGTGGTACATCTACACAATGGAATGTTATTCAGCTATTAAAAACAAGGACATCATGAAATTTGCAGGCAAATGGATGGATATGGGAAAGAGTATCCTGAGTGAGGTAACCCACAAAGAAATGCATGGTATATACTTACTTAGAAGTGGATATTAGCCATATAATACAGGAAAACCATACTACAATTCACAGATCTAAAGAAGCTAAGTACCAAGGAAGACCCTAGGGAGGATGCTTAATTCTCACTCGGAAGGGCAAATAGAATAGGCACCAGAAGCAGGTAAAGAGAGGGAACAGGACTGGAGCCTGCCGTAGATGTCCTCTGAAAGACTCTACATAGCAGGGGATGGAGCAGACGCCGAGACTCACAGCCAAACTCTGTGCTCAGGGAGTCTTTTGGAAGAGTTGGGAGATAGAAGGACCTGGAGAGGACAGGAGCTCCACAAGGAGACCAACAGAAGCAACAAATCTGGGCCCAGGAGGCCACCAGAGACTGAAGTCCAACCAAGGACCATGCATGGAGAGGACCTAGGCCCCTCCTCAGATGTAGCATATAGGCATTTCAGTCTCCAGGAGGGTTCCCTAGTAAGGAAAGCAGAGGCTGCCTCTGACAGAGACTCTGTTGCCTGCTTCTAGATCATTTTTTCCTGCCAGGGTGGCCTTGCCAGGCCATAGAGGAAGAGGATGCAGGCAGTCCTGATGAGACTTGATAGGCTGGGGTCAGTTGGTAGGGGAGGAGGGCTCCCCCTTTTTGAGGACTAGGGGAGGTGGATGGGGGGGAAGACAGAGAGCGGGTAGGCCCGGGAGGGGGCTATGATCAGAATGTAAAGTGAATAAATTATTTTTTTAAAAGTGTGTGTGTGTGTGTGTGTGTGTGTGTGTGAGCACACGCATGCGTTCCCACACATCTACATCGTGCATGTGTGGAGGTCAGAGGATAACTTAGCTTAGTGCTTAAAATATTTTTTAGTTGGCACTGCACCTATTTGAATGTAAAAGTTTCCCTAGGTGACTGTAAGCAGAAACATTTATTGTCCATGCTTGCATAACAGCACCTACTATGTGAATCATAACTTCAGTAAAGGGCTCAACAAATGTGTATAGAGGGCCTTGGTAACACCATGATAAAATGCAGGACAGCGCATCCCCCGAGGCGCGCAGGCAGCGTGGCAGTCAGTGCTTTCTTAAAGTGCCTGACCATTGCTCTTTGCTCAGCGGCTAAAAGCCAGGACAGTGCGGGGCAAAATGGCCACCTTACAATGCTCAGCCTCAGCCATGTCATTGCCCTTGCCCAGCTTCGTCCCTGGCAGGATGTGACCCAACATCTCAACCTTGGGTGGGCAGTGGGATTTAGTGTCTCCGTATCCTCCAGGCCAGCCAGGAAAGTGTGTCCTGCAGGCAGCGGTGACCACAGGAGGAGGCAGCCCCAGGGTACAGGGCTTGAAACTGGACAGTTCCGCTGAGTCCTCTACTGTGCAGCCATTGCCGACTCACCTCACCCCACAAGTCAAAAGGGGGAAGTGTTTACATCTGTTTCCTAGATGGATCGTGAGGGTTAGAAGGAAATTATGTGAGAACATCTTCAGTTCTTGAAAACATAAATGTGTTTTTATTTGTTGTGTTTTAATTCCTTCAGAGTGCCATAGCAAGGTGACTTATGACGGGACATTTATAAACAATGAAAATTTATTGCCCACAGTTCTGGGCACTGCGAAGTCCTAGACCAAGCTGCAGCAGAGGTCAGACTGAGGGCTCCTCGGCTGACTAGGTGGTGCCTCTCTGCTGTGCTCATGGCAGAAGGGAGAGTCAAGAAGCCAGTTCCCCTCCCCTGGTATCAGGCACAAATCTCATCAGCAAGGCCAGGCCATATCTCTTAATACTATTGATTACACTGGGTGTTGGGTTCCAAAATATGAACATTCGGATCACAGCACATTTCTTCTATTTCCTAAGTACAGTGTTTAGAGAGAGAAGAACATGTGGATTGGTTAGAGCTGCAGAGGAATGTCCCCTGATGAGGTGGAGGGACTAGGCTTGACCATGGGGATGGCTACCTTTGTCCCTAAACTAGGATGGTAGAAAGGAAGGATGCGGAGGCACAGAGAGAGCAGCAGGATATATGGGGCCACTACAACTTAATTGCTGCAGATTTCTCAGGAAAAGAGAAAACTAGTGCTTGGAAGTTAGTGTTGAGAGTCGTGAGGGTCTGGGGAAATTCGGAGAGCTGGCTGGCCCGTGGCTGAGGAGGTGTTAGGACTGTCTGTAGTGGGTCAGGAACAGGTGTGTGGGGCTGAGCAAGCTTCCAGAGCCACAGCTCACAGAAGAGACCCATTTTCTCTCCTCCTCTTTCCCCCCAACTGACCATAATACAGCCAGTTTAAAATATTAGTCTTATTGCTTGTATTTACTGAATTCAATATTGCTTTAAAGGCTCTGGAGTTGACTCCTTCGCCTTTTTCATCTTTCAAAAAAGAAATTCTTAGTAACAGTGTTTTCACTTCCACATGGCCGATAATTATTTTTTAGTGGCTCCTCTATGACTCTGCGAGAAGTGGGGAAGCTCCTCACTCCGAGACCGCTCCTATAACGTGTAAAATATGTGACTTTAATGGTTCTCCTTTCATAGTCATTTATTACATCAAGTGTCACATTCGATTTTTATTTCCCATGAGATTTTTTTTGTGAGGCGAAATCTCTCTTTTGACCATCTTTCTCGTGATGCTAAGGACATGTAACAGCTGGAGCCCTCGGGGGTCTTGGGCCTTCGGCCTCTCCTCCAACTTGTGCTGCCTTGTGAAGAGGGTTTAGGCTTGGCAGCTGCTTCGCCCTCCTTCTCCAGCACTTGGTACGCGTTGAGTGGTTGTGATTATTCTCATCAATAATGGATTTCTTTAAACTGTCACTCTGGTCCTCACGCTGTAATTTAATTTGTTCCCTTTCTCACGATCATGCCCTCAGCACTTATTTATTATGAACACCCGGCTCAAGCATCTTTTTTTTTCTGTGCTTCCGGGAATAATCAGGACCATATCTGTATCCTTGGCCTACAACAGCGCCGGGTTAGCACACTGCCATTCCTCCGTTTATTGATGTCTGAGCCAAGAGATCATTTCTGAAGTTGAGTTTGAATATTTGGCTTTGCTGTTTGGAGTTAATTTACGACATGTCTAACTGACTTATTACCTCTCTGCTGGCCTGGGGTTGTTTTGTTTTGCAAAGAGGCAAGGAGATATTATAGAAGTATAGAATGGCCCTCGACCTTCAGGAGTTATCTGTATTTCATTCCATGTAATTCTTAAATACCAGCCGTAAAGTCAAGCCACTATTTGATTTTATTATTCCATATGTAAATATATTCTTCCCTCCAGGCAAATCTGGCTGTTGATTTCATTAAGCTACTGGAATATTTGTTAAATTCCACAGTAATACAGGAAATAATTCAAGACTAATTATATGGATTTTTGAACTATCTAAACCAGAGATGTGGCCATATTTATTCAGTTTAATCCATGGTTCTCCATCACGATAGTATCAACAGGGAACTTACTTGGGATCAGAATGACAGACTCTGGGCAGGGCGGTTCTCTTGTTGCAGCGCGTTGTAGATGCATTTGTTGATGACGACATTGTGCCATTACCCCTCCCCATCTTTACCTGACACAGTCCTCAGCTGCTATGTAACCCTCCTGATCAGGAAGGACTTCCTGTCTGTTTTCTTCCTCTCCATCACTTCCTGCTGTCATCTGGGTGGATAGTGTTTCCATGTGGGGACAAAGTAACCCCCCCCCACACACACACCTCATGCTTGCCTAGCTTCTAGCGGCCAGCAGTCTTGGTCTCCACCTCCCCGGATCTTTATTCTCTGGGACTTTGCTACCTTCTGGGCAGTAGCCCACCTCCAAAGCCCTGCTGTCCTCTTCTTGGAGCTCGTATTTTACCAGCTCTCATTCTCTTTATCCGGAAGAATCTTATCTGTTGCATGGGCTTCCGTTGCCATTTGTGCATTCAAGTCACTCATGAGTTGTTTTCTGTATCTCTTAGCACTCTTCCAAGGTCCAGAAAATGTCTCTGGTTACATAATAATCAGCACTTATGGGAAAGTCACTGTACACACAGTGTGTTAAATGCGCAAGCAGGAAAATTCACCTGTAACTTTCTGGGCTAGTTTTTGTTTGTTTGTCTGAGACAGGGTTTCTCTGTGTAACAGAACCCTGGCTGTCCTGTAATTTGCTCTGTAGACCAGGCTGGCCTTGAACTTACAGAGATCCACCTGCTTCTCCCTCCTGAGTGCAGGGATTAAGGGCATGTGCCACCATTGCCTAATTAGTTATTTTTAAGTACTGGATTTTACTCAGTCTTGGTTGATAAGATCTAACAATTCCACTTAGAAGTATGGACTGAGATAGGTACCTGCACACATGTGTTCACAGCAGCACAGTGCAGTCACTGACAGGCAAAAGCCACCAAAATGTCTATCAGTAAGTGACTAGCTCTATGCTCTGCACATAAAATGGAATATTATTCAATATTACTCAAATTCAGTCGAATCATGGTAGGCCAGGCATGGTGGCACATGCCTTTAATTCCAGCACTCCAGAGGCAGAGGCAGTCATATCTCTAAGAGTTCGAGGCCAGCCTGGTCTACAAAGTGAGTCCAGGACAGCCAGAGCTTTTACTCAGAGAAACACTGTCATGAAAAGCCAAAAAACCAAAAACCAAGAGCAAGTGAGAGAGAGAAAGATGCTATAACACAAATGAACTTTGAAGATATAAAAAGGAAAATATGCCAGTTACAACACAAAAAAATTACAGATTTCACTTTTATGTGGAGTAGATCGAAAGGTTACAAGAAAATTTCTTTTTCTCATAGGTTCTAGAAACACAGATTCTCCAAAATTTTCTCCTCAACAAAGAATGCTTTTAGAAGTAAAATTTCAGATAACAAAAGGATTAGAAAAACCTTACGAAAAGTAAGCCCTAGTGATGAGGAACAACCAGAATCAAAACTGCTTCCTGAGCCAGACATGGTGACTCACACATGTAACTCCAGCAAGTGGAAGGCTGAGGCAGAGCAGAGTTTAGTGTACACAGAGTTCTGCTGGGGGGATGTCAGTAAGTTCTGGAGATGTAGAGTGGTGATAGTTGTTAGCAGGTGAATATACTCCAAGCTCCTGACTGCACGCTGGAGATTGTTAGAGGGTAAATGCTAGAGACTGGAGAGATGGCTCATCAGTTAAGAACACTGCCTTCTCTTCCAGAAGATCTGGGCTTGAGTCACAGCACCCACATGACAGTTCACGACAAACTGTGACTTCAGTTCTAGGGATCCAATGTTCTCTTTTGCCCTCTGAGGGCAACACACATGCATATGGCTCCATAGAAGACATGTAGGCAAAACACACATACTATAAAATAAAAATAAATAAATATTTTAAATGTGGGATGTGCTGTGATAGAAAATTAGCAAGATACCAAGAATAGAGATTTCAAACAAAAAAAATAATAAAATAATTTTAAAATGTGTCACAAAGTTATTACCACTGGGCACCCATAAAGCCCTGCGTCAGTATCAAATAAACTGAGTATGGTAGTGTATACATGCACTCAGTCCTAGCACTCAGGATGCAGAGGCAGGAGAATCAGAAGTTCAAGACCATTCTCTGCTAATTTGGGGCCAGCCTGGACTATATGAGGTCCTGTCCTCCAAAATGACCCACTGTACAAACCTGTGATCAGCTGGTCATGGCCGTGCAGCCTGAACTCCCAGCTTCCAGGAGGCGGAAGCAGACAGGTCTCCATGAGTTCAGTGCAGCCAGTACAGTTCAGTACAGTGACACCCTGTCTCAAAACTCTAAAACAAAATAAAAAAACAAAACCCTATGATCAAATGGGCACCTGTAAAGATACAAAGGCCTAGGCTGTGACTGAAATCTGACCAATAGCAGTTGAAAAACACCTCAGAGAAATTAAAACGTAGATCTTAAAACTTCCATCCTCATGAGCATGAAGTGAACATATTTCTTCTGAAAAGTAAAGCTGAACATATGAAACACACCTAGCCAAAAGGCAAAGAAAGATTAGAACACCAAGAAGAGAGAAAAAAACTTGTCAGCATATATACATATATAAAAAACTTCTATCCTTGAGTTTTCTAAATTATGTTTCCTCAACAAGGCCAGAATAATAGCATTGTCTGATGTAGCTAAATATATGCAGATGAAACACTCAAGACGATTACACTAAGCAAAGAACATAGAGAAATGTAAATGTAGATAGGCTGTTATACTCTTTCAAATTGGTAAAATATTGATACTATTAGATTGATGGGTTAGTACATTACATAGCAACTAAAATAACCACTAAAAACCTACATAAAGAATCATATTCTAAAATTTTAAAACATATCCAATTAACCCATAGAAAGGCAATATGAAAAACAGAAATTAAAAAAAACAGAGAGAACAAGGAGAAAACAATAATAAAAAATAAAGTGAGGGGAAGGAGAGATGGCTCAGCAGGTAAGATGGAAGCTGGCAAAATTATGATTCAACCTGTGTGTTCTATGAAAAATGTATTTCAAATATTAAATAGGGTAGAAAGTGAAAAGATATAAAGTACAAATATAAAAGGAAAGAATAGTTATGTTAAAATCAGATAATTCAATTTTAGGAAAAGCAAATCACCCTAAATAGAAAGCAATTGTATATACTGTTGAAAGGGTCAACTACCTCTCCCAAAATGTTTTCCAGAAAATGGAATTTAAAAAGGCACTACTGCCAAGTCATTTTCTGAAGCTAAACTTTTCCTGATACCAAAATATAAAAGACACCAAAAAGAGAATATTATAGATAGATCGTCTTCATTAATATAGATGTAAAATTCCTCCTTTTTTTTGAAACAGGGTTTCTCTGTGTAGCCCTCGTTGTCTGGGACTCACTTTGTAGACCAAGCTGGACTTGAACTCACAGAGATCAGCCTGCCTTTGCCTCCTTGAGTGCTGAGAATACAGGTGTGCACCACTGCTCCCAACTTAGATGTAAAATTTTTAACAAAATAGTAGCAACTAGAATTTAGCACTTTATGAGAATTACGTGCCATTACCAAGTATGATTTATGTCATGTATTTGAGGTTAGTTCAGTATTTGAAAAACAATCAGAAAATCCATCATTCTAACAGCCTAAAGAGAAGACTCTCATAAACATATCAATTATAGAAATAGCACTTGGTACAATTCAACACTTCTTCATGATTCCAGCTCTCAACAAATTGAATAGACTAGACTGGACGAAGTGAGAGGTTTGGTTTCTTTAAGAAACCCAGTTAGGTCATGTACACATAATCCCAGGCATGGGATCTGGGGCTTCCTCAGATTGTCCACAGCAGCAGACTATTTGCCTCCTGCTCTTACAGGTGCGTGATTCTGCCAGCTGAAGACAGTTTAATTCTGTGGCTTCTAGAGAGGATACAAAAAACCACCAGAGCCCTGAGAGAGACAACACTGCTGCTCCTCCTGCTGGTCCCTGCTCCTGCTGCTGCTGTTGCTGTTTGTCACGTGGTGAAGAGAAAAGATAAGAAAAAATTGGAGATATCCTGAGGAGACCAAGGTTGGACTAGCCCCAAGGAATTCAATGCCCCTAATCAGCAGGAAGTAGTCTAAAAAGATCACAATGCCCCCTCTCCTCCTAATCTTGGGTGCTGGAAGGGATTGGGGTAGAGAAGGGTGGTAGATATAAGAATCCCAATAAAGTAGCTAAAAAGCCCAGTTACAACTGGATTAAACCAGAATAAAATGGAACTTTTTCAACTTTTTAAAAAAATTATCTACAGGAAAAACCTTTGAGGCTAGAGGGATAGCTTGACTATCTCTCTAGAGAGAACCCCTGCTGTTCTTCAAGAGGAGCTGAATTTGGTTTTGGCACCCAGATTTGGTGGCTCACAATTGTCTGTAATTCCAGTGTCAGGCAATCCAGTGTCTTCTTCTAGCCTTTGAAAGCACCCACACAGGAGTGGTCCATGCACGTGCACATGCATATATACACATACACACACACACACACTAAAAATAAAAGGTGGAATAAAAACAAACAAATCTTAGCTAACATTGTATAAAATGCTAAAAAGTTGGATACCTTCTCCTGAGGCAGAGAACAAATCAAAGGTTTCCTTTCACCCAATCGACACAGTACTGAAATTAGTGCAAAAAGCAAGAAAAGGAAATAAGGTTTTGGAAGGAAGAAATAAAGCCATCTCCATTTTCAAAGAATACGACTTGTGTAGATAGAAAACTCAAGAATAATTCTTAAAAACCTTCATACACATAATAAGCAATTTAACCAAGATTATAGAATATAAGATAAATGTACAAAAACCAACTGTAATTCTCTGTTTACAATAGACACATGGACACTGAAATTAAATGTGTGACAGCATTTATGATTGTTAAAAACAAAAAATGAATACTTAAGTATAAATCTGAAACATGAATAGGACATTGGTGACATTTATTAAACTTTGAAAAAAAAAAACCTCAGTGAGTAGAAAAACTATAGTCATGGATTAGAAGACTCAAGTGGCTCATTTTTTTTTTCGAGACAGGGTCTCTCTGTGTAGCCTTGGCTGTCCTGGACTCACTTTGTAGACTAGGCTGGCCTTGAACTCACATGCCTCTGCCTCCCTGAGTGCTGAGATTACAGGCATGTGCTACCATGCCCAGCTTAGCTTAATTCTTATCAAACTCATCGAGAGACTTTTTTTTTCTTTTTTTCTTTTTTTTTTATTTATTTTTATTTTTTTAAAATTTATTTATTTTTATCTCAATCACAGGTTAGGTACTTTGAATCCCAGGCGTAGCCCCCTCCCTCAGTCCCTCCTACCCTCCCACTCCCTCCCTCATCTCCCTCCTCCCC
>CM053744.1:105233107-105341413 GCA_028658305.1 Pachyuromys duprasi | reverse complement strand
AAGAAGATCAGGGATTTCCAGTGGTTTGTGGTGTGTGTTTTGTCTCAGTTGAACTCTGTTGTGGGCTCTGTGTGCCCAGCTTCGTGCTCTGTGCTAGAAGCTGTGAGCACTGCAGGCTGGTCACCCCTCTGGTCTGGAGTCTTTACTTCTCACTCTGTGCTAGAGTCTGAGTGTCCAGTTTTGAGATGTCAGCTGGTGGCTATGCACTCTGCCTTGGGCTTGCTGCTAAGGGCTCTCCCCTGGAATGGAGATTTGGCACCTCCTTCTGTGCCAGGGGTTGTGCACCACGGTCTGAGATGATATTTGGGGCACACACAGTGGGTTTGGGTTGGTGTGCATCCGCTGTATGCAGGGCTGTCTGAAATGGTGCCAGAGGCCTTCTCTGTCTGGCTCACGGACAGACACCTGAACTGGGGTTTTTGCTGGCAGATGCGTGCAGCTTTCGCCCTCAGTGTGCGGTCTGGTCAAGATGGTCCCAGGATCCTCTCAGCCGTGGGTTGAGACAGAACTTTGACTGAGTTTGGCGAGCGCCCCCGCAGTGTGCGGACTGGTCGAAATAGTCCCCCAATCCAGTCAGTCTGTGGTGGTTCCGGCGATCGGTTAGTGCCCACCTCCACCGCACACCTGTGGGTTCAGGTAGAACTCGGGATCCTCCCCGACCCGCCGGCGGACTCACATACTGACTGAGTTTTTGCTGGCAGAAGAGTTCAGCTCGCCAGTGTGCGGACTGGTCAAAACGGTCCCCCAATCCACTCAGTCTGGGTGGTTCTGGCGATCGGTTCGCGCCCGCCGCACACCCGTGGGTTCAGGCAGAACTCGGGAGCAGTGTGAGCTCGTAGGGTGAAGTTCAGTGAAAACGGCACCCGGTTAGTCCCGAGACTGCCCGCGAGACTGTGCGATCCAGTCTATTATGGCGGGTGCGGGCGCTGCTCGTTCAGATCAGAGCTGTGCGCCGCTGGTCACCGGGAAATTTCTCCAGGTAATACCTGGGTGTCTCTAGGGTTTTCCCACTTGATTTTCTCACCGTAGGAGTTCCGCTCACCTGGCACTCACAATGCTGGCGTTTTAGGTCCCAGAGTTCTGTCTCCTGGTCGCTGCGTTGTTTCTGCTCTCCTACTCCTCAGACACAATGTTCTCTCGTGGCAGCCATCTTGGATCCCCCCGAGACTTTTTTTTTTTAAATAAACTATATTAAAAACTTTTTTCTGCAAAGGTAAGAAAGCGGGAGAGCTGGAACAATTTTGAAAATGGCATAAAATCAGTCTACTCAATTTCGAAACTCTACAGTTACAATAGAGACGACTGTAGCATTGGGGTCACTGTTTAAATACTGGGCATAGTGAAGAGACACACATAGCTCCAGCAACCATGCCAAACTGACCCACACTGTTTCCAGAGACAGATCGCACCGTGTCTCAGGTTGAGTTTGAACTTCTGATTTTCCTGCCTCAGCAATCCACATGCTGAGAAGCACGTGTGTACTACAGCTTCAAATGATGCAAAGCAACACAGTGCAGAGGGTAAGCCTTGCCAGCACACACTGCCATGGTAGCGGGGGTGTGCAGCCTGGCAACTCCCACACCTTATATGGAAATTACTCCAAAAGGGACACAGACTTAAATGTAAATCGCAAAACTCTTAAGACTCAGACATAGCATAGAAATCTTTAGGATTTAGGGGCAAGAAAGAAGTGTTTGACTCAGTCAATAGCATAATCCGTGAAAGTAAAAAAAAAAAAAAAAAAAAAAAAAAAAAGATAAATTGATTTCACTAAAACTTAAGCTTTTTTCCCTCTGAATAACCTTGTTAAACAGCTTGAAAGGCAAGCTGCAGACAGGGAGAAAATATCTACAAACCATATACTGAACAAAAGATTACGATCTGACATGTGTAGAGAACTCTTAAAACTTTACAGTAAAAAAAGGAAACTGTCTAGCTGAATAAGTATGGGCAAAAGAAATAAAGAGATAGTTTATTGAAGAAAATACATGGACAACATATCAATACATAAAATGTTAAATATCACTAGCCACTAGGGAAATGAAAAATTTAACTACCAGTGATACCAGTACACGCTTAACACAATGGCTAATATTTAACAAAGCAGTAATAGCTCTTGCTGGTGAGGGTGCAATGACATCAAACCTCCCATAGTCAACAGTTGCATTTCTGGAAAATAATCACTTACACAAAACTATATATAAACATTGATGGCAATGTCAGCTTTAGACACTACTGGAACCGATGTACATGTCCATTATCTGATAAATAAATAACTAATAATAGCTCATATTATAAATTATATTCTGAACCATAAGAATAAAAAGGAGCAAAGAACTGATAAATACTCCACCTGGAGGAATTGCAGATGAACTACGCTGAGTGAAAAAGTTCATCCCAAAGTTGCAGACTATAGAATTTTGTTGAGATGATATTCTGGAATTGGTAAAATCTTAGAAACAGAAAACAGATTTGGCTGCCACAGATGAAGAAAGAAGCATTGAGTGCAAAAGGAAAACAGGGACTGTGTGTCAAAAAGAGATGGTTAATATATCAATTGCGTCAGCATCAGCATCCTAGCTGTGATAGTATTCCTGGGGAAAATAGATAAAGGATATATAGAGTTTATCGTTGTTATTTTGAAAATTGTATGTGCATATGGAAATAAATTACCAAATGAATCAAATTTATACCTAAGAGAAGTTCACACACCTTTGAGAAGCTCACCGTGTCTCTCTCTGTTTCTCTCTGTCACACACACACACACACACACACACACACACACACACACACACACACACCATGGAGCCTGTTGGAATGGATCTTCACACTCTGATCACACCCCATCGTCATAGTATTTTTCAATATGTCTCCCAGACATTTCCTGAATTTTCTTTTCTTGTTTTCTCTTCCCTTCCTTATTTCCTTTTCCATTCTCTTCTTTGCTTTTTCTTCTTCCTTCTGAACAATTTGGCCTTAATGTTGAGAAGTGAGTCAGACAGGGAGGTATTCTGAACCTAAGGTAGGGAATGGTATTTCCGGGGAGGATACTCATTCTCAGAAGGACATTCAGACCCACAGCAGGGTGACAAGGTGTCCACCCACGTGGGGGGAGGAGAGAAGTCTATCAGGAAGTGTTAGCAGATGAGTGAGGCAAGGAGGTCCCCTGCTGAGGACGAAACAGCAGATTTGACATAACATGAGAGCAGCCAGGGAGTTGAATTTGCAGTGGAGGAGAATAGTCTTGCAGGAAGTTAGAGTCAATGCTGGTTTTGGTTCGGAATTGGTGGTACAAACTCATGGTTTTAAACATACACAGATACATTTAGAATAAACAGAGATGTTTGTGATTTGTGGGCTGGGAGATGGGTTACTTTGGCAAAATACATGCTGTACAAAAATGAGAACTTGAGTTTGACTCTCAGAACTCATCTTTAAAAAGCCAGGTGTGATGCACACACTTGGAATCCATCAAAGAGGAGACAGTGATAAGTGGACCCCTGGGGCCCACTGGCCAGCCATTCTAGCATACTTGTTGAACTCCAGGTCAGTGAGGGAACTTGCCCCCCCCCCCGCAAAAAAAGTAAATGTTGTCTGGGTTTGACCTCTGACCTCTATTTGTACTTCACATATGTGCACTTGCACACACATGTGCATCTACATATACATAGACACATAACAAAGTGAATATGCATTTGTGAGTGAGTGCAGCTATCTGTGTGTGCACATATATACATAAATGCATTCTCAAGCTCTGGCCACTGAGAGCTTGGGTAGCTGTTATAATGGTCACAGGGGTGTTCTTAGGGCTCAGAATTTGGCTTCTGAACATTTATTCCACGGAAAGCAGTTAGTTCTATTAGGAGAAACGGCTCATCTCACAACTGGTAGGAAGAGCACAGGGTCATCTGGTGTGTCTCACTAAGGCCCCGAATTGTGAGAGTGCTAAGAGAATGCCAGAAATATTTTCTAGGGACTCAAAAGTCAGCCCAAACAGGCTCTCTGGGCCAGATCTGAAGGTTTGAGTACATAAATAAATATTGCTAGGAATTCATTATAACCAATTGACTACAGAAATCACACATCCATTCTGATATAAGCTAATGAATAAACTGAAAGATTGATGAGGGGTGACAGATTTGCTTATTAATAACACAAGGGAAAAGAATAACTTTAAATTGAAGAAAACTGTCAGGAGCATCTTAATCAAGAGATCAAAGCAAACATCACCAGTAACAGGAGACTGAACTTGTGAATCACCTCATGAGATGCAAGCAAAAAAACAAAACAAAACAAAACAAAACCGCACGTGGCTTCTTTGATTTCCCCCAACAAGATGCATAACCTGGATTTCCTAAAGAAGAAACATCAGATAAAGTCAATTTGAGGATCAGGTAACAAAATAACTGCCCTGTGCCTTTCAAAAGTTAGAGACATGAAGAACTGTTGTTGACAATGGTTATAGCCTACAATTCAGACCTGGTTCTTCTGCTGGGCAAGTGGTATGGACCATTTGGCAAAATGCAGCTGAACTGTGGGGATTTGATGATAGTTTTGTATCTATTCAATGTCCCAGTTTTGTGGGAATTGAAGAATAATGAATTATAAGGCCAGAAACTTATTTATATATGGCAGGGGTTAGATTTTTTTAACAGTACATGAATTGAAGGGCCTTGTGGTGGCTTAAATTAGAAATGTCCTTGTAAGGTCCCGAGATGCTCCCTGTTCGGGGAGACTGTGGAGCCTTGAGGAGGTTAGCCTGGCCACATTTCCTTCCTATTCTCTCCCCTGCTTTCTGCTTCCTGTGTGCCTGTGAAGTGTGAACACTAACTCCTTCCTCCTGCTGACATGCCTTCCATGCTGCGATGGCCTCAATGCTTCCAGAACTGAAAAGAGAGCCCTTTAGTCCTTAGGTTGCTCTTGTTAGGGTATTTTTTTTCTTTAAATTACAACAGCAACAGAACAATAACTAATGCAGCCTGTTGGATCTTGCCCAATGTAAGTGATTTGAAAATGTGGAAGGTGTGTATCTTTTAAGTTGGAAGAAGTTGAGCAATAAGATAAAATAGCAAGACACCCTTGACATCCCACAATATCCAAGATGAAAGTGCTTTGCATTTTCAGCTCATCGCTCCCGAAGACTTCATGACATCCTCTTGAGCAAGGCTCTCTTCCTAATACCAAAAGAAAGCCAGCAGCAGGACCTTGAGATTTCTGCTTATGTGCTGTTCAGCTCTGTAAGTTCTCACAAGAACCAGGCATTACCTAAATCTACAGAGAGAGAGAGAGAGATCCAGGGAGGCAGGAGGCAGGGGTCTAGGTGGGACTCACTCCTTACCTGAAATGCTTTGGATCTCCAAAGGGAAAACCTGGAGACTTCATTAGCATAAGACCCCCAATTACACGTGTTCTAGAGGAAAGTTTGGAAGAGCATGGGGAACGCTTACAAAATCTTTAAAAAATATATCATTTTGACAAGGTAAGAATACTGAATGATTGACCCCAAATGTATATTTTCTTACTATACTTTTCAGCTAGTTGCTAAGTGGAATGTAAGCGTGCCCATCACTCTGGTGTGGCTAACTCTATACCTGACCACAGACCTTCGGACACACAATAAACAAAGAGAGTGTATACCCTGCAAGAATTAAAAAGCCTCTTTGTTTTGCAAATCAGCATCAGACTTCATCCCAAAAGCAAATGAGCAAAATTATCATTTTCTACCAACACTGGGAGTATGTTGATTTTGTTGTTGTTATTTTGAGGGGATTCTAATTATGTCCTCTCACTACATGTTTGGGGAGGTTTTAGAATCAATAAGTATGAAGAACAGATGGACAGAGATGAGGAAACAGCCCCAGTCCTGGGGGGGGGGCATTCCTGGGTACATCCATGGTTCTGTTGTTCCCATCAGAAATTAGGACTCTAAACTCTCACCGCAGGGGTGGCAAACAGATGCAAACATGCATGCTTCTCTTTGAGACCATTTTCTGTACTTTGGTGAGCACTTTTTGAATCTCTAAGATCAAAGCACTTCTTTGAACCTTCACTGTGGTGGTAAAGGAGGAGGTGGGCGCTTGGGAGATGGCAACCAATAAAATGTCCTGTCGAGGAAGCCTGAGCATCCAGTCCAGACCTCTGTCCTGTGGAGGGGAGAAGTGTCAGAGCCAGAGGGCATGGAGGACACCACGGAAACAAGACTTGTAGCAACAGGATGAAAGCTCCTATGAACTCACAGAGACTGAGGCAGCAGGCACAGCCTGCACAGGTCAGCCCCAGATGGGGGCCTACAGCTGAGGGATGGGACCTCCCGTCCCCATCCCTAACTCAGAAGCATTTTCCAATTGGTAACCACTTACAAATGAAAATTTAGTTCACCAAGGGAGTCTCACTGGAGAAACAAATGACTCTTAAGGGCAGACTGTATGCCCAGCAGTAGATAGTCAAGAGAAAATGAACTAAATTATATTTTTTGAGGTTCCCTGTCTCACAACATCATGTCAGGGCTTTTCCTTAAAAAAATTATCTCATCATTTTAAATTTAAGTTAATATATATCTTCCCTCCACCACAAGCCCTTGAGCTTCCCGTTTAACGTTTTTATGGGATTCCTCGGTATGTCAATGAGCGGGTGCTTTGTCTAATTTCACCGTGTTAGTTTTTGTTTTATCGTATTATATTTTATCATCACCGTTTAGAAGCCCACTTGTTTCCCAATGAGAAACGGGAAGGCCCAGATGGGAGGGGAGGTGAGGAGGAACGAGGGGGAAGAAGGGAAGAACTGTAATCAGGATATATTATGCAAGAAAAACACCTATTTTCAGTAAAAAGGGTGGGCCTAGGAGCCGCAGAACTCATCTGCGTCTCACTGGTGGTGAGGTGCTAGGCAGATCCCGGGAGCTCATTGGTCAGCTAGCCTAAGCTGAACCAATCAGCACCAAGTTCCCAAGAAAGGCACGTGTCTCCAAAGAGAAAGCCACAAGCTTCTAGATTAAGCTATGGTGGCAGTCAAAGTTAGTAAACTTTACGTTTTCATTTCATTATGTAGTTGGTGTGGTTTCAAAAGTTCTTGAGGAATGATTTTTTTAATCATTACGTAATTCTGGACAATGGCAGTAATACCTAATTGGGCTTTAAGGGGAGTGATCTGCAGATGTTTTGGAAATAGATTAATTAAGTAACGATTTGGAGCTTACGTAAATAGAGTAAGTCTGTCTGTCTCTGTTGTTCTTTAAAATACCACAGCTATATGTGAAGTGGAAAAATCAAGGTAGTTGTGCCAGGTAGCACATATTGGAACTTTTTTATCTGGAGGAGTAAATAGCGCCTAGCTGGCCTCTTTTGGGTTCCTCGTGCTTGTCATGTGGTCTCTGGTTCCAAGAAGGCACCATGTACAAGATCTTCCACCAGTCAACTACTTTTCAAGATGCGAGCAATTCCACCAAATTTAACACATACAGTGACTACACAATAAGCCCTGGTTTGGGAAATACAAACATGTAGGGAAGAGAGGAGGAGCAGGAGGAGGAGGAGAAAGGAAAGTGCCTCTTAAAATATGGGTAGAAAGAGTTTTGTCCTTCTTGAATTACCTGTATTTGAATAAAAACATTGTGTTACTTGTACCTGTATTAAAGTCATTGAAAAGGGACAGATAAGATGAGGCACACCTACGGACCCAGCATCTAGGAGGCAGGAAGATCAGAAGTGTGAGGACTACATAACAAGCTTCAGTGAACCTGGGCTATGTAGTAACACTCTGTCTCACCCCAAAATACCAAAGAGCCTAACTAACAAAGAAATAAATAGAAACCCTGCTCCTCCATACTTCCAGCTTTTGAATTTCACAGTATAAACACTGGTTTCCGTAGGAATACAGAAAACACTGCTCTCTGTTCTATATGAATAGACATATTCCTAAAGTATTCTGAGAGTACTGATCAGCTCAACTTGGGTTAGCTGATTCACACAGTTAACCCTCTATGTCCCATCAGATTTGGCTGTGGAATTTGTGCTGCCTAATGAACAGGGGCTCACGTCACAGGGCTGCATTAGAGCCAGGATCACTAAATATGGAAGGGAAGTTAAGGACTTCATTGCATGAGAATAGGGTGTGGTGGAATTTTTTTCTATCTGTTGATTTATGGGAAAGAGATACGTGAAAGTGACCCAAATCACTGTCTCCTTTCACCTAACTTGTGCCTCTTGCTTTAGGCATGGACTCCATCCTCAAACAGGCTATCTGCCAGATAACTCTGCCTTCTAAGAAGAGACTTAGAACCATGACCCCCGAGGGATGTGGAGCATGTGATCTGTGTGATTCATTGAGGCAAAAGAGTGTTTGCTGCTGCTTTAGGATGTCCAGTCGTCAGAGTACCTTTTTGGGAAGCAACCTGGGAAGTGTCTGAAAGACTTGAATGTGCTCATAACTTCATCTTGAATGTGGTTTAGGCTTCTTTGAGTGAGTTCCATTGTTGGCCTTCTGTGACCTTGATGGAACATTGGCCTACACCATATTTGGTTTTTATAGCAAGCTCCTCCACGCTCTTCTAGGTGACTTCCATGTAAATATATATTCACTAACTTCACAATTCTTGTTAAGCTTCTGAGATTTCTATACATCTTTAACAACTTCTGTACTGAGTTGTGCCAACCGCAGTTGTCAGGCTTGTTTGGTCCACACTGAACAATGTTCTGCTGCTGCAGTTCACTTACTGTTACTATGACAAAATACTGACCAAAAGCAATTTGCGGGAGAAAGGAAATCTTACACTTTTGGGTAAGTCCATCACTCAGGGAAGCCAGAGTAGGAGCTCAAGCAAGACCAGAACCTGGAAGCAAGGACTGAGGCAGCAGCCATGGAGGATGCTGCTTACTGATTAGCTCAGCACAGTCTGCCTGTCTCTTCTACAACTCAGGACGACCTGACCCACAGTGGATCCAGCATACTTGTATTAAGAGTCAATCAAAAAATGCTCCACACACACAAAAAATGCTCCACAGACCTGGCAAACCTTATGGGGGCATTTCCTTAACTGAGGTTCCCTCCTCCTAGACACAAGCTTGTATCAAGTTGACAAAACAAATACACAAACAGAACAACAGTAATACAAATGCAAGCAGCTTTTAGTTTTATACTACTGAAGGTCACTTGTAAGTCTCAAACATGTAACTTCTTTGCTTACTCAGAATCCTCTACTTGTGTGTTGCAGAAAAGAAAGTTAAGCTAGTATTTTTTTGGGGGGTGCTGAGGAAAATTAAGGGGGAGGGAAGAAGAGGGTGATTTGTTATTTGGGAGCTAATGTGGAGTTTTAATGTTGGCCCCTGACAAAAATCTGTGCCAAGATGAGTTTGTGCAACCCTCAGATCTCACAGCATATTTCAACTTGTTTTCAAGTTTTCCTGCTAAAAGTTGAATTTTCTAGGAATTGGTGATAGAGTGACAAGTGATTCCTCTGGTGACAGATCAAGGTGTGCATATGCAAAGATCTTTCCCCCTAAGTCTAAGAAGTAATTGTGGGCTTATCTGCCTGCTCCAGACTGCTCAGGGTTCCGAGAAGTGTTGACCTTCTGTCCCTGTATCTCTGGTTCCCACGGAACACAGCAGACTTGGATGTGGGGTCATGACACAGAGCACTGGCCTGCCAGGATGGCAGAGAGACTTGCCACTGCCCACCTGAGTTTACAGTCAGCTCCCAACAAAGGCGGACTTTCACCTCCTCCCTGGACCTTGTTCTTTCCTGGAGGTGAGAAGGTGGCTGGCATTAGCACTCAGGCCAAGAGGATCCCGTGTCCTCGAGTCTCCTGATAAGACGAGGACAGAAGTGACTCCACACTCTCCCTGGGAACCACTCTGAGGCCTGGAGTAAAGGTGAAATATTCCGGAAGTCACTTAACATTCAATGAGTATGCATTCCCCCCAACTTCACATTCTTCATGGACACGGGCTGGACAAAATGGAAGATTATACACATAAATAATAAATTTCTCCAAGGCAATATCTTTCTATGTAGTTTTGGAAAAGGTAAATATGTTAATTTTTTTTGCTAGGAGTGAGGCATTTCAGTTTTTCCTTTATGGTAGGCACAAGAAAAGACTGAGAAGGAATACTGGTGTTAAGCTTGGAAAGTAATTAAATGTCTGTATTTAATGCCATGACTTTGTTACAATATAAAATTGTAAAAGACAACATTACATTTTCTCTTAACTGCTTGGTAAAGCACATCCATAATTAAATCCAAATAAAGGCTTATTAGAGCACAAAGCTATAGAGCTTTTTCCGTTTAAGTTATCATATTTGTTGCTTATTTGATTTAATCATTATTCAATCTAACATACACATCCATGTAAAAAAAGATTTTTTGCTTATGAAAATTTTTATTTTCTATATTATTTTAATGAATGCTTTCTTGGGCTTTATATTTAGCAGAGAAAGATCAACAAAGTTCTATGAAGCACTTCTTGAACTTGCAATTGGATGTGATTGTGTTTACAAGGCTGCCTTTCTCTTTGGTTCAACACATTAAGCACGATTGTTTCAACAGCCTTGCTGTGTCGAGCTGTTATTTCTGGCATTTCATATACGCATGAGGTCAAGAAGAACAGAAAACACGAAATAAATTCCTCAGCAGGAATTCCAGCTTCCCTCTCCTATACGTTCATACTTTTGATTTCTAGGAAGAAACAAAAATCTTATAGGGGATAAGATTGCCTGAATTTTACTCTCGTGGCTTATAGGGTATTGTATTCTATACCCTAGTGGAGAATCTGTGTAGTAGATACTACCTATAAATCTTGGATTGCACAGAAAGAAAAATTCTAAAATGATTTTTGTACTTTGTATTTTGATTCTTGTAATTACGCATCCTGAGTCCTTCCTTAACTAATACTCCTCCAGGAATATAAACCCTGATGACATCTTATTTCCCGACTTCACATTGTTCTGTGCTTTGGAAACTTTGATGTCTGAATGTCTGTAAAAATGTTTAATCATCATAATACATGAAACAATGTCTGACATTGTTTGTCTTTGTGTGGTTAAAAAAATGTGAAAATAAATTGTTTGTATAGTGGTAAAAATGGAGGTTGGGATTAAATTGACCTAAGGTTAATGATAGGATGAAGGTCAACTGTCAAGTAGCAAGAAAATGTTATCGCCTTGGCAATAATTGATGCTGAGCAGTGACTGGAGTTCAGATTATTGTAATGAGAGATGATATGTCCAGAGGTCAATGTTGCTTGGCTTCCTGTAGTTTGAGGGTAAATAAGGAGGTCTTTCTAGTAAAAACAATGTAACTAGATACAATGCGCTTTCTGTGACCCGGGGTTCACCAGAGGCATTGTTAGTATTTATAAAAAGTTTAGAAACTATGTAGCAGTTAATGTTTTAGGGACACCTGCCTCTGAATGGGCCTGCAGTGGAGATGAGCCAGGGAGGTGTTTATTTAAAGGCAGAAAGCAGACCAAAATTACAGTTTTCAGACTTGCATATGTTGGTTATTATCCATGATTCTAATGAGCCTATTCTTAAATCCTTCATTTTCTGAATGGCACCATTCTTCCCATAATATATCCCCAGTTGTCCTTGCCCTGATAATGTATTACACCAATATATCATTAAAGCAACAGATATATTAGAGTCATACATTATCAGAGCAAAGCACTCTCGGGGTGACGTATTTCATGAATGATGGCTCCATCTTGGGCAGTGCAGGTATAGTAGCAGAATCTGTTTAATGAAGCAGAGAAACCCAGGTTGCAGCCCTGGCATTGACTAACCTGGTAAAAAGTGACCTCAAGTGTAATGTGTGTTCTGGTTTCTGTTGACCATTGTATGTGGTGAGTTTCAATTTTGAAAAATAGTGGCAGGAAAGTCATCAAGGATATAGGATAGTCTGAAGACCACAAACTGTTCAGTGCTGTATTGTTTCTGGTAAGGAAAGTTCCTCTTGGAAGGTAGTCTTGAGTCTCAGGTCACATGGTATGTGTGCCATCTGCTGAGAGAGAATGTCAGCTATGTTTGCTTTCCTGACACACCCCATTGTCCATGCACCATTTTTCCTTCAACTCTGTCCTGTAATCTCAGACAGGTGCTTTTTAAATTGTGAGATCAATAAATAAATAGAACCAGTTCTAAAGATGCTCAATATTGACAGAGAAGAAGAAGAAGAAGAAGAAGAAGAAGAGAAGAAGAAGAAGAAGAAGAAGAAGAAGAAGAAGAAGAAGAAGAAGAAGAAGAAGAAGTGAATAGTTTGGGAAAAAAACAGTGATATTTCCCACAAAAGGTGCCTGTCAGCGCTGCCCTGATGCTCCTGAGGACTGAGTAAAAGGTTTCCACTGCTTCCTCAGTTCATCTTCAAAGATGCTCTCTATCGCCATCTTCACTCTGTTGACAAATGATTTAGAACTTCAGGCTGGATGAGCGGAGGGCCTTGACAATGCATATGTGTGTTCTGACTGTCCATACAAGAAATGGTTGTGATTTAAGCATCCTCCCTAAAGAGTTTATTATAGAGAGTCCTCTGAAAGGCTCTACCTAACAGAGGATTGAAGCAGATGCTGAGTCTCAGCCAAACTTTGGGCAGAGTGCAGGAAGTCTTATGGAAGAAGGAGGGATAAAAGGACACAGAGGGGAAAGGAGACCAACAAAGTTAAGAAATCTGAGCCCAGGGGGTCTGCAGGGACTGATGCACTAACCAAGGACCATGCATGGAGAGAACCTAGACCCACTGCTCAGATCCAGTCTCCATGTGGGTTTCTGAATAAGGGAAGCAGGGACTACCTCTGTCATGAACTCAATTGTCTGCTCTTTGATCACTTGCCCCTGGCGATGCAGCCTTGCCAGGCCACATAGGAAGAGGATCTAGGCAGTCCTGATGAGAGTTGATAAGCAATGGCAGAAGAGGAGAACTCCCCTTTCAGTGGACTAAGGGAAGGTGATGGGGGAAAGAGAGAGGGAGGGTGGGACTGGGAGGAGTTGAGGGAGGGGGCTTCAGTCAGGATATATAATGAATAAATTGTAAATAAATAAATAAATAAATAAATAAATAAGAGATGGCTGTGACTTGTGCCGTAGTTGGTACCCTCGTTTCTGTACTGTTGCTGTGATCAAATATCCTGAAAGAAATTACCTGAGCTTGCAGGCCATCCCCGGGAGTCACGGCAGCGAGAAACACTTCACCTTCATCACTCTCCCACACTCCAGGAAGCAAAGTCCAGGGGATGGTGCTGTCAGCATTTATAGTGGGTTTCCCCATATCCATTACCATAACTAAGAAAACCCAAAGCTGGAGAGATGGCTCATTGGTTACAATCACTTGTTATTCTTACAAAGGACCAGAGTTAAGTTTCTAGCACCCATAGGGTGGCTCAAAAATATTATACATAGTTTTAGGGGATCCAATACACTTTTCTGACCTTCAAAGCCACCAGGAATGCGTGTACATACATATGGACAAAATACAAATATGAATAAAAGGAAGAAAATTCCTCATAGGCATGCCCTCGGGCCAGCCTCACCTAGACAGTCCCTCACCCCTCTTCTCAGGTGATTATGGATTGAGCCAAGTTACAATAAAAACCATTATAGTTAGCATGGGATCTTTATGGCAAAACCCCGCTGGACTGTAATTCTTTCTGGATAAAAATCAGATTTCTTGTTCCTTGCCATTTGGAGCAACTAGAAGTGACATATAAAAAAAAATCCAAGGAAAGGAATGAGATATTTATAATAACTTAAAAGTAAGCTGTCTTGAAACTGCAATTGACAAAGAAAATTTCATTAATCATGCTGTGGGAGAGGAGAGGGGGTGCTGTCTATGTAACAACCTTTTCATTTGAACAAGCCTTCACGAAAGGGCTGTTCATTTACAGTCGTTCTGGTTCAGAGTATGCTCACAGCTGTGAATTCTGTCCTTTCCCCTCTCTCCCCTCGCTTCTCCCTTTCGTCCTCCCTCCTTCTCTTCCCTTCCTCCCTTCTTCCTTTTCCCTTCCTTCTTCCTTCCCATCCTGCCTTCCTCCCCCTGTCCCTTTCTCCCCAGAAAAACCAGCAATCCCTTCCTAGTGGGAGTCCACAGCCAGCAGCAGCCAGCATGTAGAGAAAGCACGGAGAGGAAACTAGCCTATGAAAGTTGAGGTGTGGGAGGTGAGGTGTGGGGTGTGGAAATGAAGTTTCTTCTGGTAAAGATTTGAAAGGATGTGAAAGGATTTGAGATTATTAAAAGGAGGAGTATAAAACCTGCAAATGTGATTTTCATAGTAGTTGTTGGACCACTTGTCACCTGGTTTTTTCCCTTGACTCTTGGTTGAACATGTTTGTGAATTAACTGGGTATTTTCTAAGTGGGTGACTTGGATAGATAGGCGGATCTATTTCTTAACAGACTGAACAGTTTTTAACAGATTGCCGGATGTCCCTGGAGAGAGACAGACAGAACTGCTGAGATTTTATCCACAAGAAGCTCATGCATTAACTGTATCCAAAGAAGAGAATGAATTCTGGGTGAAATTCATAGCAGAATGGTAAGGAACTCACTCAGCAGATACAGAAGCAGGATTGAGGGTGCAGGTAATTTTCTCAAAAATGAACTTTGGTCCTATCATAGCCTCACCACTTGGTACTAGATGGTAAGAAAAAAAAATCAGTGTCATTACTATTTGTTTTTACAAGAACAATAGTATTACCATATCCAGTCTCTGAGATGCAGTGGATTAATCCGTTAATTTTAAAATTGTCGTAAAGCACACCCACCCAAAAGTAAAAAGCATAGATCAAACAATGAAAAAGTTGGATAAATCATAGCAGACTAACACACACACACACACACACACACAGAAGCTCAGCCACACCATCCATTACTGTGAACAAGTCTGCACAAGGAAAGACAAATATTCTAAATCAAGGCTTAATAAATGGCTCTTGACATTCAAGAACCTGAGTCTGCATGGTTCTGTACCAAGAGGAACTTCTATACACTTTCTTGTTCATTTTCTGGGTTGAATATCTGGGAATGGCAAGAGAGCAAAGTGTGCTGGGGGCTTGCTAGCATTGTACTGCAACAGAGAAGCCACTGAAAGCATAAACAGGTCCGTGCCGGTGTCTTGGGGTCCTTTCCTTACATCACAATTTGAATCTGGAAAACAGAGGAATCAGCAAGCTCGTTGTGACAGGAGTGGTCAGTGACTGGCACGTATTCCTGGGGCTGTGTGTGAGCCTGCTTCCTTGGCTGGTTTGGCACCACACAGTCAAAAGCCTGATGGCTCTCATTCCCTTTGTCCAGAAAGTCTACTTACAGGAATTTATTTACAAACAATCACAGAGATTTAACAACTAGAACCAGAGTAGCTGGACTTTTTACAACAATCTAAATGTTCAAAACTACAAAATTATTGCAGTCTACCATGGAAGAAATAGTGGTCACCTATGCATGTTTCTAAAGATAACCACATGAAACGGTTAATGGCACCATAATATGAGAAGACCACGATCCATAGCAATGGTGTCCATTTAACCAAACATTCCTCTTTGGTTAAAAAAATATGCCCGTGAGCACATGGACCTCATCCAGGATGTTTGTTCATGTGAGGCCCAAAGACGCAAGCTCAGACGGCAACAGTTTTTGCCATTTGCTCATTTGCAGGTGCTTTATTTTCTAAACGGAACTAGTTAAAGCTTATTTTAATGCACTAGAACTTGAGGGAGGGTTGGGGTGGCTGGGAAGGAAGGGGCCCAAAGAGAGGAGAGCAATCTGGAGGTACAAGTAGCAATCAGATGAGCCTTGATTGCTAGGCCGAGTAGGGCTATTTTCTTCCCTGTGGTATAATTTATTGGTGCTACAGAAACTTGGTCAATCACTGTTGTCCAAAGTAAACAGGCTCATTTTACATTAAGAATCGGAGGCAGCTTGACTCTCGATAAGCTTTTGCGGGACTCACACCCTCTTGGGGCAGGTGAGGAGTGTCTCAGCACCATGCCCACTCTGCCGACATGGCGTGGCTGCTCTACCTGCCACCGCCCTCTGTGGCCAGGGAGCCACAACAGCTGATGTGCGTGGGAACAGCTGTGTGCAAGCTGATGGCTTCTCACTGTTATTTTAACACTTGCTGCTATTATAATTTAAAAATCTCTTTTATATCTTACCTATAATGCTGCAACAAGGTCACCCCAGAGTTCATCCAGGGGAGCTCTGTAAAACACTCAGAAAAACTCGTGGGCTTGGGAACAGAACTCAGGCATGCTAAATCTCTAGCAAGAAGGCCAAATAGCCACTACAAGGCTCTGCACTTTTAATTTAAGAGAGAGCACTTCAAAATATTAGAGGAAATGCATGGAAAATAAAAATCATCCTTAGAGCCAATGTACGTTTCATTTGCAGATTTATGGGCTCTCCAATTGCAGCCCTCCTGCAATTATATTCAGCGGGGAAGGTAGGCTTGTGTTATGCACGTTTTGAATTATACAAGATGGTTTAGCCAGAATGCATTCTCTGTGTGAAATGAACCCTTCGCACCAGGTGAGCATGGGCTGGGTAAAGGTGAGAGTGTGTGAGCATGGCGACAAGTAAATGGCAGAGAGAAGGTTGAAGTGAGCGTGTCGCGAGTATAGGGTTTGGGAAGACCCCTAGATTTCTCCTCAGGGGTGGGTGAGGTGGAGGCCAGAGTAGATGGGGCCTGGGAGGTGACTGGACAGGGGTAAGGGAGAGTGAAAACTAATGAAGGAATCAGTCCAAGGCTGTGCGGAACATGTTTATTTGTATTGTGTCTCTTATACTAACAACAAGGCATCATTTCTTGATAGAAAGGGAGAATAATCAGAACCCCCCAAAAGGACTGCATGGGAAGGCTTTATTATTAATACATCAATTTGGGTTTCTCTCTTTTGATTATTGCTGTATTAAATTTTAATTATAAAAGTAATGTGTACTTTAAGCCAGGCATGGTGGCACATGCATTCCGGAGGCAGAGGCAAGTTTAGCTTGACCTACATGACAAGTTTCAGGCTAGTTAGGGCTACCTAACTCAGAGCCTTAGTCGGAAAAGGAAAGAAAAGAAAAAAGAACAGAAAAGAGAAAATAACCAAAGTGTAATGCATAATTTAAAGAAAAAGAAATAAATTCATATAATGTGGAAATGGGGACTGACGGTATAGGATAGTGGTAGAATACTGACCATATGTGGACACATATACATACATACATACATACATACATACATACATACATACATTCATACCACATACATACAAAGAAGAGGTGTTTAAAAGAGAAAAAAAATAATTGGGTTGTTTGTTTTTCTTAATTTTTTAAAGTTCTTTATATAATCTAGATATTAATCCTCAGTTGAAGGTACAGCTGGGCAAAAATTTATTTCTGCCTCTTTACTCCATTGACAGTTTCCTTTCCTGAACAGAAATGTGTTATTTTGGGAGACCACAATTTTCAAATGTTGCTGTTATTTCCTGTGCTTCTTGAGTTCTACTTAGAAAGTTATTGCCTATATGACACATTGAAAGACAGTCACTACTCTTTACTCTACTAGTTTCAAAATATCTGATACTTTTAAAAGCAGTTTTTGTGCAGAATATACAAATGAACTTGAAAATGCTTAGAATATCATATCATAGAATATCATTATTACAATGATATTATAGTAAATTATATCACTAGAAGCCAGAAGGTTTAGATGTTGTGTCAATTTTGTGTTCCATGGTTAAATGTATTATCTATTTCAAATTAATTTTTCAAAGGATGGAAGATGCCTGTTTACATTTTTTAGTGTAGATGACCAGGTAGTCTCATACCACTTCTTGCTTGCTTATGTTGCAATACATGTGAGCCTTTGCTGAAAATCACTTGATCAGTTTTTCAAACTAGTTTGTTCAATTAATCTGTCTCTTGGTTCACTGTCTTGATTATAATAACTTTACAGTAAATTAAAAATATAGTGCTGTCTCTCAGGTTTGACCCTGTTAACAACATTGTTACCTGCTCTTAATCTTTGGACTCTCTGTAAAACCTCTGGCATTAATTTGGTGATAGCCACCAAACTGCTGGAATTTTGACAGATTGTAGTGAATCTATATACCAAGACTGTTGTTTTCGACAATATTGGTACTTTTTAATCTATGAATGTGCAATAGTTTTTTTTATCTAGTTCTGTGTTGGCGATCTACTTCTGGGCATGGGGCCGGCCCTTAAGTGTGGTTTCTCCATTGGAGAAGACTCACTTTTTTCTTTGTGAGTGGTTACTGACCGCAGGTAGCTTCTGGTTCAGGGATAAGGGCTCTTGTCTGTGTCCTCACCAACACTGGTACCTTAGGCTTAGGCTTGTGCAGGCCCCATGCACGCCATCACAGCCTGAGTTCACATGTGCGCCAGTCCTGCGGTATCTAGAAGACCTTGCTTCCTTGGTGTCCTCCATCCCCACCGGATCTTTACAATTTTCCTGTTTCATCTTCTTCTGAGTTCACTGAAACCTGAGGGAAGGGATTTGATGTAGACATCCATTTATGCCTGAGTGTTCCAAGATCTCTTTCTCTTTTTGCACATCATCCCTTTGTAGGTATCTCTGTTTGTTCCCATCTGCTTCAAGGGGTTGAGCAAGTAGTTGAGTAAGACTCTGGTCATTAGGAGTTATTGTATTGCTATGGTGCTTTAGGAGAGCAGTAATGTCTGATTTTCCCCCAAGTCTATGGCCTAGCTAGTCTCAAGTCCTTGGTCACCCAATCAGGATCAGGGTTCCATCCCATAGAGTAGGCCTCAAATACAGCCAGATTGTAGTTGACTACTTCCACAGCGTTTGTGCCGCTGTTGTGTCAGCATATCTTACAGACAGGTCACCATTGTGGACAGACGGGCTTGTAGCTGGATTAGTGTTCACCTTTCTCTCCTTGTAGCATACAGAACTCCTTCCAGCACTGTAAACAGTGGTGAGTAGGGATGAAGGCTCTAGGTAGGCCAACTTGACTTCCCATATTCAATGAATTATGTAGGTGTCATCTTCAGCAACCTTAGCAGAGCAGGACCTTCAGGACCTTGCAGAGTAACCAATAGCCTTGGCAATAGCCTGGTGTGTTTGGGGGTCTGCATAGGGCTCTTGTGGCATTGCAACAGCTCAGTTAAATGTAACACATTCCCGGCTCTGGAGGTGCATTTGACAGTGACAATTGTCTACTTGGGGCTTTGTCTTTCTGTTATTTGGTGATTCCAGTTATGCAAATGTGCTCTAACTTCAAATTTTACTTGACTACTCATATATAAGAAAGCAATGAACACTAGATATAAACTTTCCTACCTGTAAGGATACAATTTGCTGTAATATCATTAGTTGTAGGCATGTGTTTTTTTTCCCAGTTCATTTGGATTTCCTGTACAAATAATCGTGTCATCTATATGAAGGCTACTTTTTATCCTTTCTTTACTAAACTGTATACCTTTTATTTCCTTTTTTTGGCTTATTCAACTAGGAAGAATTTCCAGGACATGTTAAAGAACAGCAGTATAAGGAGATGTCTCACCTTGTTTCTCATCTTAGCAGAGAAACATCCAGCTTCTCACCGTTAAGTTTTATGCCAGCTGTTGAGTTTTTGTAGCTATTCTCTATGAAGAAGAGGGATTTTCTGCGATCTCTATCTAATATTCTAAGAGTTTGAAAATATGTTTGAGTGTTTCACTTTACCAGATGCTTTTTCCTATATTCATTGATGTGATAATGTAATTTTTATAGAGGAGAAGGATGTGTCAGTATAGATTCATAAGTTAAAACAAATGTATCATCTTTAGCCTGTTGATAGGATGGATTATAGTAATTGATTTTCAAATGATAAACAAGGCTTTCAGGTCTGGGATAAATCTCATTTGATTATGATATGTAATTCTTTTTAGAGATTATTAGATTGTCTTTGCTGATATTTTATTGGGGTTTTTGCATCCATGATTATGAAAAATATTGCTCTACAGTTTCTTTTCTTGTGATATTTTGTCTGAACTCAGATTGACTTGGAAAATATTTTAAAACTGGACGATCTCAGATGTGATTTTGAATACTAAGTGCTGCAAACTATGGAGCATCCCATAGCCCACACAACAACAGCTTAACTAGAAGATGCTTAGAACTGTCGCGCACTGTTCTTCCTGCTTCCTTGGTCCTCAGAACTACCTCTGTTCCCAAACTGGTGCATCAGGCCCCTGCTGACCTGAGAGCCTCTAAGCCCGGCTGTTCTGACTCAGGAACTCTCACGTGTGCTGCCACTGTCTCATGCAGTGCCACACAAGGACATTTCCCAGAAAGTCCAGAGTTATGACGGTGTGACAGCCACCTAAGACCAGCGATAGCGGTCCCGAGAAGTGATGTGACCAGCCACAGCCCACCTTCACCCATGTATGAAGGAGCTTTATTCTCATGTTATTCTTGCTGTTATGCATCTAGACTGCTACTGACCTGGAAGGCATTTATTTTATAGTTATTTATTTAATAAATAATCAAAATAAAAATATGGATCTAAGTAGTTGACCCAGGTTTAAAAAAGTTCCACTTCTATTTTAACTACTGGGTACAAAGAAATATTAAATAAGGAGAGAGACAGAATCATGCATAAAAGAATACTTTAGGGTATTTATAAAGGGATTTATTTTTACTATTCACTATTATTTACTTGTGTGAGTGCATGTACATATGCATGAGTACCTGTGTGAGGTGGGTGTGTCCACATGGGTGTAAATGACACCTCAGAGCTTCCTGATCATAGCACGACAGATGGATGCTATCCTGAGCTCACTGGTGAAAAGTGTCACAAGTTGGGAGAGACTTACGGGCACTTTATCCCTCTGAGCGTGTGAGCAACGTGGCTCCAGCACAGCCACATTCTGCTCCCAGAAGTCTGCAGGCCCCGGAAGTGTGCACTGACTCCTTACGGGGCTGAGGTGCCCAAGAAATGACAGTGCTCTGGTTTAGCCAGTTCTTCTGCTTCTTGGATTAATTTGGAGGTGAATTGTAAAGACCAAGGCAACAGCACTTGGCACCTACAAGACGTAGGACTCAGACTTCACTATTGAATTAGTAGGGTTTTCTCAGCCCTGGAGTTCTGTTACCTGTTTCTATCTCAACGACCACGGTAGCTTGTTGGAAAACATCTGACTGTTTTCAAGGCTTTAATGTGTGTTGGGTATACGAAGCGGTATAGAGCCAACCCCATCGGCCATTTCAAAGGGCGGCATTGTTTCAGCCTCTCCCACTTCACCCATGCTTTCAACCATGTTCAACCCAGCGCCCAGATGCCTCCTTCCTGTCTCCTGCCTTTTGACATGGCTTCACTGTATGGCCCAGGTTGGCTTCAAACTCCTGATTTTGCTGCACCAGCTCCCTGGGCCCTTCCTGGGTCTGTGAGTGTGCGTCATCACGCCCTGCTTCACAGGATTTTTCATTAGCTGGAAAGCCCCTCCTCTGTGCTTTGGTAGTTTCCACACTCTTTCCAGGATCAATTACCCCATCATAGTAAGACATAAGCATTAACATCTCTATCTCCATAAAAACACCCAAAATGCTGAAGCGCGGCAGCCATTCCCAGAACCCCACTCACTATCACAGGCTGCCAGAGAGAGAGACATTTGTAAGAGTCTGAGGACAGACAAAGGATGAAGATGTTGGCACAACTTAGATATCACAATGTCTGCTTCAGTGATGGGTGCCAACATTTTGTGTTGGTCAGCTCCCACCTCAGGCCCTAACTTGCAGCTCTGTTTTGCTCATTCTCTCACCCCCTTCTTCTCTCCCATCTCAGAGCCTACTACTTGTGTTTCTCCTCATAAAATATAGTCACCAACTTAGCTCCCAATCTCTCTCCAAGCCAGGCACTGGACTGTCTTCTGAACATTGCTGCTGTCTCACTAAAGAGAGTGTTATCATCCATCCTCGGCTACACTTGGCAGGGGTTTTGGAATTCGTTTTTCTTGTGCTTCTGCAGATCAATTTCTTCGACAGGGTTTAGTGCACCCTATAATCTGTGGACCAGGGGTGGGGTGGGAGTGGAGTGGTTTTTATTCTTGTTACAGATGGAGAAAAATGAGATGATTTATCCCAGAAAAGAGAAAGCTAAAAAAAAAATTAATAGTCTTCAAATAAAAATTCTATTAGTATCCTGAGAGAGGAAAATGGTGACTCTGGTAATTCCAAATTTATGAACAACTTTGAAATGCATATGTTTGCACACTTGCTTCTGCTAATTTTCTAATGAGTTTATATCTACTTGCTTTTTGAAAATATACTGGAAAGGTCAGAGATGGGTTGATGCTAGATAATGTGTCTGATGGCGGAAGAACTTTATATAGGCCTTTTCAGTGCCACAGTGTGGATAATGAAAAGCTAACTGTCCGTGAAGACAAACTACGCAAGCATTCTTCACTCCCAGGAAAGCTGAAGGATGAAGACAGATGAGGGAGAAGGGGGAAGCGCACACTAACTGTTTTATTCCTGAGATTGCTGGAAAAGAATTTCCATCCCGTCGATGCAAGAGAGTCACATCACAAAGTCTTTCCACTCCAGCTTGTGACGATCCCAGTTCTCAGCTGAAACTCTGTGTCCAGAAGCTGCTAGTACAAACTAGACACACAGAGAACGTTTCCGCCAAGGACAGTGTTCCTTGGAAGAGCTTTCACTGAGCTTCTGAGAACTAAACAGAGACAAGTTCCCATGTGCTGGATCTCTCCTCTCACTGGCTCCCATATGTTGTTTTCCTGAGGATGGGACAGAATGAACACACAACCAGAAAGAGAGAACGGAAGGCTGTGTTGGTCATCGATTGCTTCAATACCTAGCTCTACTGGTTTATAAACAACAGGAGTTCATTTGGCAGATTGTTCTGGAGGTTGAAAAGTCCAAGCTTGTGGAGCCCCTGATGTCTCAGCATCTGGTGAGGCCTTTTATTGTATCCTAATGTGGCAGAGGGGATGATATGGCCAGACAGCAAAAATGCTAGTTCAAATCTTTTAGGGACCCACTCCTGCCATCTTGAACCCTCTTTTTCACAGCCATGGTTAGTCTTAATTTTCTCCCCAGGCCTCTGATTTAGAGGCTCTGATTGCTGGGCATGGCGGAACACACCTGTAGTCCCAGCACTTGAAGAGGTAGAGGCAGGTAAATCTCTGTGAGCTTGAGGCCAGCCTGGTCTACAAAGTGAGTCCAGGACAGCCATGGTTACACAGAGAAACCCCACATTAAAAAACAAAACAAAAAATAAAAAGTAGGGATTTGATTTCCAAAACACCAATGATCAGATGACTATTCTTCTGTCCTGTAAAACGTGGCACAGCCCGATTCCCCAAAACATCCTGGTTCCTCCTCCCCATGTGTCTTCCAGGGAAGGAAGAACCAAGTTAAACTGTCAGTGTGAACTCAGCCAGGACAGGGCTGCAACTTAGCTCAGCATGTGCTGTAACTCTACTCTGCTCAATGCCAAACTTTTCTAGATTTGAGAAGAATGAAGGAGGAAAACTGATTACTTCAGATGGAGCAAGACAAAGAGATCAAGAGGTAGAGTGGAAGAAAAGGAGAATGGGAACCAGTGGTGCACTGTGATGTGGCTATTGTCAAGGTCCTAGTGGTGGAGAGAGGGTCTGGGTAGCCGGATGCTCGTGGTGTCACTAAAAACAATTAATTATCCAGATGAGTAAAAGCAGGTCACCCAGGAACCAATGATGGGAGGGTATCTTGAATCAAAGTATAAGCAACTCAATGTTTCCAAGAGTGAAACGGAAAAGAAGAGATTTGCTGTCTTCCATGGCACCACTGAGTATTTCACTCAGACTTAAAAACGTCAAAGTATTGAAAGGAATTTAGGAGATAAGGATGCTCCTTGGCCTGTGAGAAGTGATCATCATAATAAGTCTGTGCACATAGCGAAATCTCACATGGTCCTTTCAAGGGACCCATGATTTGGGCTGATGCCCTCACCACAGGCAAAGGTGGAAGCTTACAGGGGTTAGATGATGAACTCAAGGAGGCATGGTTGGAAATGGTGGCATCAGTGTGGTAGCATGGGTCTCATGCCTAAGGCTGGAGCCTTCTGTTCAGCACGGCATGGGCCTGTGGACCTGGGATGATGATGCAGGAGGATCACCACTCTTCTCTGCTGGTTCTAGGTTTGGGGCTGTTTGTCCTTTTACCACGCTCACTTACTAGAGCACTGTCACCGTGACCATCCTCATCATCACCACCATCAGCTCTAGACGACAAACTCAACAGACCAGTTTCTCAGAAATCCTTGTATTGAGTAACAGAAGTTGTGGCTCTGAAGAGATGGCTCTGTGCTGCTCTGCAGAGGCTCCAACCCTGGTTCTCAGCACTCACATCAGGTGGCTCATAGGGAGTCCAGTGCCCTCTTCTGGTCTCTGCAGGCATTGCACTTATTTATGCTTGCGTGAGCAGGTGTGTGCGCATGTGCGTGCACGCACGAACACACACAGAGAGAGATACACACAAATAAAAATAAACATCTTAAACATTCCTACAAGCAATTTTGTGTGTTTATAATATAAAATAATATTTAAGCTACGTTACATCATTATCTGTTATCCAAAACACCAAAAATAAAAAAAATAAAATAAAAAAATAGCAGCCAACCACTCCCAGGACTTGCAAGAGGAAACCATAGCAGCGAAAAGCACTGAATCGTTGCACAAGGTCACTGGATCCCTGTGTGTAGGACTATGACAGTATTCCTTTAAATGTACAAGCTTCAGCATGTCCCGGGGGTTCAAATTGACCAGAGCAGTGGTTCTCCACCTTCCTAAGGCTGCGACCTTTAACACACGTTGTGCTGACACCCCCCCCCCGTCATAAAATTACTTCTTCTCTATTTTATCACTGTAGTTTTGCTATTGTTGTGAATTGTAATGCAAATCTGTGAGCTTCAGGAGATCTGCTACACAATCCCAGGGCTGCGGCCCGCAGGCTGAGGACTGCCGATTTAGAGGATCTTAGTATTTTTAAACAATTTTAAGGAGCTGAGGGATTGATCAGTGTATAGACTACTTCTCTTGGAAATGCAGGGACCCGAATTCAACACTTAGGACATTCCTCATAGTGCTGCACGTGGTGGAGTGCAGCTGTAGCCTGTGTGGTGGACATGGTGCCGGGGCTCTGCTGGGTGGACATGGTGCCCGGGCTCTGCTGGGTGGACATGGTGCCCGGGCTCTGCTGGGTGGAGACGGTGCCCGGGCTCAGCTGGACAGCCAGTCTAGCCTAACGGACAAGCTCCGGGACAAGGAAGAACCTTGTCTCAAAGAAGATACATGTCACTTCTGGAGACAGCACCAGAAGTTGTCCTCTGGCCTCCATGTGCACCCACAGGAACATGTACTTGCATCCACACAGATGTGTGCACCTTACACACAAACATGCACACACATTCGCATTCACATACCCAGAGCTGTCCTCACAAAGCCACCTTTTGCTTTCTTTCTGCCCGAATTCCTCAAGGGACAAGAACGGAAAGCTTGGTCTGTGTGGTGAGGGCATTTGCTACAGTCCTTTGGCTAGTGTTCACCACATAATGTCACAGACTAGGTAACTCACAAGGAAAGAGGCTTCTGTGCACCACTGTTCCTGTCAAAACCAAAGGGCCGAGAATCCTAACCCGTCTCTCCCAGTTACTATTGAGGGAAGTGGTGTGTCCCTCCTTTAGGAGTGATTTAACAGTCTGCTCAGGTCTCCTCAAAGCACAAGTGAGTGGCGGCGGCAGCAATTGTCCCAGGCTATTGTCCACTGGGTACAAGCACCTCCCTGTTGGGTGCTTCACGTTGTCCTCAGGAGTCTCAGGGGCCTTACAGGGTCGTTGCTGTAGACATTTTAAATGGAAAACAATAGCCACTGTTGATTCGGGGCCATAAGAAAGAGGCATGCTGGCTGTCATAGACGATGATCATAGACACAATGCGACTGACTGGATGAGAGCTGATCTCATCCATACAGCCCACGCTGCTCAAGTTCACTGTGCAGATTGGGCAGCTAGAATGCCTACTAATTAACCCACCATACGAGTGACTGTGGCAAAGCTCATCACCTGGAGCCAGCCTGACCGCCTGTGAGAAGTCACAACACAAGGAGAGAAATGAGCATGTGGACTGCTATGGAGGGCTCATGTGGTAAGAACGGCCTGGGACAGCCGCTGGAGGTAGAGCTGCCTGCCTGCACTCTTTGCCTACATAAACTCAGTGAGAATGCATCCAGTCCAGGACCTAGTCAGAGTTCCTTAGTGTAGAGACCTTGCGATTCAGTGCAACAGCCTTCAATATGCAAACTGGAGCTAGGGAAAGGTCAACACGATGTGCCCACCCAGGTGTACCCTGTGCGAAGAGAAGGCAGAGGTGATTGGAGGGCCCCAAAGTAAAGAAGCTAACACACCTGTTGGATTCTGTCAGCTACCCCTATTCCAGGGGGCCAGTGGGCTGTCTTGAAGTCAGTCACTTCTACCTTGGAGCGAAAAGATTAAGATGCATCTCCTAATCACTCTCTAGAATACTTTGCAAGTTGGATGCATGCAGGTCACCTCACCCACAAGCCTGGGAAGGGAAGGTGGCAGAAGGCATAGCATTAATGTCCACAAAAGGCCAAGCACGGCTAATGGACGCCCTGATGAAGGTGACTTCTTTCTCTCCATTGCCTTTCGATGCCCTCTTGGCCCTGCCCTGGAACCTAAGAAGTCCTGGGGCAGTGCTTAGCAAGTCCACAAAATAGGTATGGAATGCAAAATTGGCTTTCTACCCCTCAGCTTTCTCCCGACATTACCTAAAATGGAATATTATTCCTTTAGCTGTGTTATTATCCGCAATCAGATTACCATGCTCAGCATGATGAGTCGGCACATCCTGGCTCCAGGCAATACATATCGATTGATTATGTTGCTCGGCTCCTGGAGGGAAATCTCTTCTCCTTCCGGATACCAAGTTCCTCTGCAGGACGTTTTCCAGTAGCTGTCACAGGCAACCATCTCATGCTGTCTCCAGGTTGTGTCATCTAAGAGCGGAACCGAAGCTAAGAGTCAAGGCCATGAAGAGAGAATGGAACCGGAAACACTATGTGAACAGATCCATCAGGTGTTCGAGGGTCACAGAATTCCAGAAAGATCCCCAACTCATCTCAGCACCCCATAGTGGCTGTGCAAGAGGCTAGTGTAGGTGGCACCGCCTCTTGTAGGTAGTGTAGGGCACCCAGTGGGGTTAGTTAGAAAAGCAGACACCAGTGCGTGAGCTCAGGCACTGGAGCAGAGCAGGGCAATGATGGCTTCCTCTGTCTTCTTCTTTCACTTCCTGTCTTTTCACTCCTTTCATCGTCACTCACAATTGTCTCAGAATTAACAGGGACCCATCTCTTCCTTTTCTCTTTTCAGATCCTCAGCCCAAGCTCAGGATGATTTTCATCGCTTTTCTTACCCCTACCTACTCCACTCATATCCCTTGGCGGCCCCAACACATGAAGTTGCTCCTCCTGTGTGATCGTGAAACAGAACTGGAGCCATGGACACAAAGCCAGGCTTCACGTGCCTGAGTTCCAGTTGCTCAGGAAAGCTGTGTGATTTCTTGGAGCCTCAATTTCCACATCTGTCAAATGGGGGATGATAGTATTTACCAGAGAACTTATAATGAGGTTCAAACATTTAAACCAAAGAACAGTGCTGAGAATGGTTTCTGGGCATGAGGGGGGAGTGTGTAACAGGTGGGTAAGAGTGACCAGGAACAGGAAGAAACTTTAGAGTCCAGATCATGTTCATGCAGTTCTTTGATTGAGGCCACTCATTCAGCTGCATCTGCATTTATTCTGCTAGTTTCTCAACAGATCTACGAGAACTCTGCTTCTGTTTTCTTTGGGGGAGCTGAACTCGATCCAGAACTGTTTTCTGTTAACGTCTTATTTTTGCAGACCAACAAGCCTGGGTATTTCATGGAGCGGTGTCCCAGTCTTGTTTTCACTGTTTATATTAATGACCATTTGCTTACACCCATGTTACATATAAGCTGAATAAGTGTCCTTGTGTTCTATAATTCCAGCCCCGAGGTATAAGGAGAAAAATGCCGGCCTAGCAGAGAAGAAAATCACCAGCACTCAAAGTCTGGCTCCTCCCACACCCGCTCTGTTATCGCAGAACTGTAGTTAGGCACACGTTTAGGTAATTGCGTGTTTATATGGCTCATCTCCCTTAAGTCGTAGGGTGCCGTCTAGGCCACATTCTGCACCTCAGACTTCAGAAAACTGTCACACTCACCTGTGGGGGTAAAGTGCAATTTGATGACAAAGTGAGGTTGTTAATACAAATCAAATCAAATGCAGCATAAATTGGACTAAGTTTTAGAAACAGTCTGATAAATTACAAACTTTTTGTGTTGTTGTTTTCAGTACTGGGGGTTGGACCGAGAGCCCCATGAATGCTAATCAAGCACCCTGCTAATCAAGTCCAGCTGTCACCCTGCGCCTCTCTCTACTGGTTTTCGTCTGTTTTAAATTTCGAGGCATGGTCTCTTTACAGTTCCCAAGTTGGTTTTGAACTCACGTTGTAGTTCAGGAAGATCTTAGAATTGCAATCCCCCTGCCCTTAGTCTCTTGAGTTACAGGCCTGTCCAAGTTCTGCTCAAATGTAAATGGGGTGGGGAGGAGTCTTCGTATAGTTCCCAGGTATGGAATTTTCAAAAGAAACTTTTGAAAAATTTAAATGAAAAAGTTTTAAATGCCAAAAATTAAAGGTAAGGTAAGAATTTAAAAAAAGTTTAAAAATTAATTGCATGGTTTATAAATAATTGAGTTATTAGAATCTTAGGCTTTTTCGTTGACTTATTTATTTTGTGGGTACAGGCATTCCACCTGCATGTACGTATGTGCACCGTGTGTGTGCCTGGCACCTGCGAAGGCCAGAGAGGACATCAGATTCCTGAGAACTGAGATACAGAGATGTGAGCCAGCGTGTGGGTGTTCAGACCAAGGACAAATGGCTGAAGTGCGTACTTAACATACCAAAGCAGACCTGGCCTCCAAGTTCTCCCAGCACCGCTCAGTCCTCCCCTGTTACAGGGTGTGGCTGGCGTGCCCAGCCGCCGCTCAGACATTTCGGGTGCCTGTCCCTTTTGTGCCTTTGGCTTCCTGGCTGCCGCATCCTGTTCTCCTCCCTTCCCTGTCCCATGCGGCCCAGCTTAGCCTGGTCCTGTCCACTCTGGACTCTCCCAGACACCTCTGCCTCTCCTACATACCCATAACAATGAGCTTTCTCCCCCACCATACCTAGGAGCAGCTACGTCTTTTCCTTCCCTTTTTATTTCTTTTGTTTTTAGTCAGTCATTATAGGTTATGAAAACGCACAATCTATAACTAATGTAGATGATATATAATATATCCAATTGTTTATTATATATTTATATATAAGTGTGATTTGATTACATGTAAGAATGAAGCTGAGAATAATTTAGCTGGCGAATATGTGAAAAAGAGTCAAGAGGATGTATGTTTTAGTGACTTGACTATGTGAAGAAGTGCGCAGCCTCCTGCAATGGCCTGGAGGATCTGGGTTGAGAATCATCGTGACACAGTTCACCGCCATGGTGCATGGTGTATTTCCCAGCATGATCATGAAGACCTCCTAGGCATATTCTCATCCTCTCTACATCCTGTATGAGCCTTTGCTCGGCATCACTGGGTGCTCGGAGGCATGAAGGGCAAATCATCAATCCAACGATTGCCACCCTTCTGTGCTCTCAGGGGCAGCGGTGGGGACAGAGCGCCCACTGATGTCACGGTAACGCGCAGCAGCGTTGAGGGCACTCGGCCTGGCAGAACCACTCCTGAGAGAGCATGAAGGAAGCATGCTGTGTTTGATAGGTTGAGGCAGTAAGTCGTAGCTATACATGGAGCTTGAGTGTCCACGAGAGCCTGTGTCCATACCTGATGGTGCTGAGGGACATGCGGAACATCTGGGGGCGAGGCCCAGTGGAAGGAGGTTAGTTCGTGGGAAGGCATGCCTATCAAGGAGATGATGGGCTTCTAGCCCCTTCCTCCTCTCTTTTTTTCTGTGTGTCACGAGTGTCTGTTTACAGCACACTCTTCTCCATCACACTCTGCCTCACCACAGAGGAAAGCGACATGGAGAGGAATCCCAGAAGTCATGGCTCGAAAGAAACTTTCCTTCTGCTGAGTTGTTTACCTATGGCATTTTGTCACAGCGAAACTGATTGGAAAACTGATTGCCCGATTTGATTGGGATAGATTAGATTTTTCTTAATGAACAAATCATTAACAGTTACTATGATCCTTAGCAGTGCTTTCTAAATGCTTTTTACTTTACAAGCAATCATAAACAAAATATTGAGCAGCGATTTCCAAGAACATATATTTCCATTTTGTTCTATACATGCATGCTATATTGATGTATTTTTTATATCAAACACACATAAAATAGATAGGTTGAAAAGATGAACTAAATTAGAGTAAACTAGTGAAAGGCTATTAATCTTTGTTCCTGATGTTCCTCTTTTCCTAAAAATGCTATTATAACCAGTGTAATAGAATTGACTGGCCATCACTGTTTTTGAAAATTGTGGCTTTGTATCTGTGATAACTGCAATTCAAAGGTCTGGTTTTCCATTTGGTTTGTTTTGTCATTGGCTGCAATGGCTGTCATAATTGAAAAATACATTTCACAGACACAACAGAAACTTGATAGACACAGCTGAATGAATTTATTTATATGTTAACAGATATGCTTCCACATTTCTGTTAGCCATCAGGACACTTTCGGTTTTGGGGGAACAACCTCTTGCTAGACCTACTTAGGTCTGAAGTCACTCTTTTGTGACATATGGCTGAAACAGCCTGGTGTGGGTACACAAAGCAGCCAGGCTTCTAGCTCCTGTGATTTTGTTTAATGTTTCTAAAGGATTTTAATTTTTGTTTATGTATTCATTTGTGTATGAGTTTTTACCTGTTTGTATGCATGGGTACCATGTGCCTGCAGTGCCTGCAGAGACCAGAAGAGGGCACTGAAACACTTGGAACTGGAGTTACAGATGCTTGTGAGCTGCCATGATGGGGCTGGGAACTGAACCCATGTCCTCTGCAAGAGCAGTAGATATTCCTGACCTCCAAGTAATCTCTCCAGACCCATTATTTTTCATCAACAAGGCTTTTCTCATTTTCTGAATTCTTTTAAGGCCAACTGTACGTGTTATAAGGGCCAATTTACATAAAGCAGACATCACAGTCTCTAACTCTTGAAGCCTAGCTCGTGTAAGCAGTCATACTGGAGAAGCAGTGTGAAGCAGGCAGGCCATAGTTAGCCCCTTGGTGCTGGAAAGCCCTCTTCCCAGCAGAGAAACGTCTCCTGCGGTGAGGGATGGCATGGTTGTCAAGCTGCAGCGTGAATATTCATATTGCATAATTTCCTTACTCTTCAGATAATTAAAAATACTCCAACATTTTAATTCTCATACTCCAGTGAAATGTGGAGAACTGGTAAGATGCATATCTTGCTTGGAGACCTTCAAATAGACAGCAGACTCTCCCTCTAAAAGAGGGACTGGGGACAGAAAGCAGGACTAGACACCAACAGAGCCCAGAAATGGCCCGTTTTCCCTCACATGTATATCCCAACTCTCCACAGATAACCAACCATTACACTGCAACTCAGTTTTCTTCTTTCTTTGGGGATCTTTTTGACAAAATAATCAGATTTCTTCTGCCCTATTCTCTAAGCTTCTCTCTTCTTAAACGTGTGCTGGTAGATCTATGAGGTTGTGAGAGCCACAGTGTGACACATGGCTCCTATTTGCTTGTCAACAACATCAGGAGATCCACAAGCCGTTTTTAATGCTAGATGCCCAAAGAGATATTTGTAGGCGCTACATTGAGGCTGATAGCCTCTGCTTTTTTTTTTTTTTTCCTTCTCAGACTCCTGTAGGACTTCATGGACTCCCAAGACAATCCCTAGTTGAGTGGATCTGTGAACACTTGCTAGAGCAGGGAAATGTGTGTCTTTGGCTGGTCTCTGAACCCCAAAGCGGTCCCATCATTCTCCACCGCACAGGGCAGTGTTCACATCCTCAAGTTGGCTGGAGCACATTGGTATACATGAGTCACCCAGCTCATCTCTGAGTTGAGTAGAGGTGTTTTGTTGTTGTTGTTGTTGTTGTTGTTGTTGTTTTTTGGTCTGTCACCTTGCAAACAGAAGCCACACTTGAATCTGTAGTTAGCAAACTTTCTCTAGTCACCAGCTCTGGTGAGGCTCTATGTAGCTTACAAGGAAGGGGGAAATGCTCTGACATATAAACTACATGCATATGTCTAGCCCTTGTAAGTCTGTCTTAAATGAGGATGCTTTCCTCAAAACCACATTCATTAAGGTGATACCTCAGAACTCATTCATAATGGAATTGGCTGTTTTTGCATTTTTAAGTTTATCACCTTTACTCCCCACCTGACTTCCTTTTCACAAGTTAGTTTTGAAGATGTTTAGGGTATGAGTGTTTCCACTGCCTTGAACAGTTCGGGACTGTTAATTATGGCAGGAAGTTTATCATCACAGAGTTAGAAGGCCCCTGCTTTGTGATTTGGTTGCCACCAGAGCTTGTACACACGCTGCTGATTGTTTATCCCAAATGAATTCCTTCCCTTCTTCCTTCCTTACAAAGGAACCTTGATTTTGTTGGGGGTGACAAATGTGCCCAACTGAAAATTTACATTTGCTGGCCTCCCTGTGGTCAGGGGTGGTGATGTGGTTAGATTCTTGCCAGTGCAAATTTAAAACACTCTTTAATGGGGCTGAGTCATCTGAAGCATGCTCCTTCTTCTTCTTTTTATCCAGAGCTCGATTGTCATGTACCTGTGGCCATCCTGCAGCCATGAAGCGAGCTTGAAAATGGAAGCCATGTGTGCAGATGGTGAGAGAGAGAGAGACAGAGAAAGGGAGAGAAACAGAGACACAGAGAGACAGAGACAGAGCAACACAGAGAGAGACAGACACACACAGAGAGAGACACACACAGACAGACACACACACATACAAACACATACTCACACACACAAACACACGCACACACGGCCTGAGAACTTACTTAGCTCAAAATCCTAACTAGCCTGAATCCCTTTCCCCTGGACAACGACTGGGCTCCTGTTTACATAAGAGGAAAACAAAGCTTGATGTAGGTCAGATAAATAAATAAATAAATAAATAAATAAATAAATAAATAAATAAATAAAGAGTGTACATGCAATATAGTCACAAAGATGATAAATTTATACCAAATCAACCTCCCTATATGCATATTTAAAAATACCTATAAACATCAAATGCAAAATATTCCATCAGGAATCCTATTATTTAAGCAAATTGAGTGGTATATTTTGAAAGTGAGTTTTTAAACAGCTCATTTGTATGACATCAGCAAGAATACATTTTGAATAGAAGTAGCTTGTTTTGAAAAATTCCCACTTTGGAAGAATTAATGCCCCTTAACCTCTCCTCTGGGTGTTCTTCCCCAAGAATAACCACTCACACGATTTTTCTGTTGGTGCTCTACCAAATAGCTACAGACTAAGGATTTATACACACACAAACACACCAAATTTATTATCTTGCAGCTCAGAGGTCACAAATTAGAACCAGTCTTCCTAGACTGGAATCCTTACAGAAACCGTTCAAGGAGACACTTCCTGCTCTTGTGGCTTGGAACGCTGTGGGGTTCCGGGCCTGAGCTCCCTTACATCCATTAAGCCAGCCTGGCATCTTCATCTTCCTCACCTACCAGCTCTTCCGCCCTCCCATTCACATACAAGGACCCAGAAATGACATTAGTCCTTGCAGAAAACCCAGGCAAATCTTCACTTCTCAAGATTCTTCTTCTATTCATGTTCAGAAAGTTACCATGGCCACATATAGAAACATAATTCACAGGTTCCAAATGACTAAAATGACGACACATTTTAGGAGGCCTTATTCTACCTACCGTACCAGTACTCCAAGTTCGGTGGGTCTCTAGGAAGACTTTTGGGGTTCATATTTAGTTGTATTTGTGAAATATTTTATCAAAACAAAATTTCACACTCTCCTGCTTGCCTTTTTTCTCCAATTTACTGGCAGACTGCACATGGCTTTTCTAGGTTAAACAAGATAGACTTAGTGAGGTGGTGTTTTGAAAGTTTTCCTTTTGAGAATTTGAGGAAATATGGTTTTGTGTTATTGAAATGGGGAGAAAAAGACCATAGGAATTCTGCCGAAGGCTAAGGAAGATAGAAAATGAACTGTGAGGTTCAAGAGCAATGGTCTCACCTAGTTGCATACTGCAGGTGAATGTGGCCTTTTGAGAAGCAGCTTACATCCTATTGCAGTCACCAACTTGGCTCTGGCTCTAGAAGCCCCTGTGGTGGACATTGTTGGCTATTTTGCTCTCCAGTGTAAGGTCTCCTTGCTCTAAGCATCTCAGTTTCCTTGGAGATTATTATTTCTCAGCAGATGCTTTTTAAAGGCCTAAATAGCTGCTCTGTACATCTCCTGGAGAAGGGTGATCATGGGACCTGAGCTATGACAATCAGGCACTCCTTTTAAATCTACATTTTGGACATATTAACAAACTGAAAATGATAGTGTTCACACTTTCATGGTAACCCCAAGCACTGAGAACAAGGGGAGTAATCAGAGAAGCATAAGACAGAACTCGGAGGTCAACCTGGAAGCAAGTCTCCAGAACTGTAGAAAAAACACAGTCCTAGGAATCACCAGCCTTAATTTCTCATAGTCAGAAGCCATACCAAGATCATCTGCTCACTTTCAGAGTAAAACGATCCGAGTGGGAATTGCTCGGGCACTCCTGAGAATATTGGAAGTGCTTCGGCTTTGGTGATGAAAAACTGCAGTGACGTTGTTAAAATTTTCGAGTGGGGTGCACCCTCAGAGCACTCTGGAGTCCCCGGGCGGCATCTAATGGCTTAGTCTCTCTCTGAGCTCGGGGGCTGGGGAGAAAGAATACCATTGGAAAGCAACTTCAGGAAGGTGCCATCTATTCTACAGAAGCCAATTACTATACCCAAAACGAAAGGCTGAAGCTTGTCCAGTTAAGCAGCTGGTTTTATAACTCTTTAAATGAAACAGCAAAAAAAAAAAAAAAAAAAAAAAAAAAGCCAATGAGGTTCATTAATCAGAGCTCTTGGCTGTAAAGACCAGAAACTCAGTGTTGCCTTTTTTGAGCAGAAAAGAGGGATATTAGGACAGATAGTAAAGGAAATTGTAATAAGATGGAGGACTGCCAGGCCCAGGAGACAGAGGAGGGGGAGGAGAGTTGGGCGGTAGAGAACCTCACACACCAGACCCATGTCTCGGCACTTGTCACCACGAATCTCTGGAGTTTGGCATCTCTTTCTGCCAGCTTTCTCCATGTGGCACGTATGACCATTTCAGGCCACATCCCTAGAAAGGAAAGAGCCCTCTCTGTTTACCTAGATGGCAGAGAAGACCTCTAATTGGCTTAGCTCTCTTGGCCTCTTGAAGGGATAGACATTGTCTATGGATATGTTTGTCCACTGCTCTGTGATGGAGATGTGATGGAGAATCAGGAGAACCGCACTAAAACAGAAGCGCCAGGATGCACGCAAATGAAATGCAGAAACAACAGTACCTTCTAGAAAGTGAGGGGGCACTCTTGAGACCTAAGGACAGCAGTACAAGGCAGACAAAATGCTCAACGAGGGCCATGTGCCAGGGCCACAGACAGCATCTGGTATCCCATAGGCCCATGGGAAGGGTGAGGCTGGACATCACTGGGTTCAGAAGCTAACACAGCCGAAGTGAAAACAAGCGAGATGAGATTTAGCCAACAAATATTTGTATAATTTCAAACAAGCCCTGTTTGCTTGTTCCCAATGTTTGACCACTCTCTGGCTTTTTCTGGACACTGCTGACATTTTCCTCCACGAATGCCTCGGTCCTTCTAAATTTGCCCTAGTAACATCATTCCTGGAGGGTTTCCTAATATGTGCAGGAGATAAAGAGCTACTGTGGACTTGCTCTCAGTGTGGCTTTCTATGTAAGCTGCATTCCAAAGTCAATACTGCCTGCACTGCCAAAGAGAAAACGAACAAATCTGTAGAGTCACACTTTGAAAATGCCCAAAACCAAAAAAAAAAAAAAAAAAAAAAAAAAGAGTATGTGTCTGCATGAAAGTGTGTGCATTCCTGTGTACCTGTGCATGTGTGAGCTGTTTTGTAAAATGAAAGATAAGGGGGTAGAGGTGGGGAACAAGTGACTTACAGCTCAGCAATTTTAAAGGAAGAAAGCTCACCCATTAGATCTGACTCACAGCGCTTATCTTCCCAGCACTGTGAAGGTGTTGACTTCCTTAATCATCAGAGATGGTCAATGACAGCAATCTCTAAACAATCTGGGTAGTTGACAGTTTTGCTAGCTATTTCTATAGTTAATAAAATATTTGGTTTTGTATGGCATTAATGTACATTACTTCTCTTTCTTCAATGCCCAGTTTCTTCATCAGAGTGTGGCTCTGATAAAAAGAGCTGCACTCCATATTCTATCAGAACTACAAATCTGCATAATGTAAGTCTACCAACTAATAAAGCACTGTTTTTCTTGTCAAAATTATTAGTAATATTTGTAGCAAATAACAAACAAATGTGGGCAAGTGAATGTGTAAGGTTCTACAAACTCCATTTCATGAGAAAGATTTTATTGTGGGTATGAGGTTTACGTGTGATGCTGGACATCTCGTGAGGCAGAGAAAGAGGTCTTTTGTTTGCTTGTTTCTTCCACCTTGCTGAATACCCAGAGCTCGACTCCACAGCTCTTCTGAGAAACCCAGTAGCACATGTCAGAGGGGCTCAACAGAGGGCTGGGGGCTTAGAGCAGTTATCCTGTGAGTCTTCAGTCTCCTGAGGGAAAGCTGACTTTGAAGGCATTAAACCCCAGCACCTCCAGGCTATACTAACTGTGAGCCAAGTCAGTTCTCAGAAGAAGAGCGGAGTTACAGCTCTCTGGATAGCAAGCTCAGGCTACAGCTTCAGGGGGACAGGAAGAGGACACCAAGAGCAGCAATCACATTCACTCAAGCCTACCTTAATTCTACTAGGCTGCTGCCATCTTACGGTGGTGGCTGGCTAAAATCTAAACAAAACAAAAACTGTTAAGACTGAAAATATTAGAATAAACCACAGAGCTCACTTTTAGCTGGTCAGTGGTCCCAAGACCATCCTCTACACTCAGCCTTTCTCTTCTACCAGCTGTCCTAGAACTCAGCCAGCACACCCACTAGTCTAAGATGCCTGCTTAGTGTATGAGAAGACAGTCATCCCTGAGTGACCAGATCTTGTCAACCTTGCCTTTACCAAATCATGATTTATTAAGTCACTCTTCTTCTGCATTCACAGAAGCGGTTATGGACAACCTTGTGAATCCCCGAAGTTCTAGACATTTGTGTTCCTAGTGTAGCAACAGCTTTGACTCTTCAGGGTAATTAAGCATCCTTGCCGCCATAAGGACCTCCAGTTTTCCTAATTCCCAGTACTGCCTGCTGATCTGTCAGTGTGACGATCCCCAAATAATCAGGAGGAGCCATTAGTACAGATACTGTGGAGACCATAATACATCCTAGTGGGAAAGGTACTTTTTTTTAGATACCCAGAGACTAATATTTTTAACTAGGAAGAGAATGGAGTAATGAGGATTAAAATACATTAGATAACAAAACATGGTACCTTGCAGCTGAAATCTCAGCATTTGGGAGGTTGAACTTGGAAGAGTCCGAGGAGTGTGAGACTAGCATGGGTTATACATGAGACTATACATGAGACTAGCATGTGCGAGACTAGCATGGGCTACACATGGGCTATACACGAGACTAGCATGGGCTATCCTGGTGAATAGAGTAAGAGAGACCATCTCTCTTTCTCTCAAAAACAAACAAACGAACAAAAACCCCACTAACAATACCAAAAATGAAAAAGCCCATAGCATCCACCAATGGACCACAGAACTGTGGTTAAGTCGGCTTTATTTAACACACTTTCATTTCCACGCCTATGCTCTAGATATAGCAGACACAGAACAGAAATTATATACATGCTCATTGGTTTGACGTTGTCTCAGCCACTATCTGAGAAACCACAGCTCATCATGCAAGATACCACTACCCCAAAGGCTACTGACTTTGTTGGGTCATAAGGGATCAGTCAGATCTGTTCTCAAGACTGGTAAAACCAAGGGTCTCTAGTGGTCCATCTTCCAATAAACACACAACAGCAGTGTTCTTGAGGGTAGGATTTTAATCTTAACTTGTCACTTTTATTTATCTCTGTATATGTGCACGTGTGTGGGTATCCATGGACATCAAAAGAGGGTTCTACATCCTATGTACCTGGAGTTACAGAAAGTTATGAGTAGCTTAACCTAAGTACTGGAAACCAAGCTTTGGTCTTTAAAAAAAAAGAGCAAGTGCTCTTGCCACTAAGCCTTCTCTCCAGCCCCAAGTGACGGCTGTTTTTATTTGTACACTTATGAGGGTTTGCTTGTTTCTTGAAAGCCCCAAACAGCTCATCAAACACTGCTCTTTCTTCATGGTTATAAGTGCAGGCTTTCTTTTTGGTAGAATGTCTGAAGTTGCCTGAGTAGTTGCATCCCTAATTTTGGTAGGCTACAGAAAATTTGTAAGATTTATCTTTCACAACCAGGCAGGCACTGCTTTATTAAAGCAACCAACATATTTTATCCCTCCTGGAAATCAAATCCAAGTGTCATTCTGTCATTCATCTGATGGGCCAGCATGATGCTCTGTTGAATGTCAGGTGGTGAGGGTTCTTCCAGACGACATAGGAACAGATAGCAGGACCCAGGGCCAGGCAGTAAATGGTGCATTCCTCAATCCAAATGACAGCCTAAGGCAATGAGGATGAGGGTCTTTCAAAAGCAGCTTATGGCTCCAAGACACAAACAGGAATTCACATTCGCTACCAACGACCAATTCCCTTGCTCTTAATGTGGTTTGCACTGCACAACATGGTGACCTCAGGATAGGTAATGTAAGAATATTTTATTACATGATATCTCAGACACACAAAGGCAAATGTCTTCTTGAAAAGCAGAAGCTTTGTCACCTTGTAGGACCCCACTTTAGAAAGCACAGAACAACCTATATGCTGTTTGTTGGTCAAAGCAAATAAAGTCCCATTCAGATCAAGGAGAGGGAAATTTCATTTCACTGGTTCTCGAGGAGGAGGATGACAACTTGCTTTGGAGAGGGGCAGTTGGATGAAGAGATGTGGTCACATCCACCTTTATAAACTATCACATCTCCAGCAGCAGCAGTGCTCTCTCCCTCTGGTCACACTGAGCCCTAACACTAGTGTCTGAAGACACTGAAGACAGCTGTTCCTGAGGGAGAGAACATTATCTATAAGGTGCCTTCCAAGGAGACTCAAGGCCGGAGGACAGCGACTCAGCTCACAGGGTGCAGGCTCAGACTGTGATCTGAGCTTCTCGACGCCCACATCTCAGAGCTGCTCAGGCCCTCTGCCCAGAACTTTGATTCCTTTAGATGAGATCTTACTGGATGGTGGTTTCCCATCTATTTTATCCCGGGCCCATTTTTTTCAGACATTCTCCCTCTGGTTGCAAGATACACAACAAATTATATGCTTTTAGGAAAGCCTTCTGTCCTTAGTTACCATGCCCTGGATTCTTAGCTGGATGACATAAATCTCTTACTCTCCTCCAACTCTTTCAAGGCATATAAAAACCTAACACTATTTCTAATGGTCGCAGTGCCCTTCCTTCCTATGGTCGCAGTGCCCTTCCTTCCTATGGTCCCAGTGCCCTTCCTTCCTATGGTCCCAGTGCCCTTCCTTCCTATGGTCGCAGTGCCCTTCCTTCTTATGGTCACAGTGCCCGTAGCTTTGGTGGCATCAGCACTCCCGCATATGCCAAGCTTCTCCTTTCATCCTCTCTCTAAGTGAACCATGGGTAGAAAATTTGCTAACCACGATCCTTCAAAGTGTCAACGGGAGCCATACTGCAGTAACTACTCCTGCCCATGGACTTTTGGTTCCCTCCACACCACTGACAAAGTGCTCCTTTGGTCATTCTCTGGTGCCAACTATCTTCCACTAAGTTCTTTTTGAAATCAGACCTGGAGACAAAGCCTTGGATATAACAAGTTTATTTTGAAGAGAAAATCCAGTTGATGATGGGTACATCTGTGGGAACTTGGATACAATCCCACTGAGGACCTTTAAACAGCCACACAGCAGGTCTTAGCAAGGTATAAGAAAGTTGTCTCCTAACCCCAAGTCACCTTCATTACAGCTTAAAGGTCAAACCCTCAACAAACCCAGGCCTTGTGAGATGGCTGAGCAAGCTCTTGCAGGAAGATGGTCCAACAGAGAAGAGGAACGAGGCAGAAGCACAGGCTGAGAGCAGCTACAGGGTAGCAGAAACGGACTGCAAGGCTGAGGAACAAGGAACTCTGGCTGTCTACTATTTCTATTATTCATCAACCTGGACTGTCCTCAACATGGAGAATAGGGCACACATGCTTTTCACAATTCCATGCAGAAGCTTCTGTTAAATGACAGAAAAGAAGCTAAAGCATTTTTTTAATGTGAAAGGAATATGAGGGCAGACTGGAGACTAAGAGGCAACGGTGACTAGGAGCTTCCAGCGGATTGACTCCAAAGGAATCGATGGAAATGCAAATTGGCAGACACAGTCAGACCAGAAAAGTCAGCAGAGAAGTAGGAATGTTGTTCTGCCTTGGAAACTATGAGATGCAGGGAAACACCCATTCCCACTTCAAAATCCTGACTTAAAACTGCACATATGTGTTACTTCTTCCTAGGGTTTAGGTCTAAAGAGGTCCGGAGAGTAAAGGATATTGTCCTCAACCCCCTACATAGCCAAAGATGCCCTTGATCTTCTGACTCTCCCTTTTGTACATCTCCTCCTAGTGCTGGGGTTCTGGGCACATAGCTAACTTCATTCATGACACCTTCGTTTCAGAGTGATGCAACCTTTAAGAGGTGGGGCCTGGTGTGAGATTTCACATCACTAGGATGTGTCTTCTTTCTCGCTGATGTGCTACAGGTAATTAGTTTTGTTCTAGCATGAGCTCTCATCATCACAGGTCTAACAGCAGCAGAGCCGCTGATCATGGATTGGAACCTCTGAAACTACGAACTGCAATATCCCCCGTTCCCATTACACCCTGATTATCTTAAGGATTTGCTATACGGCCAAAAGCTGATGATCACATCCCTGTAAAGAGGATGCAAGGGCTGATAAACAGAGATCAAATGAACTGAGGACCCTTCTTCTTCGGTGCAACAGCCAAACCTGGCAGGCCCAAGAAGGAACTTTGGGGAAGTGGAATCAGCATCTTCAAAGTGGACCTAAGCTTGTCATGGTATTGGAGTAAGACTGAAAACAGGGACTGAATTGTGTGCACACGTCACCTATTGATTAATGAGGCCTCTGTTGGCCTCCCCTTCCTCTGACGAAGGAGCAGAAGAGTCTCCTTGGACAAAACCATCTGGTGGGAAAAACATGAGCTGACATTTAAAAGTCTCCCAGGGACTGGCAGGTGCCTGACTAGTTGTTGTACAACAAATATTAGCAACTGACAAACACTGCAAAGACAAAGTGCCTCCCATCAGCTTCTGTAGTGCTTGCTAAAATATGAGCAAGGATCAGCAGACACATGATGGAAGTCTCTAACACAAATCACAGACATATAAATAAACAAAAGCAGCTTGGACTGAACAATGAAAAGAGCATTTTTAAAATGCATTATTGGGTGGGCATGGTGGCACACTCCTGTAATCCCAGCACTCAGGGAGGCAGAAGCAGACAGATCTCTGTGAATTTGAGGCCAGCCTGGTCTACAGAGTGAGTCCAGGACAGCCAGAGCTACACAGAGAAACCTTGTCTCAAAAAAAAACCAAAAACCAACCAAACAAAAGCAACAAGAAAGAAAGGAAGAAAGAAAGAAAGGAAGGAAGGAAGGAAGAAGGGAGAGAAGGGTGGAGGGAGGGAAAGAAGGAAGGAAGACAAAAAGAAAGAGAAAGAAAGAAAGAAAGAAAGAAAGAAAGGAAGAAAGAAAGAAAGAAAGAAGAGATGGAGGGAAAGAAGGAAGGAAGCAAGCTGGGTGTGGCAGAGTATGCCAGAGTCCCAGCACCAGGGAAACAGAAGGAGGGCCATTAGTTCAAGGCAACCCTGGACTACATAGAACATCAAGAAACATGCTTTGGGCGAGAACACAACTCACTTCCTTTAGACGAAAGCTCTTAACAGACTGCTTCTCCACCTCTCCAGGAAACAACTAAAGTTCTTGTGGGATCAAGTAGAATTTTATAAGAACATAATGGATGGAGAAGAGAAAACCTAGGGTGGCTGTGAAGGCCCAGATGCCATGTATGTCAAATTAATATCTTCTGATGGTCATGAATTTATTGTAAAAAGAGAAAATGCGCTAACATCAGGAACAATAAAGGCCATGTTGAGTAGGCCAGGGCAGTTTGCTGAGAACGAAACCAATGCGGTCAATGCTATTAAAAGTATGCATTTATTTCACCTACAAGGTCTGCTACACTAACAGCTCCACCGAGATTCCTGAATTTCCTAATTGCACCTGAAGTCGCACTGGAACTGCTGATGGCCGCCAACTTCCTAGATTGTTAAATAAAATAAATTATAATAAACTGTTAATTTTTTTAGTATTTTTTAAAAAAAACATGCTTTGGCTACATAGTGAAGCTTTGACTCAAAAGTCAAGAAAAGAAAGAAGAAGAAGAGGAAGAACAGACAAAAAGATACCCATAACTGAATTGATATTGATAGAATAATCTTAATTTCAAGCTTCCTAATTTCTGACAACTGTTTATTGTTTTGTCTTTCATTCATTCCTTTGAGCCTCCCAACTCTTAAAATATTTCTTTTCCTTTGAAATAAAAACGAATTAATTTGACCTCCACCTCCTCCCTGTCCTTCATTCACCACATGTGCTCATCCAGCTCAGGGTCAATGGTTTACTATAAACTTGCCCTCACATGTATTTTTCAGCTCTTTAGATTTTTTTCCACTTTTTTTTTTTACTAACAAGGACCCAGTCTTGGTTTGATCCAGCCCTCCACCATTCTATTCACACATGTGGCCAGTTGAACGTGGCTGAGGAAAATCCATGCCTGCCCTAGACAGTTCTGCCAGACAGTCATTAGCACATCCAGTGAGCTGCTTGTACCAGTCGGAGCCACTACATTTTCAGTCTATTCATTGCCCAGCACCCTCTGTTCGCCGCTTTCTCCTCCTCACCTCCCCTTGAAGTTATTGCCCTTAATGTCGTGATTTACCAGGAAGATGAGAGCAAACTAAGAGCAGCTCTGCGGCATGCGCTGCTATTTGGAGAACACACACTAGCCAAGCTGAGCTAAGACTGTCCATCTCCCCGTCTGGCTCCTATCTCCTTACTTAAAATGAACAGCAACCATTCTTTCTTCTCTCCCTTTTCTCCCTTCTCTCCAGTCATTTCCATTGGCCAGCAACTCTGCTACAACATCTTCCATTTAAGCAATGAAAACTAGGGGTTGGAGAGGTGGCTCTGTGAGGAAGAGTGCTTGCTGGGCGAGCATGATCTGAGTTTAGATACCAACACCCATGTGGAAAGCAAGGCGTGGCTGTGTGTGCCTATAGCCCCAGAGCCATGGGGACAGTGTCAGAGGGTTGCTGGGCTCTGCTGCCCACCAGCCTAGCTCTGGGGTCAGTGAGAAGTCCTGCCTCAGGGGACTAAGATGTCAAAGAATAGGGCAACCTGGTCCTCCTCTGACCTCTACATACACATGCCAGGAATGTGCAACCACACACACACACTCAAGGAGTCATGCAGACACATGAATGAAAGAAAACCTTTTTTTCTTATGTCCCTGCTCTTCTCCAGGATACAATGTAAACCATTCTCCTTGGTTCCTGTCTCTAGAGCTCTCCTGACTCCTGAACCCACTCGTCATGCAGTAGAGCTGGTCAGCCACCCAGGACCTCTATGTTCCTGAGTCTCAGCCCCTGTCTAACTTCTCAGTCAGCAGCCAATCAAATCCTTCCTCATGGAATTGTCTCCTGATTTCTTCTCCCAGCCCTTCAGCCATTGTTTCTCAGTCTCCTGCCTGCTCTTACAGAATCCTACTAAAATTAGTGTAGCTCATCACTCAGTCCCCAGGCTCTTCCCTTTCCTATATCCACAAAGACCTTCAAAACATCAATTTATCATCACATATCTGATGATTTCTAAGCCTGTATACCTAGTACAGACTGCTTGTTTTTCTTAACTCAGTTGTCCAGGGACCCACTTGAGTTCTCTCTGTAGAGGTCTAATGGGGTCTATCTCAAAAGATGTCCAGAATGAAGGCCCTCCATGCCCTACTGGTGCCTCCATTGCAACCAACTCCTCTCTTCCAGTTACTCAGGGCAAGAACATTGTTGGACCCTGCGTCCTGAATCATCATCCACGCCTGTATTCAGCAGCATATCCTGTTGGCTCCATGTTCAAAGCAGAACCAGAAGCCAAACGCTTTTGGACACTTTTCCCACTCCTAACTGGAAACCCACCAGCTGGGAACAAGTGTGTGACGGCTTGACTGGCTTACGGCAGTCACATACCACCTGGCCTTCATGCTCTGCCTTCAGGAAAGTCTGTCTGTCCTCAGCACAGTGTGCACAGCCACTTACTGTAGATTGACAGTTTTCTGCCCATGTCCCTCCCTTGCCTAGCTTATTGAGGTTAAAAGCCAGAGCTTATAAAGGTCTTCACTCAGTGACAGTAGGACCTGGCCATTGATCACCTGCTCACCCCCGCCCTCCCCTCCTTTCTTCCACAGCTTTCTTGGGTCTTGTTTTTTCTCTTCCAGGCTAAGGCCATCTTATAGGCTCTTTGCACTAGATAATCATGCGCTAGAGTGTTCTTCACTCCCTGAAAACTTTTTTACTCTTTGCAGTCTTTCCTTAGAACATCTTGTTAAGAGACAAAATAGCAGTGCCTGAGAAGACTGTGCCAGAAAGCATGTCCGAGCTGTAATGCTCCAGATGTCTAGACTGTCAATCAAATTTGTGGGTAGAGACGACACAAGAAAGCATGCAAGGCCTCAACAAACTACTCTACCGTGTCTCTTTAAGAAGCTCGTGGATGGTGTGCTCCACCGACATGACCCAATAACCCAGGAAAGGAAACGGTGTCCGACACCAAAGGGAGGCATGGGGAATTTCCAGCGTGATCTTGCTGGGAAGTCCTGGGCAACGTCAGCAGGTCCAGGAAGGGGACAGTGCAGAGGACGAAGATGGCATTGAGGCTGCCCAATGCCTGATACTGGGGACATAAACACAGCTTTGTAGTTTCAGGACCATACATGAACATTTTGTAGAAAGCCAGTGGATGGCTTTCTGTGCAGGGAACAGAGCAACTGGACAAGAAATGATAAACACAGTCGTGACATCTCACATGCTTCTGTGGACAATACTTTCTCAGTTGTGAGAACAGCTTAATCCAAATGGTCTCTAGCCACAGTGGGGGACGTAAGAAGATGCAGTCCCAGCACACTCACACAAAAGGAGCCTGGCAGCAGCTGGTTTGCTGAAGAGTGAGGTGGGGTCCGGAGTCCCATCCGCAGGTCACTCAGGAGAAAATGTGCACAGGAGAAATGTTTCAGGAAGAAGATATATTTGGTAGCTGGGTGAAGGATGAGTGAGTCATGGAAAAGACTAGAATACTGCTTTATTTAAAGATATGATTTTAAAAGATTGGTGCTTTTGTGTCCGTTTTTTAAAACTGTAAAATGGGGTCAAAGTTAGCTTTGTGTCAGCCTGGAAGGTGGCTCTCCGAAGGTGAGCTGTACAATCATCCTGGCACCTTCTGTCTAGGAATGCTAAACAGACAAGAGATGGAGAGGAGACGGAGGGAGGGCTTCCACTGTGTAACACCCCCCGCATAGCCAAGACCCCCGGTAGACAACCCAGCCACCAGTAATGCCATACTCTCTATGCATTGTTTTCCTGTACCTGCAGAAAGTCTATTTTTTAAATTAGGTGTGATAGGGGCTTCCCAGCATCAACTAATTACACACACACACACACACACACACACACACACACGTATAATGAGAGGAGTATAAGTCAATCAGTGCTTATAAAATAGCCTAGTACTTGACATTTTAAAATTAAAAATTAATAAAATTTCTAGGAACACAAAAATTAGTTGAGCAGTTATTTATTTGGCCAGAAAACATTTTAAAAGAGTAAACTGAAAGGCAGGATCTATTCTTGTTTGCACCGTGTTCTTTCTATAATTAATACTAAAACCTAAAAAGACCTAAAGGAAATTTAGAAGAACATGTGCTTTTCTGTTGCTCTGGATGTATGTTCCTTTCTCAGCTGTGTGGGCTATTATATATATATATATATTTATATATATATTTATATATTATATATACACTTCTATATACATATATAGTTTTCATTTATAGAACAATTACAACCATATGCTGTAATAACATTATTGAAAATTTAGGAATTGCTTATTTATAGATTGTTTTCAGATTTTAGCCAATTGCTTATGAACAGTGAAAGCATGGTCCAGTGACATTGTTCCTGTGTACTTCCACACTCTTGATATGCATGCACTGAGTTTCCTTCTTTCTTGGCTGTGCTCCCCTCCATCAGTGTCTGTATAATGTCAAGTAGAACTGTGGCAACCAGGAGCTGGGCCATTTCACTTCCACTGAAGTCCCCTCTGAGTTGAGGTTGTGCCAGGACCCGGTGCAGTACTCGTGGTGTCCACGAGGGGGAGCACCACGAGGTCGTGCCCTCTGGGGACCATTTCCAGGCAATGGTGCAGAGCAGCTCAGCTGGCTCCTGCAGTCTTCTAGCGGAGTGGTGGCTCTGCAGCAACCCACCTCCAGGGCTAAGATTTTTCTGAGATGTACTCCCATTTGAACCTTTTCCTGTCCATTTCCCTTCACAGATATCAGACCCCGTTCTGACCTGAGGGTTGACCCCTGTGTTCTTCTGTCCAATCATTGCTTTACACTTTTAGTTCCCTCCCATACCTGCTTCTCAAAGGATTGAGCTGTCACAGCTGGAACTGGGATCTGTGCAAGAAAGCAGGCAGGGAGAAAAGTTTGGGGAACGACTCACTAGGTAGCAAGGAGGATCACAAGTGGAATGTAGTGTGGGCGTAGAAGCTGGGGGTACGTTTGCTAAAAGCTCTCAGCAGTGGCGATGCGTGAAAGCAGACCCTATGAGGGGAATGCCAGGCACGAGGACAACAGTCTTGAAGGATTCCTCTGACTGACACAGGGATTATGAAAAAGGCCACTAAATATTATGTCTCTTAGTTATTTTCCTGTTTCTGTGATGAAGTATCCTGACCAAAGCAGCACAAAGACAGAAAGAAGGGAGGGAGGGAGGGAGGGAGGAAGGAGGGGGAAAGAAGGGAGGGAGGGAGAGAGAGGAAGAAAAAAATAGAGGAGGGAAGGAGAAAGGAAGAGAGGGAAGGAGAAAGGAAGAGAGTGAAGAAAGAAGGGAGGAGGCAGGGAGGGAAAAAAGAATGGGAGGAAGGAAGGGATAAGGAAGAAAGGCAGGGAGGGAGGGAGAAAGGAAGGAAGAAAGGTGAAGAAAGGAAGGGTGGGTTTACTGTGGTTCACAGTTGAAGGTGCACTCTATCTTGATGGGGAAGTGAAGACAGCAGGAAGGTGATGCAACCAGTCATGTTGCAGCCAAATTCAAGACACAGAGAGTAACGGGTGCTGGTTCTGCTCACGGTCTCTTTATACAGTCCAGAGCTTGGGGAATGGTGTTGCCCACAGTGGGCAAGCCTTCCCTCTCAACTAACCCATCACATGATCTCCACAGATGTTGCTATAGGTCTGTCTCCCAGCTGATTCTAGACATCATCACATTAGTGTGGAAATTAACCAGCACACTACATGTGACACCACTTTAAAAGCAGGGAGGAGAGGTGGGAGACATGGGTCAGCAGTTAAGAGCACTGTCTGCTCTTACAGAGGACCTGCATTCAGCTCCCAGCACAAATCTTTTGGTTCACAACCACCTGTGACTCCAGCTACAGGGGATCAAACGCCCTCTTCTGGCTTCTGTGGGCACTCATATACACTTGTTACATACCAACACAGATAGACATGCACACATACGCAAACACACACACACCTTTTTAAAAAGTAGGGAGGAGACTTGAATAAGTCTCCCCCCCCCAATATTTATGGCAAGAGCATCAAGAGCACATGGAAAATGAATAATAGAAGCATCACAAAGTCCTGAAAAAGACATGTAACCTCTGTGAATCCCATGGATTTCCAGTGAGGTACAAACAATGTAAACTTCTTTGTTATGCTTCTTCCTTGTTGTTGGGGCAGGGTCTCACCACTCAGCCTACGCTGACCTCAAACTTGCTCCTAGCCTCCACGGTGTTTACAGCCGGAAGGTTTTGCCAGTTTCTGAAATAGAAAAGATTATATTGGCGGATGTGTGTAAATGGCAGGAAATGCACACAGAGTTCTGAGGACAGCTCTGTGAAGTCTGGTGTCTCCTTCTGCCTATACATGGATTCTTGGGATTGAACGCAGCTCATCAGACTTGCGTGCCAACCTCGTTTACCCAACTGCCAGCCCATCCCTCTTTTAAAATTGCATTTATTTATCTATTTACATATTTGTAGAAGATTATGTACATGCCACAGGAAGGCTAAAGTGACAGCCTCTGAGAACTGATTCTCTCTACTGTGTGGACCCTGGAGATTCAATTTTGATGGTAGAGTTGGCAGCCGTTACCTGCTGAGCCATCTCACTGACTCGCTAGCGTTTTTAGCGAATAAACTTAAGCACGGAGAGATTGCTCAGTGACAGGAGCACCCGCTGGTCTTGCAGATGACCTGGGTTCCCCTTCCAGCACTGAAACGTCTGCTTACAACCATCTGTAACTCCAGTTCTGGGGATCCAACGCCCTCTTCTGGCCTTCTTAGCAACTAGGCATGTGCATGGTGCACCAACACTCACAGGCAGAACACTCATGCACATAAAATAAAAATTAAAAAGCTAGTAAAGCCAAACATAAGCACACACAATGTCATACCGCTTCCCCATCCCATTCTAGCTATTCATCCAGGAAGGATGAGAACACTGCCCCCCATAAACACACGGGCATGAAACTCCATAGCCATTCATAACCGCTAAGGATTGGAACAAATCAAATGCCTAATGGGAAATGGATAAACACATTTTGCTACAGCTATACAATGAAATCTGTTACAATAAAAAGGAATGGACTATTGATATGAGCAGCGAGGATGACTCTCAAATGCATTAAAGTGCAAAAGAGCTCACGTATGCCTCCACTTACACGATACTCTAAAAAAGCCATCAGCCTGGGACAGAAATCAGATCAGTGCTTTCCAGGACTCAGTGCAGAAGGGCACCGTGGGAGGCTTTCCCAGGGCAATGGTGGTTCTCTAGACCTTTGTTTTGGAAGTTGCTCCTCTCTGCTGTATAGACTTCTCAACCTGACCAAACTGTACATCCAAGTTATGCAGTGTCAAAATTACCTTAACCAACCCGACTAAGAACCCCAAAACATGGTTTGGGGTTCCAAACCACAGCTGCAGAGATGACTCAGCGATTAAGACTGTTCCTACAGAGGATCCAGGCTCTGTCCCCAACACCCACACGGCGGCTCCCGGCAGTCTGTAGCTGTACTTCCAGAGGTCTACTGTCCTCTCTGGCTCCTCAGGCACCAAGTACACACTTGCCACACATACACCTGTAAGGGCAATCGTACATACACATAATATAAAGCTAAGCAACTCTTTAAAAGAAAATAAACCCACAACAGCCTTGAAAGGACACCCACATGCAGTTGGTGCTTAAGAGAACCACAGACCGCAAAGACTGACTGAACAGGCAAGTTGGGTCTGTTAGGCTAAGGTCAAGGCTCTGCTTGAGAAAAATGGGCCCTGGCATGTGCAGTGTGGACCTCTAAACACTGTGTGAACTCTAGGACCCCCAGGGACTGGAAAAATCTCCTTTCTCTGTTAAAAACTTCGTTCAGGTGGGAGGACACTACAGGGTCTCTTCTCTCAGCACAGGTGTCCTGTTAGGGGCAGTATCTTCTCCTGCTGTGGGGCAGATAAATCAGGTTGCCTGCCACTTTGAGAAGAGGCGGGGCCTGGTGAGGGGAGGAGAAGACTAAACTCCCATCCCCCCCCACACACACACAGGCAGGAAGGTTCAGCCAGCATCAGTTGAGAGTGATCAAGGAAGCCATAATATATGACTTCATAAACAAGAGGCCATAGGCTTGACACACTCTTGAAACACTGGATTTCCCATTCTGATATGGACTTTGGGGGATGAGGCAAGTTTATGGCTGGTGTCTCCTGGGAACACAGCCACAATGGTTCTAATCTTTGCAAAGAAGTTCCCATGAAGGAGAGATGAATAAGCAAGTTGCAAAATGGCCTCCTCAGCTGTTGCCAGCCGGTCCTGTTGTTGGCTGCCCGGATCTAGTATGACAGGGATAGAATGGATGTGGCAGGAGAGGAGGTAGCTCCCACACACCCAACAGCATAGATTCCTGTGAGGAAGCTATTGCTGGGATTGGAAGTCTGACCTTCCATACATAGACACTAACTGAACCTGTAATATGGCACTATCTCCACTGGAGACCAACTTGCCACTGTGGTATCTTTTGGGTATCTATTGAGTATCTATTGTGGTATTGAGTATCTTCCACCTAAAAGGGCTCATGACTCACCTTCTCTGAAGGGACAGCTGCTCGTGTATGGCCCACAGATCTTCAGTCAGCATCACTGTTTTGGAAGCTTAAAGAGCTCCTGGTTTGGTGTGAACTCATAGACAACCTACCATGCAATGCCAGATCCAGCAAAGGAGCCCATCTGAGGCCAGCTCATTGTGCACTTAATCACATCAACCCACCACACACAACAGCTTTCTAGTGGCTCAAGCCGAAGGCTAGCACAGATGCTACACTCTAGAGTTGCCAGGGTCTTCAGGGATAGCATAGATGCTACACTCTGTAGGGGCATCCAGGGTCTCCAGGATTCAAAAGTGCATCAAATCTGAGTCTTCTTCATGGAGCAGGGGAGATGTGTCACCAGTATGAAGGCTTTTTAACTTGGGATCCAGCGTGTACAAGAGTACAGCCATTTCTATTGGTATGTCTCACTATCTCTCTGTTCTTCCTAATGACTCTCAGGTGTCACTTAGCTTCCTGGCCCCACAGCTGTGGGGCTGGTATGTAAAAGGGAGTGAGCTCTTGCCAGGGAGTACAGCCAGTGGAGCCAGCTTCCAGGGCATCTTGGGCTATTTGTTTCCAAAGCCCAGCCAATGGGAAATCACCATCTTGGCTAGAACGATTGGTCTTGGTTGGCAAATTGGGTAAGAAAAATTTTACAAGAAAGCTGTAGGTGAGGTAGGTGTGGAGGACAGGCAACCCTGGATCTCCCTTCCCCACCACCATGGGGACCACAGGGGTGGGCATGGAAGGGAGTGCACAGGTGTGAGTGTATGTGAAGGCCAAAGTGTGACGCTAAGAATCGCTCCCCATCATTTTCCACTTTGTTTCACTGTAGTTGCTCACTCACTGATTGGCCAGATCAGCTAGCCAGCTTGCCCCAGGGATCCCATCTCCAGCTTCTGAGTACTGGTACAGGTGCTGCTATGCCCCAAGCTTTGACATGGGTCTTGGGGATCTGAACTCCCTTCCTCAAGCTTGTGATGCAAATGAGCCGCTTCCCAGCCTGGGCCTTGGCATTTCTAACCCCTCAGCTCCTGCTCCCCAGGAGGGCTGGGCTTTCAGCCACCTCCACCCTGTCAAACACCCCACCTCCCCTGCAGGCTGCCACTCCAAAACCCCAGAGCTTTCTCCAGGCATCATCCACGAGTACCACTAAAATGAACAAAATGATTATGTCTCCACAATTTCTCTCCCAGAAACACCTGCATTATTAAAACTAGGGGAGAACTCATTTATAGAAATGTGACCATATTTCTCTATGCAAAGCTCGGCGCCACAGCTAGAGTCTGTATCTGCTTGACAAATTTCCCAGAGATCTCCAACAAACAGGCTTTAAGCTATTCCCTTGGGTCTCATCAAGTTTAGTTAATTTCTACAACTCCTTCTAAAACAGACAAACCACATTTTCATCTCTGTAGCATGCTAAGGAAAATTTCACATTTTCATTGACTGGAAAACAAAACCAAAACCAAAACAACAAAACAAACAAACAAACACCAGCCTGACGGCTTTTGAGGGAATTGCATCACCATGTTTAATTACGCTCCATTACCAGTTTGTCAAATAGAATTTGGCTGTGCTTCACACCATGCATGGCCACCCCAGGCCCCCAACATTCTGTATGCATATCAGTTCCTAGGAGATTGCTCAGCGTTCACTTTGCTCTCTCTCCCCATCACTGTAGGATAATGACTATGGTATGTAAATCCAAGTCACCCTTCTCTGTGTTTCTGCTTCCAATTGGACTAGATGTTTAAAAGTATTATTTTTAAAATTTTATAAAGCAACTATGTTAATTGAAAAAAAGTGGACTATTTCCAAGTCACATAAAAACAATATAAATATCATTCTGGTTCCCTCCACACTCATTCTATAAACAAACATTAGTGACAGGATGTTGTACTTGATGTCATTCCTTAAGTTCCCACAGACACGGAAAGGTGGGCACAGAGAGGTGTGTGTACAGTATGCTTTTGTTTGGGGGGAAAAGACATTCAAGCAACTCTTGTCTTCCACCTGCAGTCAGGAAGGGCCTTTGTCTCCTCTAAACTATTGGTGAAACGCAATCCAGTTAGCTTCTCATGCTGAATGCTCATGCCGCTGAGCACATATTTTATATTACAAACCAACTTCTTTCTCTTGCATTATATGTTCGTATTCTTTATTTCTTCCATTTAAATCTCTTTGACACCAGAACCTCATTTCTGTGGTTGGTGTGGTGGGTTAGCTCAGCATTCTAGATCGATGTCCACTTTATAGTATTGCTGATAAAACGCCCACACCCACCTAACTGAAATAGTGCATTTCCCAGATTTTAAACTCTTCCAGATATGCGTACTTCCTGGGGTCAGTTTCTGATCCACCTATCCATTTTTCCACTACTGTAGCGTAGTTTTTGATAACAGTATTCTGTGTTACAGATTGAGATTAATAAGGTGATTCTCTCCATTTCTAACCTTTGTTCTCACAGTTTGCCTGCCTATTCTTGGACATTTACTCATATATTCATATGAATTTTACAATAATTTATGGCAGCTTTATAAAGTCATGTGTTATGGCCTCTGTCTCAGTGTTGCTAAAAGATTCATGCACTGAAATTCTCACTCACAAAATGATGAGTGAGGCAGAACCCTGCACACGGGACCTGCTTTTATAGGAGGCCAGGGGTCTGCTTACCCCTTCCGGCACATGAGGGTACCATCTATGAGCCAAAGAATCAACATCCCAACATCAAGTATGCCTGAGCCTGGATCTTGCATGTCTTGGCATCCAGAACTAGGAGGGATAAATCCAGAAGCTACCTAGCTCAAGACATTTTGTCAGCTTGAAGGACTAAGATACAGCGCTGTGGTTCCAATAGGAGCTGCATCATAATTACACATTTAAAATCACAAGAACTAGGATTATCATTTGTCTTTTCTTCAATCACAGCCTATCTCTCTGCTTCTTTAAATTTTGTCTTACGTCTCTTATTATGTATCATGCACTTTATTATTAGAACATACTTAGCCACTATTCTTCCTTCTATTATCATTTTAAAGACATTTCAATTTTAAAATTGTATTGTTAAATCTTATGTTTCAAGTGCATAGAAAATAATATTCAAGGCAATGTGTTTTCTCATATATCATAGTTTCTAATAGCTGTTCAAATTTTTCTTATTTAAGGGCAATTGAGGTGGCTTAGTGGGTAAAGATGCAATTATAATTTCATATAGACAAACACTTTCTTCCCATTAAAGTGTTCAAAATACAAAACATTAATTAGTGAATTGCTTTATTGAATAATTATATGTTAATGTTAACAATAATCATTGACAATAAATATAATAGAAAGTTAGCTGTGTGAACCAAGTAGTATTTAAGAGATACTTAGACTAAAATATTAGAAGTTGTCTGAACTTCAGGTCACCTGGACTTGAGCATATATTTTTGAATTATTGTCTGTCCCCTTCTCACTGAAGCATGGCATGGTCAAGGGAAGCCAAAAGCAGTGTCTCATTCTGTTTTTATTTTTAATAGTTTTCTCAACACTAATAAGTTCTTTTGATCTAGCTTGGTCTCTCTCTTCAGAAAGAGAATACAACCCATCCAATGAGATAGATTGCTCTGAGATTTTTATCTTGAGACGTCATTGTGTCTCCAAGGGACCCAAGCTTAGCTTATGCCCAATACGTTGACTGCAGCCAAACTAGTATGATTCTTATAGACAACTTCTCATGGGTATTTATATAACATAAGCTAACTCCCCAGCAAGGATGGGCTCCTAGCTTCAAAAATCAGCTTAAATACAAGTTTTTATTAATTACATAGTTCAGCAAATTAAACGGTATAAGACAATACTTTTTAGAGTGCAGCACTCACAGTATTTAATTGCACGAGTTTTGCCACCTCCTATCTTGCTTAAAATGTCCTTCTCATGTGATGTGACATGCTGCTCTTTGGAGCTCTTGGCCCAGCACAGAGCGGCTGAGTTTGCAGCTATTACTCGGTTAATTCACCTTATGCTGCAGTGAGTTATCAGTTGCTATTACTGGTGCTCTGTGGAAAGGGAGATGGAGTTACGTGGGGACCAGAGCGATCTGCCATCACTTTTATACGTCGTTGTACGGAGTTTCTCCCATCCATTTTTGACACTTCAAAGCCAATATTTGGATGCAGTTTCATGAGCGCCTTTAAGTGATACTAGCTGCAAGAAATCAGCCTAGGAAAAATACTTTATATTTATTACAGTTCCCAAGACCCTTGAGTATTCCACAGCTCAGCACTCAAGAAGCGAGCCATAAATTTTGAGGTCCATTTCATGCTGAGCACAGTGATGGAAGTCAGCAGTCATTAAAGGTGATGAAAGTGATAACTCCAGCTCCACATTTCCTGTTTATCACTACTGCTTATGGGTACCAACCAGCAAATTAATAGATGATGCCTATATTGATATTTATATTCATTTAAACAACATATGTAACTATTCTCATGGATGCTCACAGAGCAAAGGGATGATTTAAATATAATATTTGTGTTAATTTTTGAGAGTATTTAAAATGGTTTTTCTTATCGTATTCAACCCTTCACCCTCTAACTAACTCCTCCCAGATCCACCCCTCCTAACTTTGTGTCCTCTATTTTTTTTAATAACCCACCTAGTCCGATTTGTGCTGCTTATATGCTCATGGATGTACGGCCATCCACTGGATTATGGTTGGACTACCAAAGGGAGTATCTTAATCCATTAAGTGTATTTTATAAATCTAATCCAGTGATTTAGCAGTCTTAAGAGCTATCATTCTAAGAAGTATCCACTCACCCAGTCCCCAGATCTGGCCAGCCATATTTGAATCATCTTGACGGATCCTTTAAGGCGTGAGGCCCATCCTCTAACATCCCACATCCAGCAGGCTTGAGTTGGCAGCACAGGAATTACTATTTGAAGAACAGCTCCCACTTTGTCAGATGCAGGCAGGTTTGGGGACCCCTAAGTTCAATGGACAAACCCCAGTGGCCAATGGCACTGCAAAGCCCTCATTCAAGGAAATGCCAAACAGCTAATCAGCACAAGAGATTTTTTTTGCAGACTGCTGAGCCACGACACGGGCCATGGTCTGATTATGACCCTGCAAGAGTGTGTGTTGGAGCCAGGTGTGATGGTGCTGACGTGTAATCTTAGCACTCAGGAGGAGGCAGGAAGATCCCAAGTTTCTAAGCCAGCCTGAGCTATCCAGTGAGACCTCATCCCAAGTGCAAAAGGAAACAAAGCATATTAGTTTATTGGAAACCTCAGCCCCCACAGTGATAACCCTGGGGTGTGGGCCTGATGGGAGGGTTTAGGTTATAATACTTATGCTCATGAGCATATGTATGCTCATTAAGGAGCTTAAAGAGCTTGAAGTTATGAGTTTGAACTCTTGCCTTCATGCCCTTGTTCTTTCTGCCATGGATTAATGCGACATGGAAGTCCCTGGCAACATGGCCTCCTTGCTCTTAGGCGTCTCACCCTCCCACACGGTAAGAAATAGACACCTGCTCCTTATAGGTCACCTAGTCTTGGTGTGGAGTGTCACCTTCACTGCCAACCTAACTGATCTAGGGTCACCTGCGAGGCACATCCCTGGTGTGCTTTCTGAGGACGGAAGACCTACCCTGAAGGTCAGTAACACCATCTCATGGACTGGTCTTTTAAGAATACACAGAAAGAGATTGCCAGCATCTACCTCTGCCTCCTAGTTGTGGATGCAATGTGGCCAGAAGCGTTAGGCTCCTGCTGGACGCAGTATGGTCAGCCACCTTGTGCTCCTGCTGGATGTGACCAGCCCCTTTATGCTCCAGCTACCATGCTTTCCCAGACACAACAGACCATTCTCTCAAACCATAACCCAGAATAAACCTTTTCTCCCATCTTGCTTCTTGCCCAGGATTTTGTCACAATAGTGAGAAGAGTAACTAATCCACAGGTGTGCGGGGGAGTGGAACACGGACTGAAAGCACGCAAAGCCCATGAGCCACCTCTTATACACACAAGTGGAGGCTTTGTCAGACCATCTTTCTGACATCACTGCCCCCGGGTGGGCTCCCCATCTGGAAATTCTCATTTCTCTGGGGGCAAGTCACTCTTCTCATCTTCCACACCAACCCCCAGAACTTCCTCCTATTGGGGGAACATGAGCTGTGTCCAAGGATGAGCTCAGAGGACGGATGTGTAACTCACAGGCCTCAAATGCACGAAGAGTTAATGTGGGTCCTGAAGGTCCAGCTCATCTTGACGGTCTTTAAAAATAACCACCCGCAGAAGATCGTATTTTTCTTTCACTTCCTAACCCTCTTTGTCTGTTTACTTCGCACATTGAATCATCACCGTCTTCTGAAAGCTGTTCTCTGTTTATCATTATTAAACCTGTTTCAGCAAGCTCATCCTTTGCTCCAATTTGTTCAGGTTTTATGTACTTTAATTCAGTTCCTCCTGCATTTGTGATCCCTCTAGCATCACACCAGCTTCACAGTTTATTAATATGGTCCCCTGTCTATCTTCTAAGCTGCTAGCTATTATTATAATGAGATGTTAATGAAACTATTTAAAAATATTATATTGCCGCAGCTCCTTATTGGGAAAGACAAATCTTGTTTGGCCTTAACTTTTCGGTTTAGCTTTTAATCGGTTTCACATTTTAAAAATATTTTTGATTGTTAAGATTTTGCTTTTAAATTTTTAATTTTTAAAAATTATGTGTCTATGTGTGTGTGAGAGGTGGGGGAGTGTACACATGAATGCAGTGCCTGCAGAAGCCAGAAGAGAAAGCTTGATCCCCGGGATCCAGGATACAGGAAGTTGTAGCGCTGGGAACCAAATTTGGGTCCTTTGAAAGAGCGGCCAGCACCCATAGCTGCTCAGTCACCCCGTCCTCCCTGCCAGCACCCTTAGCTGCTTAGTCACCCCGTCCTCCCTTGCTTTCCTTTTACTTGTGCAATCCTCTGGACCGCAGTTGTCGTCTGAATTTTGTACATAGGAGAGCGTGTTCTTAACACTATGAACACTACCACAAAATGTTCGTGCTGAACTTCTCTGCCTCCAGAGCATCCCGGTCCACTAGCCAGATAAATCCTCAACTTTCCTCCATTCCCATTGGTTGAGATAAAAAATAAAAACATTCAAGGCAATGTTAAAATAATATAAAGCCTCTGACACAGCGCTGCAAATCCTCGACATTTAGAGGTAAGGCTGACACCACATCCTAGATTCATTCTCTGGAGTCTAACTTCTGGTCGATACAGGATTTTTTAAGTGTCCCCAATGAGCTGCTTATCACAGATAGTTACTGTACATAAAAGAAGTGGGTTAAGATAAATTAGTGGATTAAGATATAGAGATCCCTGAGCTTTCTGGCAATTTCAGTCAAAACAGCATATATCTACATAAAGATGATAAACCCAAGGGTGACTCTCTGCACTTGCTTGCAGCTTCCAGTCACAAATTTCAGCAACTTCTGGGTCCATTAAACTTCTGAAAACTTGAGAAACGATGTTTAGCAAGGCTGCTCTCTATTTTCATATGAGTATGAAGGAGAGAGAGGGCTTTTTATATGTGTTCTGGCCTCCATCTGTCTCCCACACGATCGCCACACCTCTTGCTCGGCTCGCTCTGTCACAATCCCAGCACCTACCTCTAAACTGGCGTGTGTGTGAGAGAGAGAGGTGTGTTTGTGGGGGCACGCGTGTGTGATGACATGTTCACTGAAGTCAGGAGTCTGTCCACTCCTTCCAGGAACTGAACATGGGCTTTCAGGCTTGTGCCTGCTGAACTACCTTGATGGTCCTCCATCTCATTTTCCGAGACAAGGTCTTGTGGCGGAAAGCCATCTGTGGCGGTCTTTTTTAAACTCTACATTATTTGGGGTGTTTAGGCCTCTACCTCCCTTCCACCAACCCCCCAAACTTAAGTAGGAGGAAAGGTTAGTGGGGAGAGGAGGCTCTGATCCCTTCACTTCTCCTGGCTGTTTAGGGTCAAGAGGTCTTTTAGGGCTCCATACCAATCTCCATCAACCACAGACACAGCTGGCAGGCTTCTCCACATGGCTGCACCCCGAGCATTTCTCTCCGTCTGTCTGCTCCAAACCACCACACCATCTCTGGTCTCTGGTCTCTCCAAACTGCTCCATACCACACGCCAACACCAAACTCCACACAGATGGCCTCTCCAGAATGCCTCACAGTCTCTTTCTTGCTCTCATATTTATACTCTCAGGGTCCTAGACCACACCCCTCTCTGTGCAGCATGTGGAAGGCCGTTACCAGCTGGAAAAAGCCACACCCCACTTCTGAAAATAACAGGTGCGAACAAACTATTGCCCAAGTAAAATCCCACAGTTGGGATTAAAACAAAAGTGTATTTGTGTAACATACAAAGAAACCAGAACTTCCATTACAAGGTCTCCTGTTGACTCTATCTCTTGCTGATTTGCCATGACTGGCTGGCCAGCAAGCCCCAGAGCCCCTCCTGCCTCTGCCAGTGCTGGGAGTGCAGGCATGCAATGTTTCTCCTAGCTGTTTTGTGGGTTCTGGGGTCCTTTTGCTTTTGTGGCAGGTACCTGATTGATGAGGCCATCAACCCAGACCTCTACCTGGGCTTCTGTTGGGTTACAGTCTTTCTCTTTGTCCCTTGCCCAGTGTTCATATTAATAATTAAATGAAGAAGATTTGCAGGATATCTAAAGACATTTTAAAAACAGATTTGAGAATGGGGCTAAAAGAAAGAAATAATGACTAGAGAAAGAATAAGGAGCATCTGAGTGTCAATGTTGACTTCTCCAGAGAGAGCCATGGTCAGGAGTCCTCACAGGAGCAGTATATACTGTTTGGGCAATTTCTGAAGCTGCACTGCAAAGGCTTGTTGAGAAACATAAGTTGATTGTTATGTATTGGGTTGGATTACAGGTGACAAGGTAAACTTTAGGTTATGAAAGTTACAGGGAGGTTGAGACATCTTTGACTGTAAAAAAAATAAAAGAAAAGAAAAGGTTGGATCTCATTTCTGAGGCCCAGAACATGTCTGAGAGGTGAGTAAGGCTATTGTGAAGGCTGCACAGGCTTTAGTCTTAGGCTTGTCTATTGCTATTTTAACCTTCTTCCCTCTATAAACGGAATAGTGTCTCTATATGTTGGGAACCTTTCATGTGACATTGCTAATTGTGCTGGAAAATTTGATTCTCAACTAGCAAGACATTTCAACAAGAGTCTGGATTGAGGACACTTTACCTCCCAGCCACTTAAAGTCTGCTGTGTGGAATCTCCTCCCTACAGCTGGCCCTGACAGCCGCTGCGATGGAGCACGCATCTGGGTCCAGCCTCGAAGCAGGCTAGAGGCTCCTCCCTACTGACCCAGGGATCAGCTAGAAACCCAGGCAGTAACATTGCCATGCAATCAGAGTCTCATCGGCAGGAGTGTGAACCTTTCAAAAGAACACATTTTGTATATACAGCTCTCACCGCTAAGCTGCGAAGCGTCTCTCTCATCCCACCACTGTGAAGAGGGGCAGGTGACAGGCTGTCTGTAATTTTCTAAGTACAAAAGGCCTCAATTATTATTGAACCAAAAAGGACCTCAAAAGTCAATTTGTTTAAGGTTTTCAATTACTGGAGAGACTTCTAATGCATTCCAAGGATGGTCTTCAGTGTCTGTTCCAGTCTCAACCTGTCTCAGAGGAAGGAGGGAGGGTTCTGGAGGGCCACGAGACTGAAGCGTCTGTTTAACAGAATAATAAATATAGACACAGAGCGCCAAGTCACCATTCCAGAGCTCAAAGTGGGGGCTACACATTTATTCTCCGACTGATCTCCTTCTTCTACAGTGACAGTGTGTCCAAGGATCAAGAAGACTGAGTTAATGACAAATGCCAGCACCCTAAGGAGGAGAACAGCACACTAGAAACTTCTGCAGTTTGTCGGTAAGTGGCATTTTAAGTTAGGAGAGAACACATGAACAGTTGGTTCACACCTGTAACACCAGCACTCAGGAGGCTGAATCAGGATTATCCCTGAAGAGTTTGTGGCCAGCCTGGGCTACATAGTAAGTTCCAGGTCAGCTTGGGCTACAGAATGAGATTTTGTCTCACAAAAGAAGAACAACAACAAAAGACCATCTTGTCCTCTGTCACAACCAAATAAGAAGACAACAGGCCTCCCCATCTAGTTGACTAACTTGCCCTTGTCCTCATTTCCTACAAAATTCTTATTTGTTTGGGAGATCACACAGGAACACACCGGAAGCACGCACACGGGGAAACAAATTGCTTTTAGGAATTCTCAAAGCATCCACCGGTGGTGTCTTCCGAACAGCTTCATTCATACCCTGCTTTGATAAACTCACATTTATAAGGCACAAGAAATCAGTCCAGATGCACTGAAGTGTCTTGGGCACGGAGAACATGCTTTCCTACGATGGGAGAAGTCACTACAGCAAACACCACAGCCAAGGGTGCCCTTCTCACTGTGGGCTCTGCTATACATGGTCAAGACTGTGTTTTGAGTATTGACTGGATGAGAGCATCTTGTCATTGTCAGGACAGTCACTACCTAGCCCATGTTTTCTAAACCTGGTTTCCAAGTTCTGAGTGTCTTGGCAATTTTCCCTGGCCGCGCCCACCCTTGTTCTTACACCAGTGCCGCCTCAGGGGCATTGGTGATTGAAGGCAGCACTAACTCTGATTAGGTGGCAGCCATTTGTGGGGGGCGGGAACAAAAACTGTTCTTAATGCTGAAGTTTGGAGGTTTGGGAGAAATGCTAGACTCCCACTATCCTGCAGCAGGACTCTCGTGTCTGTATGGAAGCATCGCCTGTCAATAAAAAGCTAATGTTCTAGAGCTGAGGCAGGATTTGGATTGTCATGGTATCTGATTATAACTCAAATCACCTGCCTATTGGGATATAGTCCAGAAGAAAGTAGAAAGTAGGCACTCACCTTTCACTTTGGAACCCAAAGGAAAAGACACTTTGTTAGTCAGCTCCCTGGCAAATAAGATGAGGATACTTGATCCCTTTGCCATGCTGATGGTGGAATTGACTGCTGACTGCTGGAGGAGGCAGACTGGAAACTACTGGAGGTGGCTGCAATGGAGTCCAACGGTCATCAGGGTGGAAGCGAGGATGCAGGCACAGCAACTCTCTTCAGCCAGCCTGGTGCGTGCCAGCAACACCCCATCACATAAAGGTATTCCCGAGGCAAAGATTAGACTGGGGGCGCTTGCACCTCTGGCTCCTGCTCACCCGATCACAAGAGTGAGGGAACAAGCGTCCCTCAAAGCACTTTCTTTGTAAAGAAGCTACAGTCAGTGCCTACTGCTGCCCATGAGGACCCTCAGACAGTGCGAATCCTGCCTGTGGAAGCAAGTCTGTCTCTGTCGTTTCCACTACACAGATCTTTCCTGGCTTAATGCAAAGATCCTCAAAGGCTTTGGGATCCGATCCCTTCATAGCTTTCAAGACTTACTAAGAATTGAAGAGTTTCAGTTATTTGCATTAAGTCATCCAACAGGAAACAAAAACAGAAAATATAAATTAGCTACTAATTAATCTCATTCTCTGTTACATATAACATTTAATGAAAATGGCTTCATTCTTTTTAATGTAAATTCTTATTATTCTTTGGGATCGCCTATCATCTCCTGGGCTTCTCTCTGGAGAAGACCCATCTCACCCTCTCAGCCATCAATTGTCCATCCTGTTTCTTCCAAGGTGGAGCCAGGAGAAATTTCCCCTATCCATATTGGCATGTCAGTCAGTATTGTCTTGTTTTTAAGTTTGTTTGTTTATTTATTTATTTATTTATTTATTTATTTATTTATTTATTTATTTATTCTTTATACAGCATTCTGCCTGCATGTGTGCCTGTGCACTGGAAGAGGGCTGTGAGCCACCATGAGGTTGCTGGGAATTGAACTCATGACCTTTGGAAGAACAGCCAGTGCTCTTAACCTCTGAGCCATCTCTCCAGCAGACTTTGTTTAGGCAACTATCTTGCTGAGATTTCATGGATGCCGCTTCCCTGTTGGATATAGAAGACACTCTGTCCTGGTCCACTGTCTCTCAGTCTTCCCAGCCCCTTCATTTCAATGTTCCCTGCATTACAGATGTAGGGGGTGTGTTGGAGAAGAAAAGGGGGAACGAGGAAGCCTATGGTCACTTGTTCTCTGTACTTTCACAGTTGTGAAACTGTCTCCTGAAAGGCACACCTCTTTGATGAGGAGTAAGAGCTAGACTTAGCTGTAGCTAAATATTTAGAAAAAATTAAAAACTAAATTGGCTTAAGTTGCTTTATTTTCTAAAACAAAATAGTTATTGAGAACAGCATCATTTTTCTTTCCTTCTCTTTACCCTTTCTCTCCTTCTCTCTCCTTTCTTCTCTTCTTTCTTTGACAAGGTCTTACCATGTCACCCAGGCTGGCCTCAGATTCAGTAGTCTCCACCTTCAGCCACCTGGGTGCCATCATTTTCCGCAATGATAGCATACTCCATTTTGTTTTACATTTTACTAGTACATTTAAAACCTCTGGCGAAATAGAAGACATAGCACTCTCGATACCCTTCTGTATTCATCTGCTGTTACACATTTATTAATTAAAGCTTCTCCCAGACGTGTGGCAAAGAAAGGAGCACTCTCATAGCCTTGCCATAGTTGTGACTATTCTCTGATACTAGAGTGCAACTTGACAATTGGTGTTTTCCTAAAGGTTAGCTGCAGTGTGGAATCTCAAACCATGTCAGTAAATGATTCGTGTTTTGCTGCATTCAAATCTCTTTTTAAATGATTTTGTGCCATGCGTTGGTCATTTTGAAAATGCTAGTTTACTGAAAAAGCAGAAACCCCACATGTCAACAGGACAACATTCACTAGTGCTGTCACAAAACTCTTTAAATATTGAAAAATCATCAGGCCTCTGGGTGAGAGTGTAGGTTTGAGAAGTCCAAGTTCTGTGAGAATTCTTGAATTTTATCCTTGCAGCACAAACTCCCAGGTGTTCTTTTACACTGTAAAATGTACAGTGAAAGGATCAGCTAACTCATTAAAAAAACACATCCAGCAAGTATGGTCAGAAAATTACAGCACTGAGTGTGATATCTGTGATTCCAGCTCCAGAGAGGCTGCACAGGAGGTCTCCTGCAAGTTTAAGGCCAACCTGGAGTGATGTTCTAAGTGCCATGACAGCCAGCGTGCATAGCAAGAGTCTGTCTCAAAAACCCTCACCAAAGAAACAAAGGAAGGGAGGGAGAGAGGAGAGGAGGAAGGAAGGAAGGAAGGAAGGAAGGAAGGAAGGAAGGAAGGAAGGAAGGAAGGAAGGAAGGGGGAGGAAGGAGTTTGCACACCTTTTCAAGCAAAGATGGTGCCCTGTGAGAACAGCAGCTAGCTTAGCGATGGCTTGGATGTGGTCCTGAGCAGCAGCAGTGTTTTATGTACAAGTTCCATCTCTTCATCGACACTATTTTAAACCATCTGTGTCCGAGTACCTAGACTTAATAAAATTAATAATTTCTACTGCACCATCAGAACATACTTTAGTGGAACTGTCATGTCCGTCTCCAACTGCATAACCACATTAAGAAATAAAAAAGCGTTGACAGGTACAGCTTGGAGCCAGCGCCTCCATGGTGCTGTGGCGGCAGCCTCACCTGTCATTGCTTTTGTGTCAGGTCTTAGACCGACAGTGGAGAAGAGAACAGCAGAGGAGGACTGCTATAAAAGTACTTCTGACTTGGTGAGATGCTGAAATGTCTTCAAGGACTCTCAGGCACTCGTGAGGTACACGTGGTTACCTGTGTCTGCACCACATGAAAGCAGGGCTCTCGAGCACTTAGCATTGCCAAATCAGGTCACAGTAAGACCTGGCGGCCCAGCAGAAGCTATGATTCACAAAAGTCGTGATTATAAACTAGCCTGCCTGAATTCCTGAAAGATCTTTTCCTAGGACTTGAAGAGTTGAAATATGTGGGTTCCAAATACCTCCTGTCCAGCCTGAGTATTCCCTTTAAGTTTTAAATAAGGAAAAGATAGAGGTGTATACTGTGTGTTGAACATAGCTGTATTTCATCTCCTGTGTGTCCTTACTCCTCCTAACCCACCCCCACTCCTTTGTTTCCCTAGATAATTTCACTTCTCCATTTTGTATGCTTTCCAGTTATAGACATACATGATTTTATGAGACTATATAAGATCTAGGAATCACAATTGAAAGGAAGCACGGTGTTGGTCTTTGTGGGTCTGGTGTAACTCTCTTAACACCATAGTCTCTGGTTACATCTATTTTCCTGCAAAAGACTTAACCTCATTCTGCTTTATGACCAAGAAAATTTTCACTGTGCATATATATACAAACACACACTCATGAGATCTTCCTTCCTCTTGCTGCTGTCGTTGGACACCTAGGCTGGTTCCATGACACAGACATTGTGAACAGTGCTTCAGTGAACACTCAGTCCGTGGCACATGCCCCTGCAAAGCTTCTCTAACTGGCTCAGGTAGAAGGCTGTGGTGGGAGGTTAATTGACTTGAGTTCCTATAGCTATCTGTGACTGTTCAGGCTGAGATTGCAGAGATTTCAGGTGGCCAATCAGAGAAACCTCAGCTGAAATCTAGCCCTCGTGGGTTTGGATCCCTTGACTAAAGGCTTTTCATGTTCAACGAACTAAGGGGCAAGTGTAGAGGTAACGATGACAGTTCTATGTGCGCTGGCTTGAAATGACACCACAGGGAGGACCCCGTGCACCTGCCTCCTGGGTGGTGTTGGGCTGACCACAGTCCTGAGGCCTCCTGGGTGGTGTTGGGCTGACCACAGTCTGAGGCCACCAGCGACAGTCCTCTTTCCAGCAGCAAGACATGAGAGCAGTGAGCTTGTGACAGATCTGCCCTCCGTGCAGAAAGCTTTTTCATTGGCCACTTGTAGTATTTTTATTAATATTTAATAAAATATTTAACATGTAACATGTTAAATATAACTCAAGAATAAAAAATAAAGTATGTTAAAGTTACTTTTGTGGACCCCTTCTAATAGGGATTAAAGAAAAATGCAAAGGCAAAAAAATCCACTTCAGCCATTTGTTTTTTAATCAGTTATTAAATTTTCTTTCATGGGTGTTTTACTTGTATGTATTTCTGTGCACCACCTGTGTGCAGTTTCCACAGAAGCCAGAAGAGAGTGCTGGATCCCCTAAAACTGGAGGTACAGATGGTTGTGAGCTACTGCATAGGTGCTGGGACTCAAACCTAGGTCATCTGGAAGAGCAGCCAGTGCTCTTAACTGCAGAGCCATCCCTTCAGCCCCAACCACCAACATTTACTAACTGCACAGAACTAACCAGTTTCAAACATCCCAGATTAAAAATGCATGAGATGACTCAGCTGGTAGAGGCTCTTGCTGCCAAACCTGATGACCTGAGTTCCTCCTGAGACCTACACGGTGGAAGGGAAAAAATTATTCCTAGAGGTTGTCTTCCGACCTTTCCACTGTGTACAATCTTCCACACACCTGCTCACAGGCAAAAATAAATAAATAAATGGTGGTTTGTTTTCTGAAGAGCTGGGCATGGTGGCACAAGCCTGAGGCTAACTTAGGGTACATACCAATTCCTGATTCAAAATGTGATGAAACAAAAAGAGAAAATGGAAGAGATTAACACAATACACCAAAGCAACCTGTCATTTTTATTTCAAAGCAGCTAAACTGTTAAGAATTCTGCTACATAAGAGACTGGAAACACAAACCACCCAAACACAGCTCATACTTAGTTTAGCTAAAATTACCCTTCATTATGCAGCAAATCCCTGCATATCTTGACTGGGTCTGTAATTCAAGGGATCAGAGCCTTTGGCCTAGTGCAGCTCCGAGGCCAGGGCCAGCCTGGGCCCTGATGAGGCCTGGACATCATGAGAGATATCTTCCTTGCTGATGGGCCAGGCATCTGTACATTTTTGGAAACAACTTGGCAGTAGGAAAACATCCATAAGATGCATATATTGGTCTGCTCAGGCTGCCGGCAGCGTCCACGGGCTGGGTGCCATAGACAAGAGGAATTGGTTTTCTTTACAGCCCTGGAGGCAGTTTAAGGTCAAGGGGCCAGCAAAGCGTGGCTTCTGAGGAGGGCTCTTCGGGTGTCCTCATGGAGCTTGCCTCTGCACTTTGTATGCCCTGGCAGCTGCAGCGAATGCCTACACTCTCCAGGTCGCTGCTCCTATGGGATCACAGCCCCTCCCTCATAACTTCTACTCTTAATCACCTCCTTACAAGTGCTGCCTCTATATCCACCTGTTTTAGGATTTAGGGCTTCAACATAGCAATTTTGTGGAAACACAATTCAATCCACAGCAATGCAAATACTTCAGAACTCTGAAATTGCACTTCCATGATCCAAACATTTCCTAGAAAAGTGGTGAGCCATCCTCACAAAGTAGTTGAAAGCACCCTTTGTTGCATTCTCTATAATATCAACAACATTAAATAAATAGCTAAAATAAAATTCTAAATAGCTACTGTCAAGAAGTGGAGAAAGAAGTTATGGAGTATTCAAACTATTAAATGATCAACGACAATTAGAACAACCTAACAAGAGCTGGAGAGATGGCTGTGGCTAAGAATGGTTCGTGCACAAGCATAAGGACCTGAGTGAAGGTCTTAGCAACCACATAAAAAGCCGGGTGTGGGGCTAAGCATGGTGATACATGCCTTTAATCCAGAACTGGGGAGAAGAAACAGGAAGATCTCTGTGAGTTCAAGGCCAGCTTGGTCTATATAGAAAGTTCCAGGCCAGCCAGAGCTACTTAGTGGAACCCTGTCAAAGGAAAAGAAAGAGAGAGAGAAAAGAAAGAAAAGAAAGAAGAAAAAGGAAGGGAGGGAGGGAAGGAGGGAGGGAGGGAAGGAAAAGGTAAGGAGGAAGAAAGGGAAAGAGAAGAGAGGGAGGGAAAAGAAGGGGGAAGGAGGGAAGAGAAGGGAAGGAGGGAGAGGAAGATCTGGCTATGTGACTTGTAAGCCTGTAATTTAGCAGTAGGTGAAGACAGAAGGATCTCAGGTTTGCTGGCCACCAGCCTCGTTCTAGGTTCTATGAAGGTCACCAAGAGAAGGGAATAAGATGGATGCTGGTAGAACAAGCGCCCAGCTGCCTCCTCTAGCATCTTTGCGTACACTGGTGTGTAGACTCACACACAGGAAGAAAACAGAGGAGGGAGAAAGGGGGAAAGGGGAGGAGAAGAAGCAAACAAGACTTAGATGTTGGGCTCTATCAACATGAGTAAGCCTTAAATTTTGGACCTAAAATTCAGGCTACAAAAAGCACATACACATCAGGATGCCATCGGCAAGGGAAGAGGAGCAGTGTGTGGTTCCTTGTGGGCACATTCATATGGAAAGGCTACATGGGCAGCACACAGTATGGGTGGCACTGTCTCAGCTAGTATTTGCCCTTAGAGAAGATGAATGGGGGGGAAATAAACATAGTCACGAATTTTGTCTCTTGCATTTTATTCCAAGGCACAGAGTCAATATAGAGTAAATATGGCAGAACAAAACATCTACTAGGTAGGAAATGGGCTCAGTCATGGGAAACATAGTGGTCCCCAGCTTGCGATGGCTTCGAGACTCTTCGCTTTATCGAAGAGAGAAGGTGTGCAAGTACTGAAATAACACTTTGCCTTTTAACATTTGATCTTTTTCTGGGTTATAGTGCAAAACCCCCCTCTGGTGCTGGGAAGCAGCAGGCAACTATATTCTCTGAAAAAATGCCGTCTGAGCTGAAGAGGAATGTTCCAGCTTCCTCTGCGATGCAGACAGGCTGCATCTCCAACACAGTGAAGCCTTTGCCAGTGAACCATTCAGCACTGCCAAGTGGGCTGTGCTTGGTAGGTTACAGTATCAAATACATTTAGAACTGAATGATGTATTGTCACGATTTATTTTATTTTGGTGTGTGCGTGTGTGATGCGTGCAGATGCCTACAGGGGCTGGGAGAAGGTGTTGGATCTCCTGGAGTTGGAGTTGCAGGCAATCGTGAGCTGTCCCATGTTGGTGCCGGGAACCCAATTCTGACAGAGCTTAACCACTGAACCACCTTTCCAGTTCCTTACTGATACATTCAACATACAGAAGCGAAAACACCTGTTATTTTTACATGGTGAGTTTGTAATTTTTTGTAATTAAAACAAGCTGAGGTTTAAAAGGAGGCTAGACCTGGGCCTTAAGAAGAACTAGGTCCCAGTTTAGTGTCTATTATTTGCTAGCTGTAGGTCATTGGGCAAGCTGATTAATCTCACTAAGTAGCTGCCTGCTCTCCTCCCAACTTTAGCCGCATGCCTGCTTCTTGGGGGTGGTATGAAGTCACACATGTGTATGGCTCTGCACAGCTGGCGGAACAGCAAAGCGAGGCTCATGGGGGCTCACAGAGACTGACATAGCAGCCGTGGGGCCTGCATGGGTCTGCTCTAGGATCTTTGCCATACATGTTACAGTGATTGGCTTGATGCTTGGGGAGGACTCCTGACAGTGGGAGTGGGGTGTCTCTGACTCCTTTGCCTGCTTTTGGGACCCTTTCCCTCCTACTGGGTTGCCTTGCCCAGCCTTGTGCCTGGTCTTATGATGGTCTTCGTTATGCTGTGTTGGGTTTATGTCCCTGGGGGGCCTGCTCTTTTCTGGGAGGAGACAGGGCCTGGGGAGCTGAGTGGATCTGGGTGGGGAGAGCGGAGGAAGGAGATGCTGCAGTACAGAGGTTCTGAATGAGAGAAGACTAGACATAAATTAAAACAAAGAGCTATATTGACGAGGAAAGGGCTCTGGCTGCCTTCCTGCCCTGTCCTTCAGCCCTTTCCTTGTTTCCAGTGCTTGCATACGTGAACACAGGTCACAATTCACAAGTGCTTTGGCATGTAGGCCAAGCTCTGGCAGGGTGGGATGCCCATAGGTTTCCTTTTATGCCACGGTTCTCTTGCCTCGAAATCTCAACCAAAACAGACTGTAATAAAAACAGAAACTAGTCCAGGCTGAGAAGCGCTTGCTGACTGAGTTCTCATGCTGCACACATTCACTCTTACGCAGGCTTTCTTATCAATATGATGAGGACCTGGTGAACCTTGAGTTATCCTTGCTGTCGGAACACTCAAAATCCAAACTTCATTTGGGTTGATATTTTCAACTTAGTCCAGTCGTCATTGGTCTAGTAGAAGAGATAACAGATTAGGGTTTCCACCTCTTTTCCTCTCTTCTGTGACCTTTGTTACAGAAAGGCACAAACGTCACTTTGTGAGACACAGGTGCCCCAGCAGGAGGCCGGACCCGGAGTCAAGATGAGCTCAGCGTTTTGTTTCATTTACACAGAGATAAGCTTTGGAGCTCCGCGCCAACTCCATTTTCTAAACGAGGAGGTGTGACTGTGCACCCAGCCCAAGCTGCACGGCAAGGGAAGCCAAGCACTTCTTTTCAGCTCAGTCGGCTTTTCTAAGAGAACACAGTTGTAAACACTTGGCCTGCGGATGCTCCCTCGGCCAGGGAGCGTTCATCCTACCCCGCCCGCTCCCAGAGGCAGCAGTATTTACCTCTTCCTGCTCTGTGCCTTGACAAAGGCCATCGACCTTGAATTTCTGAAACATGGCCAAGAAAAATTACATTCCTTATTTGTCACACTCAATTACCTTTATTGTGTGAATGCTTTTTTTAAAAACTGTATTTGAGACTTAGTGTGTGAGTGACTAATTTTGCAGGCTGTATTATATCACCAAATAGAAGTAAGGTCTATAACAATGGACCTATAACTTCTGGATCATTCCATCTTATATATTAAGAAATCTAAAATTATTATGTTAAGACCATATAACATGGGATTATGACTTTCTTAGCAAAATACTAAAATATAAAATAATTGGTGTATAAGAAAATGTAATGAAATTTTGAGGAAAAAAATGAAAAATGTAAATGTCAAAATACCAGCCTCAATAAAAATACTAAAATACTAAAATAAAAACACTAAAGGATTTTTGTTACTTTGGGAGCTCTGCAAGGTGCCTCCTTGAAGATGGAGTCGCCCCAAATGGTTCCCTTTGCTTCTGTGCTGTGTCTAGATAAGCGGTTCTCAGCCTCCTGATGCTATTATCCTTTAACACACTTGTTGTTTACAGTGCTGACACCAACCACAAAATCATTTCATTGCTACTCCATAGCTGTAATTTTGTTACTGTTATGGATCATATGTAAATATGTGCAGGATCGCTGATCTCTCAGCTCACAGGTTGAGGACCACTGCTCCAGACTGATGTTGTAACCAAGCTTCTCAGGTGGAGGAAGTAGCCATGGAGAGAACGAAAGAGGAGTGCTGTGTGTGGCCTGCTTTTCTGTTTCTGTGATAAAACATTTTGACCTGGCCAGGCGGTGGTGGCACAGGCCTTTAGTCCCAGCACACAGGAGGCAGAGGCAGGCTATCTCTGTGAGTTCAAGGCCAGCCTGGTCTACAGAGAGAGTTCCAGGACAGCCAGACAGAGAAACCCTGTTGGGGGGAGGAGGACAACCAACAAACAAAACCAACTCAGACCAAAATCACGGCGAGAGGTGACACCCCGCCCCTGAGGGGACCCAGGAACAGGAGTTGAAAGCCTGGAGGAATGCTGCTTGCTGGCCTGCTCTCCACTTTTTGCATAAGTGGTGGCAGGACCCTCAGGGGCTGGGCCCTCCCACACCAACCCTCAGTAAAGACACTTCCTCACAGACATGACCACAGGCCGACTTGATAGAGGCAATTCTTTAATTGAGGTGCTCACTTCCCAAGTGGCTCTAGGTTTGTCTCAACTTGGCAATAAAAATTGACCAAGACAATTGCTTATCTTCAGAGGAGTACTTTATATGGGGAACTTCGAATATCTGCAGTCAGTCACCTTGGAAGAAGGCCTTAAAGTAAGGAAAGGAAAAGGCCTTCCTAGCTTAGAAAGCTAAAATTCCCATTAACCCAATCCATTCTTATTTTGCACTGCAAATAAGTGGCAGTTTATCGAGAACTAGTCTACAGATTAGATGATGTGGAGTACGATTCAGTGGGACCCCTCCTGGAAGCAATAGAGAGATTAAGACTAGAAAGACCCAATATACAGAGCTGGGGTGTGGCTCACGATAGCCCAACACATGTCAGTCTGAGTCTGTAGCCTATCACTGCAAAACAAAGACAAAGAAAAATAAACAACCCCAACATATAATAATGAAGACTACAGGTCTGCAGAAATTATCCGAAAGATTGATTCTCAGGAACAAATGGATGTAATAAGCAGTCACGTCTAATTAACAGTAGACCAGTCTTTCTGCTGGGTAGTTTCCTTTACTTCAAAGGTGAAGTCAGGCAGTGCTCCTCAGTATCAGGATGGACACATAATTAATGCTAACAATCCATTTTTTCCATTAGCGGACACATTTAAGGAGCACAGTTCATGTGGTTTTTGCAGTTTAGAGGAAAAGCACAGTAAGTATATAAGAAGAGGAGGAGAAAAAAGGGAGGAGATGGGGTGAAGGATGGGAAGGTAGAAGAGGAGAAGGAGCAGGGAAAGAAGAGAAGAGGAAGAAGAAAAAGAAGAAGAAGAAGCAGTTTTTGTTTCTGTTTTGTTTGTTTAGTTTTGTTCTGTTAGGTTTTGTTTGACTTTTTGAGACAGGGTTTCTCTGTGTAGTCCTGGCTGTCCTGGACTTGCTTTATAGACCACGCTGGCTTTGAACTCATAATGATCCACCTGCCTCTGCCTGGGATTAAAGTGCTGGGATTAAAGGTGTGTACCACCATGCCCGGCTTTAAACTGTTTAGCCCAGGCTGGCCTTGAACTCACCATCCTCTTGCCCTCGCCTCCTTCAGCAAATGCTACCATCATGCACCACCACAAAGAGCTGAAGAAAGAGTTTTGAAGAGCATCTTGAGTTCCAGGTTCTAGGCTGTCCTTATCAGTGATATAGGCTAACCCCCAAGGATCCTTCCCTCTATGTAAAATCAAAGGAATGTAATGGATTTGTTTTTAGCTCTAAAAGTGTTTGATTTATGCTATGGAAGGACAGGGACAGAAAGAACGCTTCCCTTTCCAGGAATGGAGCTTCTCTTTATCACTGTACGTGTGAGTGATAGCCCATAGCTATGGAGAGACATGATTCTGTCCCAAATGCTTTGCTTTAGGTCTGAATAGCATGACTTTGGTGTAAGCAATGCTGGACAGTTGTTCTGAAATGATTCAGAGATGAAGTTCTTGACCTAATATAGTCAATGTCTACTTCAGATTTTTTTATTTGAAGTTAGCAGCAACAGATTAAAAACAAGTTTATAACTACACATTGAAAGACAAATGTCTTTTGACATAGACTTTCTTACCCTTTACCAAGCAGATTTGGTAAGTCTTTAGCGGGTTGAATGTTAATATTATCTATGCAGAAGAACAATTCTAGTCTATAGGGTAGAATGATAAGCATTTGGAGTGGCCCCTAGCCTGCTTTCATGGCACATTGACGGCTACTGGCTTGTAAACTATTAGTAGGTCAAGTTCATTGTAAGTAACCACCATATTATCCTAACCTCTCCCACTGACCACAGAGCAAATGAACCAGAAGAGAAAACTCTTTTCTGGATCATTACTATTTTCCATTTTAGCAGATTTATATCTCTTCTTATGTAGCAAAGTAGCATTAAGCATTATAATTTTAAGAACAGAAGCAGGGCTATTAGAGTCAGATAGTTGATGGGCGACACTGGTTGAAATCAGTGGTAATGTCAGTTCTAGAATGGCTCCTCTTTGTCCATCCAGATTTGCCCGGGCTGAGGGAAAAGAACCAATGCCTACACCCACAAGTGACTAATGTGAAAAACCAACTGTCTGATTTCTTTAGAGTGATCAGCGTTGGCCTAAAGTGAACAGACTGCTTGTGCATTTGAGGGCTTCTCTTTTGAAGGCTTTTGGTTTCTTTACATTATTTGTTACCGTGACTTGGCACCCTGAGAGAGGGACAGACACCACTCCCAACTGGGAATGCTTAATGAAAAGAATGATAAACTCCTGAGGTGGTGGTAGAGCTCAGTGTTAGCGTGCTTGTCTACTATGGATACCTGGGTTCAAGCTCTGACAACTAATGATAATAATAAATCATAGTAAAAAGTAAAGCAATAATGATCAGCTGATAGGAGAAAAAAATAGCTCCACCCAATCAGGAAGAGCAGATAGAAAGAGCTGAGCTGGACCCAGGACTGCCTGTACTGGAGAGGGTGCCCGCACTCTCCCTGGACGGCTGCCAGCTACTGAGCCGCCTTGGCTTGAGCATCCTGGAAGACTACTCTTTAGGCTGTTGGAGACAGGGTGCACAGAGAGGCACAGCCTTTGAGGCTGCTGCACAGTCACTCAGAGGTGCTCCGGAGGGCTAGTAGCCGTGTGCTTGTGGCGCTGATACAGATTGTTTAACTGGATGGCACCTTGGCTCGCCTAGGCCACGGCCTCTGGGCGTCCCTCTGAACGATTTCCTAGACTAGGTGAATTTCGGTTGAGAGACCTGCCCTAAATCTGGGTGCCGGAGTACCAGAGTGAATAAGGAGATGGCCAGCCAGCTCCCGTGTGGACTGCTCCGTGTCTGATTGTGGATTCAGTGTGAGGACTGCTTCAAGCTGACTCTGTGCTTCCCCACCGTGATGAGCTGTACGCTCAAACTGTGAGACAAAAACAAACCTTTCCTCTACCCCCTAACTTGCGTTTGCCGAGTGTTTGTAGCAAAGCACCAGGACAAGCCACTAAGGCAGTGCTATTGGCTAGTACTTGCTACTCGAAGCCTTAATGGTATTTCTTTCTTATCTTCTGGAGTAACTTTTGTGAAGGGGAGTTGGCAAGGAGAAAAGGTATTTACTGGCTGTGTAACACTAGACATCACACCTAATTTTTTTACGAATGCGCAATGTGGATATGAACAGCAGCCATTTGTCTGAGCCAAGAGGAAAATCGAAGAAGTTACTCATATCAAGCCGCTTGGATCAGAGCCTGATGCGTAGCCTGCACTCAAAAGGGGCACATAGAACGGGGTGTGAAGACCGAGTAAAGGCCGGCGGAAGGACGTCCGGTCAGACGAATCGGTAAACGAAGAATTATAACAGACTGAGGTGAAAGGGGCGCTGTAGCCACTGGTGCTGGACAAAGCGTATTCGCATCGGTTGTGTGCACGCGAGTCTGAGTACAAGCCCAGCGGGCATTTGGGAAAGGCGGCAGAGCTGTCTGTTGAGGGCCTGAGGACACCAAGAAAACAGGTCTTCAATGGACTGTGATGGGTGAGCTGCAGTGCCACTAGATGGCGCTGTAGAGCAAGTACGCTTGGTGGCTTGTAAACTGTGTTTTTGAGATGTTCACATATGAACACTTCACATGGTCAATTTGTGGGCTGATAACAAGGGTCAATATCTTCCCCAGGCTTTTTATGCTCAAGAAACCATTGGAGTACCATTGGAGAGTTCCTGAAAACAAGGGGGCCTATGGGAAGAGATAATTGAACAAAGCCAAGGTCACTTTCAGTGTCTGGCTGGGATCACAGCAAGGTCAAATTGCCGACGATAAGACTAACACAGCCAAGAGGAGACTGTGGGCTAAATAAACGCTTTGGTGTTAGAGCATTCGGAGAGAGATACCGTTGTTTATATCAGAAGAGCCAACAGCATATCTGATGATTTACTATGTGGTTCACACTAGCTAAGCCAAAGTTATAACATATTTCTAGTTGTGTTGGATTGGTATTTTCACTTTGTGAAGGGTGTATTTTAAGGGGGAGTCTGAGCAATGATATAAAACATTATGTTTATAATTCGGCCAAGCATTTTTCAAAAGGCCTCTATTTTGTATTTTAACCTTGTGTGCATTGGAGGGGGCGGAGCTGTATGTGCTCAAGAGTGTAGACTCCGCAGACACCCGCAGCATCAGAGCCCCTGACCTTGGGTCTTCTGTGAGAGCACTATGGACTCACCCACTGAGCCATCTCTCCAGGCCCCGGTCAAGCATTTCTAAGGTAGCCGAGAGAAGAGAGCGATGGGTAGGGAAAGGATGAGAACTGGCGTATGTCTGTGTGTTAAGGAAGGCTATGGGGAAGAAAAGATGCCGGCCATGTGTGGACATTTGAGTCATACTAGAGTAGAGTAAAACCAGTTGCTCCAACTCGTTTCCTTCCAATGTGTCCACCATGACGTCTTCAGCTGTTCGTGAGTCAGGCGTCAGAACACATGAAGGATGTGATGTCAACCCCTCTGTTCTGTTTGCTGCACCACACAGAGCTACAGTTAGATTCCTACGAAGCCACAGCATCAACACAGAGCGGATTGTGCTTGACCAAGTGGCGTTGGCAGGGGCTCAGCCGCGAGTACAGAACATTGGCTGCCACCACTCAGACATTAGACATGGCGGAAAAGGAAGTTACAGCCTTTTATAAAGAAGAAATGAAGATAAGAGACTTACAAGGCCAAGAAATGAAGAACAAATATAAAGGAAATTATTCCTCAGCTTCAGGAAATTAATGATGCTTTCCTGGCAAAGTTGGAGCCTTAAATAGTCAGAGAGGTCCTTGGAGTGGTGGGAGGGGCATCTGACTGACTGTGCAGAGTGTTTCAGCATACTGTGCCTCAGAGCCCTCTGGTTCCAGGGCCAGAGTTCTGCACCTCTGACTTAGGTGAATTGCTGGTCTTTTGTTAATAATTCCTCTTTGTCTTCAAATTATTAAGGTTGAAGTGAGATATAGAATTCCAATTTTAAATATCTTCTTCAAATTAAGATGACAAATACATGTGATTCTTGGGTGTTGCATCGCTGGCCAAGGATTGGGTGATAATTCAGTCACAATATCAGTGATTGAGTACGGTGATGAGAGATTGCCAGCCCTCTTGCAGCTGGACCGAGAAGCCCATCTTTGAAGAGAGTTTTTCTGAGCCTGTTAGGTTCATTATGAGCAGAAATGGGACCACTTAGCCCAGGAACTGCCCAGGTGCATCGTGGGAGGCAGAGGGAGAGGATCAGAAGCCGGTGACAGGACGGAATTGACCTCTGCAGCCCATCAAATGTGTAAAGTTACCCAGCACAGCACAGTGCAGTTTGAAGATCCTCCCTAAACTGCTGTTGAAACTTGATTGCTATTGTCACAGGATCAACGGTGCAGCCTTTAGGAGGTCATTTGGTCACTGGGCACTGCCACCTTGAGTGGATGAAGGCCAGGGGGAGGATTAGTTCTAATTGTCACAGCCTAGAGTCACTCGGGAAGTGGCTCTCTGCGAGGGACTGTCCAGATCAATCAGGTTGGCTTGAGCTCATCTATGGAGGATTTTTATGATGACACATGAAGTGATGTGGGAAGACCCAGTCGGGAAGTGTGTGGCACTGTCCCCTAGCCCTCAGCCGTGTCAGAGCAGAAAAGCTGAGTGCGCAGTAAGCACACACACATCTCCTTCTCTCTGTCCTGTGACCTGCTGTCTGAAGCTCCCACACTATGGCTTCCCTGAAATGATGGACTGTAACCTAGAATCATGAACTAAAATAAAATCTTTCTCCCCTGGTTGCTTTTTTTTGTCATGGTGTTTTATCACAGCTGTTTCTTTTGGCCCATTGTCCATGGCCACGACAGTCTGTGATACCAAGGAAGACAGGGCAACAGGAGTGGGAAGCAGCATTCACAGACTGGAGACAGGAGGAGACCAGCTAAGACCCTCCCCTCACATCCTGGTAGAGCAGGAAGCAGAGAGAACAGACGGGAAACACGATGGGATAGAAAATTTCAAGACCCTCCTCTTCTTGATGCACTTCATCCATCAAGCTTCTACTTCCTACAGGGTCCACAAACAGCAGCGCTGTGGAATACTTATAAAAGGGGTGTGTTCAGCCCCATTTTTCCCATTTACCATGATCTGTATGACACAGTCTGAGGCTCTCACAGGACGCGGACCTCGGTTTCAGATCTCTCAGCCTCCACTAGTCAAATAGGCTCCGGTTTATAATGTACTCCTTCTGTGCTAGTCTATAAAGTTCCCTGACACCTGTCATGGTGGTGTGTTTGACTTTAGGGGAGATGATACAAGCAGGTCCTGTATGAGAGCAGAAGACAGGGAATTAAAACGTTTGTTTAAAGCTGATAGCCAGGGAGAGCATCGCAGCCCCTCCAATCCCACGTTTACCCTTACTACGTGGAAACACAAACTTTGCTCCAAGGGAGTGAGTGACATGCTGATGAGAGAGGCCTCCTGTCCCCTTAGCCCTCCTTATTTGCATGCAATCTTAATAGTAACCAGGATCTCCCTGTCCCTGGGATTAGGGAACTGAGCAACTGACAAGGTTACCATCACCACCACCATCATCAGCATCACCACCACCATCACTACCACCAGCAGCAGCACCATCACCACCACAACCACCACCACCATCAACACCATCATCATCACCATCACCACCACAACCACCACCACCACCACCATCACCACCATCATCATCACCATCACCACCACAACCACCACCACCACCATCACCACCATCATCATCACCATCACCACCACCACCACCACCACCATCACCACCACCACAACCACCACCATCACCACCACCATTACCACCACCACCACCACAACCACCACCATCACCACCATCATCATCACCACCACAACCACCACAACAACCACCACCACCACCATCACCACCATCACCACCACCACAACCACCACCACAACAACCACCACCACCACAACCACCACCACCACCATCACCACCACCATCACCACCACCACCACCACAACCATCACCACCACAGCCACCACCATCACCATCACCACCACCACAGCCACCACCATCACCATCACCACCATCACCACAACCACCAAAGTCACCACCATCATCTCCACCATCACCATCACCAGCAGCAGCAGCAGCAGCAGCAGCACCATGACCACCACCACCATCATCACCACCACCGTGCTGCCTTACTTTTAGCACTGAGAACTAACAGAACCTCTCTTCTGAGGTTTAGTGATGTCTATTGAAGCTGTTAAACTATTGCCTGTCTCGTTTGAAGTTACTTTATGTGAGAGTGATTATTAAATGATGATCTATTAACACTTCACTCTGCATAATTGTAGTAGTCAGCCTTTTGTCACCATAATAAAATACGTGATTCAGTCAACTTATAGAGAGAAAGATTTGTTCTTGAGGTTCTGAGTTGGTTTGGTCTGCTGCTTTGGGCCTGTGGAGAGGTGGTGTTTCATGGTGGGAATCCATGAAGGGCAAACCCACTTACATCAGGAATTAGGGAGCCAAAAGCATGAGGAGGGGCTAAGGTCTCACAATTGCCTTTAAGGGCATACCCCCAACGAACTGAGGGCTTGCCACTGGACCCCACCCCTGAAAGGGCTCATCAGTTCCCAGAAGCAAAGCTCTGGATGCCAAACCACCATAGCAATCCTCGTTGCTTGAGCCTTTTCCAGCCTGATTCGAGGCTTTGACGGCTAGTCCTCGGCAAATGCGCCAGCTCTGCTGCCTCCCAAAGCCTTGGTCGTTTAATATGGGGAAAGGCCCAGGGGTCTTAATGCCAGACAGTTCGCCCTCCAGCAACAGGCGCTGTGGCCAAGTACCAAGTGTTAAAATGTTGCAGGCGAGATGAAGACCGAAGCCAACGCAGGAAGAACGCAGAAGGGGAGAAGCCATCTTAATGACAGCCAGTTATAATCAAACAGCACAGGCTAAAATGGAACGTTTTCTGTTATACTCTGTGAGTAATGTTTGTACTTTGAAACTTTTAAAATATTTAAGGCAAGAAGAAATGAAATGCATGGCAACCAGTTAAGGTCATACATTTAGGACAAAAATGATAAAATATTAAAATGAAAGAAATAAATGTTCTGACTGAAATACTGAGAGTCTGTGGAGATGAATTATTCAAAGTGAGAGCATGCGACCTGCAATCAGTTATACAGCAGGGCATGTGGCAAAGTTCAGGAGGAGAGCAGTGGCTAGGAATGCAGCAGCTGCAGGCGAGGCTTGGTGGGCCCAACTGGGTGCTTCAACTCCGGGGAAGGGTGTCAGGGAAAGAAGTGTGGCTGGATCCCAGAAACGGAGTCTGGAGAGACACAGTCTGACCCTGGGCTGATGTTTTCAGTCACAACGTTACAGTGGTCAGCCTAGGCTGTACAGAAATCACAAGGGTCAGGGCTCAAAGCAACACAGCTTTATCCCTCAAAACACATGTTTCTCACAAGCTGTTAATGTGACTGATATAGGGGTTAGTCTCATCTGTTAAACTTGTTGGCTCTAGGCTGAGTGTGGTGGTGCAATCCCAAAAGAGGCAGAGGCAGGTGGTACTCTGAGTTTGAAGCCAGCCTGATCTACATAATGAGTTCCAGGATAGCCAAGGCTACATAGTGAGACCCTATCTCAAAAACAATTTTTAAAAAATGTATTTGCTCTAGGATCAACCAAGATACACACCTCTGGGTGTATGTGAGGATATTTCCCGGAACAGCTAGCTGAGAGAGGCAGACCTTCTTCCAGCATGGGCAGCGCCTTTCTGAGGAGGGACCCCGCCATACACAGTCTGGCGGGAGGCGGTGCTACTTGCTGATGGCTTTTCCTTTTTGCTGGTTGGTGCATCTGTCCTATGCTGCAGCCTGTCTCTGTCCTCTCCGACATCAGAGCTTAGCTTTGTTGGCCTTTAGTGGAGACTGGATACCGGCGGCTCTCCCGGAACACCCCAGGCCTTCATTGTCTGGATGGAGACACTGCTGGGTCCCCAGCCTTTTCAGATGCTGACAACCATTGCTGGATCATTCAGCCCACATCACCGATGCCAACCTAATAAATCTTTGTAATATATGTTCATCCCATCCATTTTGTTCCTCTAGCGAGCCCTGACTAATACAACAAGCTGCTTCAAGTTACAATGGCACAACACCACCTTCCACTTTCCAGTCTCGGTTTTAGGAAAAAGTGAGAGGCTGGAGTTGCTCTCCAGGTCACACTGAGACCTGGGAGTCAGCCCTGCCGCTTCTGCTTCAAAACTGTCCATGGTCACCTTAGAAAGGGTGGGAGTGAGGTCAGAAAATACACTATTACCCTCTGCCCAGAAATGGGAATGAAGCACAGAGCTCCAGACAGCATCCCGCTATGATTCCCATGAGCTGGCCACAACAGTGAACTCAGGACATCTTCAGGGAAAGGACTTTAGGTTTAACTTTCAGAGAAAGTTTTTAGCTTTAATTTTACCACTAACTAATTAATATAAATGTAATGGAAACCCAGCCAATAGGCTATGAGAACCAGCAAGGACCTAGTCAGCCATCAGTCTCAGGGTCTTGTGTCTACAGTATTGCAAGGAACAACATGAATGAAAGGAGAGGACCGGGAGAGAGAGTGGGGTCTTGTGTGCAGAATGAATGGAGAGGGCCAGGAAAGAGAGAGTGGGGTCTCGTGCACAGACATTGTTATCCTTAGCACCATCTAACTGTTGTCATAAGGGACCGTGAAGTGAATCTTAACAGAACTTCCGATTTTTTGAGAAGCCAGAGATGTGCTTGTGTTTTGTTGTTATTTTGTTTTGTTTTTCCTCATTTGGGGTATGAACTGTCTTGGTTTTTAAACATTGACTCACGATTTCAAAAGATAACACCATAGTACTTAAAACCAAAGAAACAGGGCTATAGCCAATTTGTGGGAAATAACTGGCTGTGTCCTGACCTGTTTACTCTAGCAACAACAGGAAAGAACCTTCTGTTTGTCCAAGAGAAGTGCCAAAGCTCAGTACCTACAGCAGGTATCCTGGGAGGTGCTCAGCTAAAGCTGAGGGTGCTCTGTCCCTGGGACCCTTCTCCCAGGACTCCAGGATCTTGGCGTTAAGAGCCTCGCCCAGCAGGGCTCAGAGCATTTGCCAGGCATGCAGAGGCTCCATAGAAGCCAGGTTTACTCAGCCCACAGAACATCCATTGCCCATGTTCACCACAGGTGATACTCAGGGAATCCGTGAACCCAATTAATACCACAGAAGCTGTCTTCTAGGAACGATTTCTCAAGTGTACCTTTCTATCAGGGAGACCCAGAAACAAACACCCAGGGACTGTTCTGTGAAGGTAAAGTAATTGATAAATTCAGAAGAATTGTTCCAGTGGTACCCTTTTGATGCCTTTGTGGGGAGAGGTGCAGAGAGGGTGAGAAACTGGGCACAGATGTGACAGTGGGCGTGCAAGAGACTGAACAAGTCAGCCTGCTTGGCAAGAGTTGTATCTGCTTGTATCAGGCTTCTTGAGTCTGGAGACATACACAGAAATGTGGTCTCCTCCTTCCTCTATCCACTGGGACGCAGTTCCTGACCCGCTCTGGATGCCACAGTTCAAGAACTGTTCCACTTCCCCAAGCACAGTGTTCTTCTCACACAGAAGAGCTTAACCTGTAAATCAGTCACATCAAGAAATTAACAACAATAACTAATGATACAACAGAATATCGTAATTTCTATAATCAATGTTACCTTTAAATTATTTCTAGGAATTTTCGTGTTGTGTTTTAGACTGTAGTAGGTTGAATAGCTGACACTCCGGGAACTGAAGAGGAAGTGGTCTGGGGTCCATGACACTACAGTGTACACATATACATAGCATTTTTCTAGCCGGTTGTATTTTAAAACAAAAGATACACAAGTTAGTCTTTAAAATTCAAATTTGAATACATGCACAGAAAACCACAAAAACCTCTCACTTTCCATCACTTGAGTCAGGAGTGAACAGACTCTGGCCTACAGATCAAGTTCAGGAACCACCTCTTTGGAGGCTGTTTGTTCTTGGTTTTGTTTGTTTATTTGTTTGTTTGTTGAGACAGAGCCTCACTATGTAGCCCAAACTGACCTCAAGATACTCCTATCTCTGCTTTTCCAGAAAATGCATTTAACATTTATTTATTTGTGTGTGTATACATATATGTACACGTGTGCCATGACACACATGTGGAAGTTAGAAGACAGCTTGCAGGAGTCAGCTCTCTCTTTCCATGATATGTGTCTCAAGGATCAATCTCTGGTTGTCAGGCTTGGCAAGAAAAGGCCATCTCACTGGCCCTGCCTCTGCCTCTTAAGGGCTGGGATTATAGACGTAGTCTATGTTCTTATAAATAAAGTTTTATTAGAACAGCCATGCCTATCAGTTTACACACTGCTTCCCTGTTAGAATAGCAGAATTCAGTGACTGTAACACTGTCTGTAGGGCGCATAACATTTAAAATATTTACTGTGTGGACCTTAACAGAAAATAAAATCCTCCCCAGTAAACACTAGAGTAATTGTGTTTGTTTCCTGCTAACATCTTTCTCTGTGCATATATACATACATTGGGATAATTGGAACCTTCTACATTAGCGTCTCACTTTGCATTTGATGGGCACTCTCAATCTCTACTGTCCAGGATGAGAACTGTGGAGTACTTGAAATGTGCCTTGTGTGGCTGAAGAACTAAATTTTTAATTTTATTGAATTATAATTAATTAAAATTTAAATAGGCACAAGGGACTGGTGGATATATTGAATGTCCTTGAAATATTCTTTATTTGCTTAATATTTCATGATCACTTTTTCAAATCATTAAATATTCCTTGTAAAATCCCCTTTTATGACTGCATACTATTGTAATGCATGGATGTCTCATTATTTGCCTAACTAAGCCTCATCTTCGACACAGATTGCTTCCAATTTGTCACCATAATAATCAAGTGTGCTTTAGGAAGATCCCCTCGGCTCGTTGTGGGAGGGAAAGCTGAGAGCAGAATGGAACATTTCCTACCGAAGTCCACACGTGATAAACATGGGCTTGAGACACCGTGCTCAGTTTGAGTGGTATCTTCTAAACTTAGCTTCATAGACAAAGTCCTCTCAGGGAGACAGACCCTCACTCCGAACTCTGTGATGAGTTTGTGTGTGAGGAGGTGAGACATGTGCACAGATAGGGAAACAGAGGAACAGGATCCTTTCCTTCTTGTACCCCTTACCTCCAGATGGAAGCTCTAAGAGTAGACAAAAGAAATAGAGAGAGGCGGTAACTGGGTGATGGAGGTAAATGAGGGTCGGATGCCAGATGTGGTGTGAACAAGAGTGGGATGTGGCAAACGCCACTGTTTTCTGGTGAGTGAAATGAGGGAAACATGAGTCTGAATTTTACACTGCTCTCTCAAAACATATTCTGAGGAACTAGATTTATCTCTTCAGGCTCATTTTATACCAATAGAAAAATAACAATGCTTTATGTTCATGGGTCATTTTAAAATAATGTAAAAAATATTTAGCACAGGTTGACTTGCATTTGTAGCAATACAAAGGGTGGAAATAAGGTCACTGAGGGGTAGGGCTGTCCTCACCCCATAGCAGAGGCTGCTCCCTACTGAAGTCAGACCCACCAGCTTCATCATAGCACCCTCACCACCCATAAGTAGGTTCCTGTGGGCAGCGTGCCCACATCCAGCTGTGATGGAAGGTTACTCAAGGAAGAGAGACACCCTTCATTGAAGTGTGCTTTAACCAGGAATTTGCCAAGCCAGTGCCCTGCCATTTAGGTCGGCCTTGGACATTTGTGGCCCTCAAGATCTGGGGGTAAAGGTGGGAAGACATGTGCCCCTTAATAATTACTCTCTTTTTAATAATTAGGAAAATAATGACTCAGGTTAAAGATGCCTGATGCTTTCTGTTCACTACATAATTTTCCAACAATATTAATTTTTTTCTTTTCATACTTATTTATACTTAAAAAAATTTTTTGAGCCCATGCTGGCCTGAACTCATTATGTAGTCCAAACTGGCCTCAAACTCATAGTGATCCACCTACGTCTGCCTCCCAAGTGCTGGGGTTAAAGGTGTGCACCACCACTGCCCAGCTCTTCCTTTCATTCTTTCCTCTATTCTTTTCTGTCTTTTTCTTTTGTAGTTTCTAAGCCCAAACCTACCACTGAAGACAAGAACAATTCCGTAGCACATCTGCCTGATCTCACACAGAGATCAAGAAAGTTCATTTCATTTGTGGGCAGTGATGCTCTCCTCCTGCTCTGTGGATTTTCCTATATTCTTTTACTCCTCCCCCTCCTCCTATTATTATTATTATCATTATAATTAAAAGGCAAGGAGTGGCTGAGGAACATACCTTAAGAGAAACACAAAGCCAACATGAGAAATAGTCCAAAGGAGGCTGTTAATGACAGCCAGGCCCGCCTCCCTGCCTGACACCTCACACATACTAACATCTCAGCGGTTGGATGCTTCTGGTTTTCATCTTGGAAAGAGCGATCACTCTGTTCCCCAGCTGGTAAAGCTGTAGCTTTTCTTGTGTTGGTGATAGCTCATGTTCGCAAGGGCGGGGTTATCTCACCCACACACGCCTGGGAGGACCACAGAAGATCCACCGCTCTCCTCAAACCCCAACCCTCAGCTTGCCTCAGATTTTGCCAACTCCACGACAATCATTGGAGGCACTACGCAAGCTCGGAGGAAACTTTGAGAGACAGTAATGCCTGCAATTGCTTGGAAATACTGCTTGGTGGTACAATCCAAACTGTAGAACTGGGTTTCCAGAATATTCTGCGAGGCTGCATTTGCATTATCCATTGAACCCTCACGTCGACATACATTTTGTTGAAGAAGAGACTTTGGGCACTACTGGTTTTCAGACAGACAGAATATCCTGATATGGGGAAACCCCAAATTCTTTTTCTAAACTCTGCATTAGCCTTGCATGCTACTGTGAACACACGCGTGCCAGTGAGTGTGAACAAGCTGATGTCAGTGAACACAGTTAGGATTTTGTACTCAGGTGTAGGAAGCCCACGTTACAGTAGAATTCCAGTCAACGGTATTTCAGAGCAGGACATTTTTACCCAGAATACACCTAACCTTGCCACCATGAACTCTGCAGCCCTCCATTCCTCTCCAAAGCCTGCTAGGCTTGTGGCAGCGCAGGAAACAAAATCACCACCCTCAGACCCTGCCTTCCGGGTATTTGCAGCCTATTACCAAAAAACAAGAACACTTTTTTTTTCTTATTAAAAGAGAATTCACATCCAGTCAAACATCCCATTTTGTGTCAAACGTTGAAACCACACACATTATTACTGGTTTAACTTGTACACACAGCCGCCATCAGAGAAAGCTCAGTATAAAGCGCCCTCTCATTCCAGAGCCTGGGGAGCAAAGGCACGGCAAAGGGTGTGTGAAAGCTCGCATTACCTCTCATGGGCCTGATGGGGGGAAGCACCCTGCCTGCAGATGGGGACTTGCGTGCCAACTGAGAGGATAGGTTGAGTTTGGTCAGACTCTTGTTGGCTTGAAATTGCTGTCACTTCCTGTCACTCGTTCCGGTGTCATAATTTGGTTGAACAGAAATAATTGTTTCGTTAAGATAGAAAAATGCCACAATGTAGTATGAAAAGATGGCCTCCTGCTTCATTCAGCTTAGGAGATTCTTACCGTTAAATGTTTACTGGAGCAATATTCTAGAGAATTAAAAATAAAGGCTGTGGCCTATAGTGTCCGACAAGCTTTGACAATGTCACTGAGCACAGCGAACTGCCCACACTTCATGTTTGCACTGAAATGTGTATAGAAAGCCCCCACATTTACTCTTTCATTCTAGTTGTGTCTAGAAGAAATTCCCTTTCCTCTAGAAGCAAGGGTTTCTTTATTTTGCTTTGTTTTTTGCTGAGCACATCATGTCCCTGAAATGCCATGGGAGTGAGTCCTTGAAGAGGACAAGGTGAGTAGATACAGCTTAGACCAGTGCATAGGGCTTTGCTGGCCTAGGCTCATGGGACTGGAAATCAAAGTCTGCTCTAGATTTCATCAAATGTGGCCCGCCGCTTTTGCTATCAGCTTCTGGGGCCCTGCTTGCCCAGTCTGGGGAAGTCCCTCCCTGCCGTGGATGAGGAGAGAACAGTGAGGAAACACTGTTGCACAGATAGGCCACTGGGGGTTGTTTCCACGCACACTTTTATGTATAAATGACCCCACGGAAATCAGAAAAAAACAAAAGTACTACTAAGAAAAACTTTGAGGCTAGGAGAAGTGTGATGTAATGTGGGGATGAGTGTGGCAGGGCTCACCTGCATGCGTGTGAAGGCCTCACATGCCGTTCCTCTGGAGTGGCTCACCTTGGATTTTGAGACGGTTTCTCACGGGGAGTTGAGGCGTGTGGGTTAGGTTGGTCAGCGAGTCCCGAGGACTCTCCTCTCCCCTTTTCCCAGGGGAACAGACTTCCACAGCCAGATTTTTAAGTGGGTGCTGGACACTGAGCACAGGTCCTGCTGCTCTCATCGCAAGCTTGTTATAACTGACACATCTCTCCAGGCTTCAGGTTCAGAGAATTTAAATGATCTACGTGACATCATAGGATGATATGCAGGTGACTGGGAACCTAGCCATCCCTCCCTCATAAGGAAGTTCTCATAGAGGCATCTGTAGTGTGTTTCTCCTCTTGCCTCCTTGACGATTCCAGAATTAGATCTCTGCCCTCTGGACATTCCTTCCACATTAATTCTCTGCGGCTGTAACAGATACTTTATTTGGGGGGGCTTTCAGTCTACAAGCAGTTGTCTCTATTTCTTTGGGCCTGTGGCAGCACACAGCACATGGGAGGACTGTGGAGTGAAATAAAGCCTTTTAAGTCATGAATGAAAGACAAAGAGGAAGCAACCAGAGTTACCAGTGCCCGGGATGGAACCCACAGTGGTCTAAAGCCTCCCCCTAGTCCCACCTCTTATGCCTCTACCATTTCCTAGCAGCATGTGGATTAAGGACCAAAGTTTGACGCATAAGGCTTTTAAGGGAAATCCCAGATCCAAGTTCCACTTCATTACCTGTCATGGGTCCTGGTCATTTTCTTCCTTAAAATGTTCATGCACTATCTTGTGCTCTGGATGTTCTTGTCATGCTTTGATGTCTTAATCACGGGTCTCTTACACACTCTACTTATCTTAGTATATGCCAGACAGAACCTAAAATCTTGGGCTACAAAACTTGGATCTTGACCTTTCCTTCTCAGGCCCAGCTCTGCCTTTTCCTCTAAAAGGATTTCAGAGAAGGAAAATACGTACCAGCCATGGCATTAAGAACACTAAATGTTTTCTGTATCCTGAAGAGCAGAAACTACCCAGATTCAACTAAAGAAACCAGACCCAAACATCTACACTCTTAGCTGTGCTCTGCCCTCTTTTCCCATGATGCTGTGTTTGATGCTTTGTGTAATACAAAGCATTTAGAAATCTCTCTAAAATCACAGGATCCTGGGATTTCATTCCCTTCTGAGGCTTAAACAGAAGCTGTGAACACACCTAAGAAATAGCTGTGATTGGTATTTTCATCGTAATTGGGGATTGAATATCAAAGCAGTTGCTCTATTTGGTATAATTGATTATATTCTAACTTTTCTGGCAGTCCATTTCAGACATTTTTTAAACAGTGGGAGAAAATGTTACCATAGTAGCTTTTAGAAGTTTATATGGGAAAGTAACTGAAAATATTACAAAGATGATTTAGCCATTACATAAATTTAGTTTTTATCCCAAAGCAGAAAAAAAAACATGAGTGGCACAATTATTTTCTTCCCCCTTTTATTTGTATCATGCTTTCCTCCCTGAACATAAACCAATCACAAAGGAGGCACAAGAGGAAACAGGTGTCTTATGGTAATTATGGCGAAACTTTTTATAAGCAAAGCAGATTTATGAAAAGTTCACAGATAAAAGTGCCAAGTGAAGATTTTAGAGAAAATAGCCCCATGGCATATTTTCAGTATGCAATACTTTACCATGGGCAGTTTATATTTTTACTTTATGTTGGGGTTTCAAGCAGAGCTGAATAAATAAATACTCCCCATCCATCTGGAAAGTTCCAGAAGGGTGGAACATAAGTGAGGTTGGACTACAAGGTCTGTTCTAATCAGAAGATTCCATCATTTCCAACTTAGACTACTAGAGAGATATCAAGAGCATCTTGAAATTGGGTCTGCATGAACCTCACTGAAACAAAAAGCCCCCAGGTGATCAGCAGTTTGGTAAAACCTCACCTGCCTAACTTTGAATTTAACTCTGTCACTTTTCAGCTGCAGCTTGCAAGTCATAATTCCTCTTTCCACCCCAGTTTTCTCATCTATAACATGGATCTAATAACAGTACTGTCTCCGGAAGTCGTCATGAGGCTTGAGAGAAGGACTGTAAGGAACGCGCTCAGAATGGCCCTCAGCATGAGTTGTCTTTGCTGTGCTATTATTTTCAAGGAAAAACAGAGCTAAACAGAAAATGTCTGTTAAGTGAGCCCTTCTGGTTGTTTCTCACATGAAACAAGCACTAGTTTATTCTGAGTTTCATTACAGTTCACTTTTGATCTGAAGTCAAAGAAATAAGGAAAAGAAGGTAAAATGAAAGATTTCACTTGTGTAAGGATGGAAAGAAATGTCCCATTTCCAAGGGAAAAAAAGGAACATTCTGTGAGCCATTGATCTTGGGAATGACAAATGATAGGAAGACAGAGGAAGGCCGTGTTCATATTCCACACACAGACACACACACCCTCACAAACATACTCACTCACGCACGCACACGCTTACACACACACTCACTCACACACTCATACCTTAGCAAATAAATGTGGAGTCACTGGTGTGTATGCACTCTTGCCTAAGTGTTCAGACCTGACACTGACCTACCGTTTCAGTTCTGCAGAGTCCATGAATTTGCTCTGAGATGCTGCCACACATCAGCTACCATGGAGACACAAACGCTGGTCCTAGGTTCTTAGTCCGAGGAAGAAGCTGGCCAAGCAAATGCTCGTTGCTGTCATCGGTGTGGGAAGTTATCTCCGGATTCTGGGTTGGTCATCACAGAGCTGAATCCAGCCCATGGTGACAGTACTCTCAGTCATGCTGGAAGTCTCCATTAGACTTGAAGCAGGTATTTGGTTAAGAATTAAACAAGGACAGAGGCATTAGAACCCAGGGGCACTAGGCCACTAATTATCTCGGACCACTCATTTCTCCCTACCTCCAAACATGGTTATGTTAGGGGACAGGGTAGAATGGTAGAAGGTAGGTTTGGGAACTCTGTCTTTTAAAAAAATCAGTATTCAAGGTATTAGATATCATTGTGGCACTTTAAAACAGTCGTTTTAGTAAGAACTCTGGAGTTCCTGAAATCCTCTGAGAGTCCGTGCCCATTACAGCACAGGCAGAGAGAGAGCTCAGCTCCCGGGACACGATCCTTTCGACTGGAAGTTCTCAGAACAGGCTTTATGATTAAGCAAAACAGGGAGGGGCCTGCTTGTCTTGAAGGAAACAGATTAAGGCAGAGAAAAGATAGTCCGCTCTCCCAGGAGGAGCACTACTTCTTTTTCATCTTCATTGCTCTTCCTCCCCCTCCTCCTCCTCTTTCTCCTCCTTTTCCTCCTCCTTTCCATTTCCTCCTCCTTCCCCTCTCCTTCTCCTTCTCCTCCCTCCTCCTTCTCTAATATATTTTATAGCTTCCTTCGGGGAGAAGTAGGTCTAAGAGGATAGAGGGGAAATGAGGAGTGTGGAGGAGCAAAGGGCAGAGGACAGAGGGCAGAAGAGAAGTGTCCTTAGCCTAGAGTGACCAGCAAGTGCTGGAGAGCAGTTTAGTCAAGGGGAATTCTTCTGACGGACTCTAAGCCATGAGCTTTAGGAGCAATGCTATGGAGTTTTTATTTCTCCATCTGTGATGCATTAATTCAACTCACAAGAGTTGTATTACTCAGACTCTTGGTGAGATGTGCATGGTGGCGGTGGGGTATAGCTGTTGATGTTGAAATATAGGAAGAATCCAATTCTATACAAAGTAGACAAGTAGGCAGGGGTGAGACCGGGTGAATGACAAGGGCTGAACAATACTAACCCAAAGCTCTGAGCTCAGAGATCATGAGGGTGGGGATAATCCACTCTTTAGTAATCTATTAAGCATATGTTGAATTCCTATGTATCATTTAACTTGATTCTCACATGACGCTTGCTAGGAGAGATTTGGAGAGTAGAAGATTCTTCTAATCTGTGGGTCTCAACCCCTTTGGGGGGGTCAAACAACTCTTTCACAGGAGTTGTATATCAGATATTTACATTACAGTTCATAACAGTAGCAAAATTACAGTTATGGAGTAGCAATAAAAACAATTTTATGATTGAGGGTCAACATGAGGAAATGTGTTTAAGGGTCAGGTCATAGCATTAGTGAGGCTGAGAACCACTGCTCTAAGGCAACACAAGCATGAGGCACTATATCTAACATTCAACCACAGGACAGCCTCCCAATACATCCACCAACCATCTTCAGAAACAATTGTGAAAGAATACCAGACATCTCCTGGTCAGGCTTCTAAGTTGCCTGGGAGAGAGCTGTCATTACAGGCTCTCATATTCTGGACCACCATGCAGCATGTGGCCCCTGTTTTCATATTTAGGGAGTCAACCCAAGTATGTTAGTCTCTGAGGGAGTAATTGCTCCCCTCAACTAGAAGGGTGAGAGGTTTCTCTCTTGTGCACTCACCTAAACTGGAGGCATGCAGCTTGGGATGGCCAATCAGGCTGCTACCCAGAACCAAATTAGAAGCTCATGAGCTAAAGATGAGGAGTGGTAGAGACTCTATTATGGGATGGGATGGGTAAGGTGGAAGATGAAAGCCTCCAACTTCCTAAGGCAGAAAGTTGGTGCCATTTGTTAGCTCGGGTTCTCAAGGACTCCATGTGAGCTGTGTGTGATCACTTCTCAAAGAATGCAGTATAGAAAGGCAGGATTCATAACCGTACAGGGGGAAACGTGGCTCATGGTGGTCCAGCCAGCCATCAAAGCCATTATTCATGTTCATCATCTGCACTGCGGGTGGGTTGTGATTAAAAAGGATCCTTTACACTTACGATCTTTTCCCTGGAAGTCTGTGTCTCCATTCTAACCAGCAGAAAACCATCAAACACATTCTGGTGGAGGTGCACTATGCAAAGAACCTGGTCACTACTCACAATTGCGAGAGCATTATGGACACGGAGAATGCGGTGAGCTTGTGTAGCAGCATGGAGTGGAAGGAAAGACGAATGCAAGGTGCTACTGTGGGGGCACATATTGGAACAGAGAAGGGATAACCATTGCCTCAATGGGCTGTGGACTGTACTTGCTAACAGTGCATCAATGTTGGCTCCTTGGTTAGAGCAAATGTGCCACACACATACGTTGGTAATGGGAGAATCAGCCACATGAAAACTGCTGTGCTGTTTGCTCAACTCTTCCAACAACAAATACTACTCCCAGAACTAAAGGCTAGGGGTTGGGGGTGTAGTTCAGTAGGAGAACCCTTCCACAGCATGTGTGAGGCTCTGGGTTCCTTCTCTGGAGTGTCCTGAAGAGAAATTAAAGACTGTTAACAATGTAAGAATGTAGCAAGGCAGTAAGCCTGATTCTACCTCTGATTGTACACTACTGATCCCTGCTCTATTCTATTAAATAGAGACAAGGGCCAAATCTGCTTCTGCCTGGTAGGAATAGTAGAACACTGTTGATATTTTGGCTCAGAGGTTTATAAAACTTCCAGTTTTATTTCACAATGCAATATATAATATTCTGAAAAACTCACCAGCCTGTAAAACACAACAGGTAAGCTAGATGGATGGTATCAAGCTGACAGGAAAGGATGAGCAGAACCTCACAATCCTGGATGACTTGGCATGAATAAAAAGAGAAGGATCGTGTACCCTGAAAGAGCAGGAAAGGACCTACCACTTCAGGTGCATTTCCTGGGGTGCCTCAGGGATGCTGGGATGGCTGCTCTGGTGGGAATGGCAGAAAAGCCCAGCCTGAAGCAGGTCCAGTCTGGTGGGTCTCTGCATTTTGTAAGATACCACATATAAGCATGTTGCTCTGACCCATTTTCAGGGTAACCCAGAGAGTTACTTAGAGTTTATGGGACATAAGGAACACAGAACTGTTCACCATCGCAGTTTCCTTCTTTGCAAGATCACACAGGGAAATAAGAAAGTCCAGAAAAATTTGAAATCATGCAAGCTAAACCATCAGAAAACGAAAACCTTGCAACTTAGAAAGATAGTATTTAGGGGATTCTTGAAAAAAAAAACGATGTGGCTATGGCAAGCGCTTCTCATAAAGGGGACATTGTCTCCCTAGGGCATCTCTTCTCTCTGGTCAGTCTGACATTTTGACCGAGGACGCCTCCAGCAAAGCGCGGGTAAAGGACTGAGGGGGACGAGCACTCCTGGTGCTTTGGAGCTGACAGAAACAAGAGGAAGGCTTTTGGGGAGCAAGCCCAGGTGGACATTGAGTTCTCTTGTCTCTGCTGATCTGTGGAGATTTTGCTCATAGCAGGAGCGTCAGTGTCACAGGGGGAACATGAGTAGGGATGTGGGTAAAAAGAGCACACTTGAATCGCACCTCCACAAATTACCCATCCCTGGAAGTAGGCAAAAGAGCATAGAAAGTTCTGATCCAGAGGGCTGCATTGTAAGGCTGTTTCTTGCTCCCCACCTCTGCTCTCTTCTTTAAAATATTAATCTAACATGGGGATCATGGGTTTGTTCATGAAAACCTACTCATCAAAACTCTTGGCCAGATTGTTGGGTTCAGATTCGCTACACTCCATTTCTGGTCACCTTGGACTGTGTCTAGCATGAAGTGCAGTTTTGTGCGAGTATGAAGGCATGCCATGGCATTTCTCAACCTGGCCACTGGTCACAGCCAGTGCCTGTCAACTCCTAGATTCATTCGCTCTTAAATTCTGTGAAATTCTCTTCTTAACCATTAATGTGAAAATACAATTTTCCTGACTTAATGTTTTTGGCTTTCCTGGTTTTTCGGTAACAGTGCTTCTCCGTCTTCCCTCCCTGTGCCCACAGACACTCCTGGTCTCTTGGGCTCTTGCTGTTACCCCATATCAACAGAAGCGAATACCTAATGGAGGCTTCTTACAGAAACCATTCACATTAGCTCTTCTTTTCCTTGCAGTATTTTTGGGGAGGGAGATCTGTGGAGTTCAGATGATAAAGTCCTTGGGGGGGGGGGGCGGATCTGTGGAGTTCAGATGATAAAGTCCTTAGACAAGAGGTTCTAAAGTCACACGAGCTCCCGTGTTTGGTACTGAGCTTGTAAATCCAGGGAGAGGGAGACTGGATGGAGCAAAGCCTCTATCAGAGACTCAGAATTCGTTCCTTTAAAAAGCCGGTGTGCAGTTAATTTTATTTTACTTCTCAGCAGCCTTGAAATGGGATTAATTCCAGCTAACAGCTAGAAAATGTTAATCTGTGTGCTGTGCAGAACCCCAACACACAGTTTCATTTTGCTGTAAGGAACAATATAGTTTACTGGATAGGCACACGAAAAGCCTGTCACATAATCATCACCCTAGAAGCAGGTCGGAACCCAGGAACGTGGTGTGTGTAATGGAGTCAGCTCCAATAGCACACGGCAGTCTCTGGCCCATTGTGCTCTGCTACCCGTTATTGACAGCAAGTTTAGATGACGCTGGCTAGAACTGCCCAGGCCTGTCCCAGAGCTCGGACAAGAAATACGTTTGTGGTACACATGGTGTTGGGCCTTCTACTCTCTATTCCGAGTCGTGGTCTTCCAAGCCAAATGGTGAAGGAGGTTGTTTAAGCATGGGCGTTCCTCTCATTGCTGGGGAATGCTCCATGAGAGCTGTTTTGCAGCGCCCACACTTGTATGATGAAGAAGCAGCAGCCACTTTAACAGGACAAAATAAAAGAGGCAGCAGTGCTCACCGCGGTGAATGAAGACCTTGGCCAGCAGACATCTGTGTGCGTGCCCGGCTAACTCTCCATATACTCTGTTTAGAAAAGTGCCAGTTCATTTAGTCCAGGAATTTGCTCACAGGATCCACCCCTGACAGGAGATGGGATTCTGCACCGAAAACCGGTTTAGGTGAGATAGACTCCTGCCTCCTTCATACCCTGATACACTGGGGATACACTTGAATAGAAACTGTCCAAATGGTGGGACCTGGAAACAATCATCCTGAGTGAGGTATCCCAAAAGTAGAAAGACACACATGGTATATACTCACTTATATAAACCTATAAGATAGGATAAACATACTGAGATCTATACACCTAAAGAGTATAAACAAGAAAGAGGACCCGGGGTAAGATGATCAATCCTCACTTAGATAGACAAATGGGATGGACATTGGATGTAGGGGTAACAGGACAGGAGCCTACCACAGAGGGCCTCGGAAAGACTCTACCTAGCAGTGTATCAAAGCAGATGCTGAGACTCATAACCAAACCTTCAGCAGAGTGCAGGGAATCATATGAAAAAAGGGGGAGTTAGTAAGACCTGGAGAGGACAGGAGCTCCACAAGGACCAAATATATCAGGTCACAGGGGTCTTTTATGAGACTGTTTCTCCAACCAAGGACCATGTATGGATATAATCTAGAACCCCTGCTCGGATATAGCCCATGGTAGCTCAGTATCCAAGTGGGTGCCCTAGTAAGGGGAACAGAGACTATTTCTGACATGAACTCAATGGCTGGCTCTTTCACACCCCCTCCCTCCACCCCAAGAGAGGAGCAGCCTTGCTAGGCCACAGAAGAGGACATTGCAGCCATTCCTGAAGAGACCTGATAAACTAGCGTCAGATGGAAGGGGAGGAGGTCCTCCCCTATCAGTGGACTTGGAAAGGGGCAGGGAGGAGATGAGGGAGGGATGGTGGGATTGGGAGAGAATAAAGGAGGGGGCTATAGCTGGGATACAAAGTAAATAACCTGTAATTAATATAAAAATAAAAATTATTTAAAAAAGAGAAAAAAAAGAAACTGTCCAAATCCAATTGTTACGAGGGGTGGGGGGCTCTGTTGTGCTCTCCGGGCATGGGACTACATGCAGCCTTATGGGCAGGAGGGGGGGAGGAGTCAGGAGGGCTCTCAGGTTACTAGGCGCATTGTTTGGGGAGAGGTGTGTGCAGAGTACATGCAGGTGAGTTAGGCTGGCGATGACAATGTTATAATTTAAATAACTAGTTGATCCATATAGATGTCCAGTGTCAGTTTCAGGAAATATCTTTTCTATGCAATTATCCACGCACATGCTCATATGTATCTTCATAACAAATTACAAGTTTAACACTAGAAAATCCCACTTGTTTTGCTTAGTATTTAATTCCTAAAAGATCTGATTTTGAGATGGAGACTCATTTCTTTTTGTATACACTTTCAAGTCATGCCATTGTTTGGTTCTATTGTTTCGCTTTCCTTAAGTGCTAATCTTGTAAGGATTATTTATGTAAACACAAAATTGGATTTTCTTTTAATCCAATTTGACAGACATCTTCATCAGTGGGTAGGTGTAACTCATTTACATATCATCATTTTTAAAAATACTGTGCTTTAGTTCCATGATTTTAAAAAATGCTTTTCCACTCTCAAGACTATCTTTATTTATGTGTGTGTCAGAGGGATATTCTTAGAATCACTTGGAAGATTTGTATTTTTGTAATGGTGATTATTTTTAATAACAAAATAATAAAAATATTACCCTTATTGTAATTCTTTATTTGGAAAGAAAACCCAATACAAAATACAGCATAGTCTGTGTGTAGTCTTTAAATTTTATTAAAGTTTCTTCATGGCTGTACTATACATTTTTTAAAAATATTAATCATGGACTTGTAAAGAATGTATAGCTATGAATATCGGCTACCTCCTTAATTATGTGTGACTTAAACTGCTTTCAAATTCTGCTCTCTGCCTCTGACCTGTCCCTTCTATCTATTAATATAGCCAATGCCAACAATTATTTTTGCATTCTTTCAGGAAGCTTTTTGTGTATTTAACATACATATATATGTATGCATACACATACATAAAAATTCAATTGCTTCATAAAGCATTGTATAATATGTACTGTATTTTATTTGGTTTAGTGACATAGCCAAAACCACACTTGCAGACACACCTCATTTTTTAACTTTTTCCCCCAGAATTATTAAAATATTCTCTCCCCAGGTCATTATATTTTATATTTCATTCTTGACATCAATTTTCTTGTTCAATGATCAAGGAATGTGATTTTATGCAATATTTGGACTTCATTGAGATTTTTTTTTTCATGGCCTGATACATAATAAAATTTTTAAATGTACTGTGAGGTTTTGGAAAGAATGTCTAGTTTTTGTATTTTGACTAGCTTGTTAATTGTTTATGATTCAAACTCTCTTATGAAGCCCTACATTTGTAACTAGTCAGCCTGCCAAGTTTGGGGAGGTATGAGTCTCCCATTAAGCTTGTAGTTGGACAATCTTTTTATCCTGGTGTGTTTTTTGTCAACTTGACATGGGCTCAAGTCATTTGAGAAGCAGGAACCTCGTTGAGGACATGCTCCCACCAGCCTGGCCTGTGGGAGCCTGTGGGAGATTGTCTTAGTCAGTGATGGATATGAGAGGGCATAGCCTCCTGTGGGCAGTCCCACCTCTGGACAAGGTGGCCCTAAGTCGTGTAGGAAAGCAGGCTGAGCAAGCTTGGAGAAGGAGCAAGCCAGTAGGCAGTGTCCCTTCATTGCTTCTGCTTGAGTTCATGCCTCGAATTCCTGCTGACTTTCTTTGATGATGGACTATAAGTTATGCTGAAATAAAACCTTTCCTTCCCAACTTACCTTTTTTTTAGTTGTTTGTTTATTTGTTTGTTGAGACAGCGTTTCTCTGTGTAGCCCTAGCTGTCCTGAACTCTTTTGTAGACCAGGCTATCCTCGAAATGAAAGATCCCCCTGCCTCTGCCTCCCCGAGTGCTGGGATTAAAGGCATGTGTCAACACCGTCCAGCTCCCAATTTACTTTTGATCATGGTGGGGGGTTTTTGTTAGTTTTTTCTTCTTTTGTTTTAATTTTTATTAATTTATTCATTTTGCATCCTGATCATAGCTCCTTCCTCTTTTCATCCTGGTCCCACCATCCTTCCCTCTTTCCCCCTATCAGAGTCCCTTAGTCTTCAGAAAAAGGGAGCCCTCCTTCCTTATCACCTGACCCCAGACTATGAAGGCTCTTCCAGACTGCCTGCATCCTCTTCCTCTGTGGCCTGGCAAGGCCGCCTTGCCCAGGGGAAGTGATCAAAGAGCAGGCAACAAAGTTCATGTCAGAGACAACACCTGGTCCCCTTACTAGGTCACCTACATGGAGACTGGGGCTGCCTATCAGTTACCTCTGATAGGGGGCCTGGGTCCTCTCCATGCGTGCTCTTTGGTTGTTGCATTAGTTTCCTCATGCCGCCTGGGGCCCAGGTTTGTTAGGTCTGTTGGTCTTCCTGTGAACCTCCTGTCCTCTCCAGGTCGTTCTCCCCACTCTTCCATAAGACTCCCTGTGCTTTTGTTTAGTTTGATATTTGCTATAGGCTTGCTGTATAGTAAGCCTATATTTAGGTATCTGCCTTGTACCCCTGATCTCTCCAAGACTTTAAACGTGGACAGGTGCTGGATTTTGTCAAATGCGTTTTCAGTATCTAAGGAGAAGATCATTTTCCCCCCTTTTGATTTGCTTATATGGTGGATTGCACTGATGGATTTTTATATAATGAACCACTCCTGCATGACTAGTATGAAGCCTATTTGGTCATGGTGAATGATATTTTTTATGTGTTCTTGGCTTTGGTTTGCAAGTATTTTATTGAGTTTTTATGTCAATGGTCATAAGGGAAATTGGTCTGAAATTCTCTTTGTTGGGTCTTGTGTGGTTTAGGTATCAAGGTGACTATGGCCTTCTAGAATGAGTTTGGTAATGTTCCTTCTGTTTCTATTTTGTAGAATAGTCTGCAGAGTATTGGTGTTAGCTCCCTTTTGAAAGTCTGGTAGAATTCTGCACTGAAACCATCTGACCCCGGGCTTTTTTTGGTTGGGAGACTTTTGATAATTTCTTCTATTTTCTTAGGAGCTACAGGACTATTTAATTTCTTTACTTAATCTTGATTCACCTTTGGTAAGTAGAATCTATCAAGAAAATTGTCCATTTCATTTAGATTTTCAAATTTTGTGTTGTATAGGTTTTTGAAGTAAGACCTAATGATTGTTTGGATTTCCTCGGTGTCTGTTATGTTTCCCTTTTCATTTCTGATTCTGTTGACTTGGATAGTTCCTCTCTGCCTTTTAATTAGTTTGGCTAAGGGTTTGTCTATCTTGTTGATTTTTGCAACAAACAAGCTCTTGGTTTTGTTGATTTGTTGACTTGTTGTTCTCTTTGTTTCTAATTTATTGATTTCAGCCCTGATTTTTATTATTTCCAGCTATCTACTCCTCTTGGGTGTGTATGCTTCTGTTTTGGGGGGGTTTTCAAGTATGCCATTAAATTATTTGTATAAAATGTCTCCAATCTCTTCATAAAGGCACTTAGTGCTAAGAACTTTCCTCTTAGCACTTCTTTCATTGTGTCCCATACATTTGGGTATATTGTGCCTTCACTGAATTTTAGGAAGTCTTTAATTTCTTTCTTTATTTCTTCTCAGACCCAGTTGTTGTTGAGTAGAGTCATTCAGTTTCCACGCATGTGTAGGCTTTTTGTTTTTTCTGTTGTTGAAATCCATCTTTAGTCCATGGTGGTCTGATAGGATACAAAGTATTATTTCAATCTTCTGGTATCTGTTGAAGCTTGCTTTGTGGCCTACTATATGGTCAGTTTTGGACAATGTTCCATGAGGCACTGAGAAGATTTTTTTTCTGTGTGTTTAGATGAAAAGTTCTGTAAATATGTGTTAGGTTAGATCTCTTTGATTCATGACATCTATTAGTGTCATTATTTCTTAGTTTAATTTGTTTTGTTGACCTGTCCTTTGGTGAGAGTGGGATATAGAAGTCTCCCAGTATTAATGTATGGGGATTGATGTGTGGTTTAAGCTTTATTGTTTCTTTTACAAATGTGGGTACTCTTGTATTTGGGGTACAAATGTTCATAATTGAGATGTCATCTTGGTGAAATTTTCCTTTAATGAATATGAAGTATCCTTCCTTATATCTTTTGATTAATTTTGGTTGAAAGTCTATTTTATTAGATATTATAATGGCTACTCCAGCTTGTTTCTTGGATCTGTTTACTTGGAAAACTTTTTTTCCAGACATGTACTCTCAGGTAGTGTCTATCTTTGTGATTGAGGTGTGTTTCTTGTATGCAGCAGAATGATGGGTCCTTTTTACGAATCCATTTTGTTAGTCTGTGGTTTTTTTTTTTTTATTGGAAAGTTGAGTCCATTGATGTTGAATCACTGAATATCAATAACTATTAGTTCCTTTTATTTTGACTTTGGTTGTGGTAGTGTGTGTGTTTGTCTACTTTTGGTTTTGCTGTGGTGAAGTTATTTATATATTGTGGGTTTTGGGGGGTCTAGTTAACCTCTTTGAGTGGGAGTCTTCCTTCCAGTATCTTCTGTAGAACTGGGTTTATGCACTGATATTGTTGAAATTTGGTTCTGTTGTGGAATATCTTGTTCTCTCCATCTATCATGATTAAAAGTTTTGCTGGGTATAATAGTCTGGACTGGCATCGGCGGTCTCTTAGGGTTTGTAAGACATCATCTGTCCAGGCCCTTCTGGCTTTTATGGTCTCTGCTGAAAAGTTAGGTGTGATTCTGATAGGTTTGCCATTACGTTTCTTGGCTTTTTTTTCCCTTGTAGCTTTTAATACTTTTCTTTGTTCTGTACATTTACTGTTTTGATTATTATGTGGCTTGAAGATTTTCTTTTCTGATATAATCTATTTAGTGTTCTGTAGGCCTCTTATATTTATAGGCATCTCTTTCTTAAGATTGGAGAAATTTTCTTCTATGATTTTGTTGAAAATATTTTCTAGTTCGAGCTGGGAATCTTCTCTTTCCTCTATTTCTATTGTTCTTAGGTTTTGTCTTTTTATATTGTCCTTTGATATTTTGTGTCAGGACTTTTTTGGATTTAACATTTTCTTTGACAGATGAATCAATTTATTCCATTGTATCTTTTAAACCTGAGATTATTTCCTCCATCTCATGTACTCTGTTGGTGATACTTACCTCTGTAGTTCCTGTTTTCTCCTCTAAGTTCTCTCTCTCCAGGATTTCCTCAGTTTGTGCTTTCTTTATTGTTTCCATTTCCATCTTCAGATCTTGAACTTTTGTTAATTTCCTTCACCTGTTTGTTTGTGTTTTACTGCATTTCTTTAAGTGATTTATTAATTTCTTTCCTACAGGCCTCCATCTGTTTGACTATTTCCCTTCACTTCTTTACAGATTTTATCTGTTTCCTCTGTTATTATCTTTATAAGCATAGATTTAAGGTCATTTTCTTGTGTTTCAGTTGTGTTAGGGTATACAGGGCTGCTTACTTGATTTTGTTTTTATGCTGACCTTTGACCATCTAGTTGTCTCTGGAATTGGCTGATAGATCCTGTTGCCTGCTAGAATTCTGGCGGATGGGAGAAGAACCCTGAGCAGAAAGCCAGATGTTCCCACAGAAGCCCTCCAACTGGAGGGTGGTTCTCAAGAAATTGTACATGGCTTTCCTCAATTGTATGATTCTGTGGACCAACTGGACATCTCAGGAGTCCATGGGTTCTCCTATCATCAGAGAAAGTCCCAGAGATAGCCACCCTACCACTGGCTTTTTTTGCTCTGAGGTTAATGAGCTGACTGTGCTCAGACACTGTTCTCACTGGGAACAGCCGTCTTGAAGAACCTGAGCCCAGAGGTTTGGTAGGTCTCCCTAGTGAGATAGGGTGAGCTCTGGAGTGGCATGCCTCTCCTCAGATGTATGATCCTGTAGACCAACTGGACTCTCCTCTCACCATGGAACGTCTCGGAGGCAGCTGCTGCTGAGTTTCTTGTTCTGAGATTAATGAGTTGCAGCTGCCTAGATACTGTGCTTGCTGGCCCCAGCCATCTCACAGAACCAGCAGCCCAGAGGTCTGGTCCTGGCATCAGGAGGCCTGAGGTTGGACCCCAGTACCTGGAAGATATTCACAGGAGGGTGAGAGAAGCACACAGGTGGATGGTGAGATGCTGAGACCTTGAGCTGACAGAAATCCGGAGCTTTTCTGGGGATTAGCTGGTGCCCGAGGTCGGCCTGCTTGTTTCTGTCACCGTGGGCTCTCCTCCCGTGACCAGGAGTCATAGCCCCTGGCATTCTGTCTGTGCTGCAGTCACTGCTTTCCTGCTGATCAGACACAGTGTGTTATTGGCACCACCATCCTGGATCCCTTGTTCACGGTGTTTTATTATGGCAATTAGAAACCTAATTAAGACACTTTACATTTCTAACTTATTAATTTTTATGTATGTTTTGATCACTGTGATTGGGATAAAGTGGTTTGGGGTTATAATATCTTCTTTGTGTTGTATGTCATCCTATAAGTCAACATTTGCTAGCTAATGATAACTGCAATGACCTCTACAGCAGTTTTTACAAGCAAATGTCTTACTTAGATGATATAGCATGACTTAGTTTTTTTACTCAAACCAATGACAGTTTTATATTCTCTAAGTAGGTTTCTTAGAAATAGCATGTAATTAGATACACCTGCTACAAAAGCAATTTCTGATGTCTTCCAAACCCAGACTTGTCTCCATCACCAACTGCCTGTCTAACTACATGTAAATATTACTTTTCCAAGGCTCAGATTCTTACTTGTAAAATAAGACAGCAGAATCAAGTTAGTTATAACTATAGACTCCAGTAAAATAATAATAATAAAGTTACCCACCAAGTAAAATGCCTGTGGCTTCTCCAAGGCAGTAAGAAAAGCTGGAGTAGGATGCGTGAAACAATGTCCTGAACCATCCATCTTCAAAAAGGGCCTGCCATAAATTCTTTCAAATTCCAAAAGCCCAGAAAAAGACTCATCCTCCTGAAACTCACTATCCATGTCATTCAAACTCAGGAAGAAACATTCCCTAAGGGCAGGGGGAGGAGCTAATCTGTCCACCTCGGACAATGAGACAAGGCCACAGCTAGCTATCTGGAGCAGTGGCATGCCAAGGGTACCAACACTACCTTTGGCAGTCATGGTGCCTTCTCTTCCTCATAATTCTTGTTTCACTCTGGAGTCCGCTTTTGTGAAGACAGCGGCTTATTCCTGCCATAAGCAGCAAGTAGGGTCTATCTCATGCCATTTGCATGGATGGCTGACGGGTGGCTGCCATTTAGCTAAAGGATGATTCCTCCAGGAAACAAGCACTTGGCTTCCATGATGTAAAAACTGGACTCAAGTTGCTCTGAGTGGCCAGGAGGACAAAACCACTTTCTCCCCTCAGTCATCTTCTAATATCGAAGTTATACCAGCAGTGGCTCACGTTAGAATCCGTCATCTTTATTCCATTGTCCCATATGCATAGGTGGGGCTGATCTAAAGCAGCAAGGCTCTCCCTCTAGGCTCACTCAGGGGTTGTGTGAAGCCCCTTCAAACCCTGCACCTATGGTGAAAGTCCTGTCAGAGCTCTAGAACAGAAGTTCATGTGAGCTCTGTTACATGTCATCTGGATTCGTCCTTTTATTTCACTCTCCTTTGAGATGTGTAGAATTGTAGACTTGGCACTGTGTCAGAAAGCTTGTCAGCAGAGTTTTGGGCCTAAGCACAGTGGTTTAGAGCAGACAGAAAGGCAAGAGCAGCTGAGCAGCAGGAGGCCTGAATACTAAAGCCAGTTCTCACCTGGAAGGCAAGACGGAGGCCCAAGGTCCAGCAGGAGCCCAGACTTCAGCCAGCAGCTGGCAGTTCTGAGGTCTAGCCAGTCAGTGTTCCCATGTAGGATGCATTAATGGTGACCAGGGGAGTGAGGCCAGCTGAGGGGGCAGCGAGTTTCAGGGTGGCAGACCAGTGTGCCCTGCTCTAGGAGCAGAGGGCCGGGGGCTCAGTGAAAAAGCCTGGACATGTCCAGGTATTCCGAGCTTTTTCTCTGCTCCAGTGCCTTCTGTGCAGCAGGTCCTGCAAGTTCCCTTCCAGAAAAGCCTTTGAGTCCGTTTCCTCTTGACCTTTCCCACTGCTGCCACTGCCTAGTCCTGCCTCTACCTGAATGACAGGGACCCCATTCCCGCCACTCTCCTGAGGTCACTGTTACCCTGCTCTCCTTTGAAAAATGCAAATACAATCATGTCTGTCTAAATCGCTGGCCCTATAAGTCACATTCCCAGAGCTTCCAGGGGCTGCCAGGCCCAGCTGGTTTTGGCGGCTGGCTTCATTTCGGGCTCTGCCTGTGTCTCCTCACTGTGACTCACCACATTCCAGACAGCTCCCTGCACCATGACCCCCACCTCCATTTTTTCAGCCCTTGCCCTTGCCCTCTCTGCAGTACCGCTCCACCTCCTCCTGCACCCTTACCTTTGCAGCAGATGCTCTCCTTGCAAGCATTTTTTGATAACCTTTTATTTTTATGCTGGGCCAGGACCCTGGAAACCAGCATTGCCAGGCAAGTGCTTTCCCCCTGAGACATTCCCCAGGCCTGACACCAATGTCATTTCCAAGCCAACCTTCCTTCCCACATCTGGTTCCCTTATGAGAGGTCCTGCTTATTCCCACTGTAGTTTTATCTCACACCACCTCCTGTGTGCGGCTTATTGTCTGCACTTTTCAGTATAGCCAAACCTTGGCACAGACAGTGACAGAATCGTGCTTTTTCCCTTGATTTCTTCTGTGCCACGCAAGTGTTAACTAATCAATTAACTAACTACAGTTAGAGAAAAATACAGGTAAGTTGAGCCAGCTCAGCAGAGCTCAGCAGGGCTCAGTTGTTTATCCAAAAAGCAGTCTGGAGTCCAAACTCTCCATCCTTACAGGTTTCAGGAAAAACAAAAACAAAAACGGGGTCCTGCCAATGTCTTCTGGTCTGTACACCACAAGACCATGACTTTCTGCCTCTCCGACCTACCTACTTGTGATATTCTGTGGGGGCAGCCTTAGGAGCATTCCAGCGCAGAACTCTTGGCCGATCTTATGTAGCCAAGACACTCTTAAGTATTGTGGTGACAGAGCCAGTGACAGACATCACTAGCCAGTGACCTGGGCTGCAGTCACACTGAATCAAGACAGGTTCAGGAAATGCACGAATGAAACCTCAAGTGACAGACAGACTCGGCTGATGTGCCTAAAAACGCAGGGCCAACTAGTCAGACTGTGAGAACCGAGGAGAGCTGTGCTTTTGAGGAGAGGGAAGTTAGCTCTTACTCCATGTGGAACTGGATATTGAGTGGATAAGAGGTTAGAATTGTGCAGGGAAACCACCCAAAGCTGAATGAGGCCTCTATTACCTACCACTGCTGTTTCAGAAGTACGTATGATAGAGGGAAGCTCAGAGTAGAACTGCAACATTTAGAATGTCAGAGGTAATTGTGGATTTTAAAGGTTTTTGTTCTTTTTAAATTTAAATTGATTATTTTTTTAAAAAAACTTACCCACTTTACATCCTGATCACAGCCTCCTCCCTCATCTCATCCCTGTCTCACCCATCCTCCCTCTCCTCCCTCGGATGCCTCCCCTGGTCCTCAGATAGGGGGAGCCTTTCTCCCTACCAGCTGACCCCAGTTCATCAAACCTCATCAGGACTGGCTGCATCCTCTTCCTCTGTGGCAAGACTGCCTTGCCAGGGGGAAGAAATTGAAGAACAGGCAACAGAGTCTATGTTAGAGATAGCCCTTACTCCCCTTACTAGGGAACCCACATAGAGATTGAGCTGCCTATGGGCTACCTCTGAAGAGGGGGCCTAGGCCTCCTCCATGCATGGTCCTTGGTTAGTCATCAGTGTCCTCCAGCCCCCCTGGGTCCAGACTTGTTGACTATTGGTCTTCTTATAGACTCCTGTTCTCTGGGTCCTTCTATGCCCCCGCTCTTCCATAACACGCTCTGCTCTCTGCCTAAAGCTTGGATGTGGGTCTCAGCATCTGCTTCACCCTCTGGCAGGTGGAACTCTTTAGATGACATCTATAGTAGGCTCCCGTCCTGTTCCCTCCTAATAGCACCTATGGGTCAAGCATTCGAACACAGGAGTCTATGGAGACCACACCTATTCATATGACCACACCCAACTCATGCCCTGGCCCTTCGTAAGCTTGTAGTGACAACATAATGCAAAACACACTTAGTCCTACAGGTCCAAAATGTAGGGAAGGGAGCACAGTGAGGAAATGCTGGACCAAAGTAAGACCGAAAACTAAGAAGCACAGCAAACTCCAAACTCGACATTTCTGTGTTGGAAGTCAAAGAGCTCTTCAGATCTCTAACTCCTCTCAGCTTGTTGGCTGCAGCACACTTCTCTTTTGGGCTGGTTCCACTCCCTGTTAGCAGCTTCCTTTGTCAGTTATCCCATGGCTCTGGCATCTTTAACATCCTGGGGTTCCCAAGGCAATCCAGGCTTTACCTTCACTGCTTTACACAATGTCCTCTCTGGGCCTCCATGTGGGGACAGCCCTGCCACATTCCTGGCCTCAGTGGCTTTCTTTAGTTGGGGAGGGAGATTCCATAACCCCTCTCTTCTATCCTTGACTCTAAAGCCAGAACCACATGGCCAAAGCAGCCAAATTCTGCTGCCTGCTGGAGCGGGAACACGGCCCCTTGTTGAAGTACAAAGACAGCACCAATGTCTTCCATGCTTCTACTGGTATGGCCCACTAAAACCCACCTAAAGAATTCCACTGCTTTCTTAATCCAGTATCCCAAAATCCCTGCAGACAAAAGTATGGTCAGGCCTATCACAGCAATACCCCAGTTCCTGGTACCAACTTCTGTCTTAGATAGAGTTTGATTTCAGCTTTATTAGCTTTCAGTTTTTGATGGTTTTCTTTACCACTTAAGTTTGGCTGTCCTGAAACTTGCTTTATATAGTGGGCTGGCCTTGAACTTAGAGACGTGGTTGCCTCTGTCTCTTGAGTGCTTGTATTAAACACTTGTACCATCATACCAAACCTAATTCTTTAATTCCTTTTCACAAGGTAAAAGCTTAGCTGGATAAGATCTTGCCCCAAGATCATATTTATTATTATTTATTATCCTTAATTCCATTTTTATTATTATCTTTAATCTATCTTTTTGAACACAGGATTTAGTTCCATTACACTTCCTAGTGTCCCTTTAATCCCTGAAGCATACACCTTGTATTTTTATTTTCTAAGCTTGTTCCATTTCATAAAAAAATTTTCCATAAGAGTGAACCACAGGACAGAGTCTATTCTAGGCTGTTTTGAGATTTCCTCTGCCAATGCAACTAATCTAAAACTCTTCACCTTAGCCTAGAGTCTTCAGGGAGACTGTTCAGACAAGTGCAAAAAAAGCCATATTTTTCACCAAAATATCACAAGAATGATCTCTAAGCATACTAAAATTCTTCTGCTCTGAAACCTCCTGAGCTAGACCCCCACAGTTCAATTCACTCTCAGCACCACTGCCTTCCATGTTTTTACTAGTATGGCCCATTAGACCCCACATAAAGAATTCTGCTGGTTTCTTAATTCTAAGACCCAAAATCCACATTCCTCTAACCAAAAGCATGGTCAGGCCTATCACTGCAATACCCCGGTCTCTGGTACCAACTTCTGTCCTAGTTTGCTGTGAAGAGACAACTTTTATAGAGGAAAACATTTAGCTGGGGTTGGCTTGCACTTTCACAAGTTTAATCCATTATTGTGGTGAGAAGCATAACAGTGTGCTGGCAGACATGGTGCCGGAGAAGGTGCTGAGAGTTCTACATCTTGCTCGATGGCAGCAGGAGGAGACTATGTGCCACATTGGGCAGAGCCTCAGTTTATAAGAGTCCTCAAAGCCTGCCCCCGCTCTGACACACTTTCTCCAACAAGAGCACACTGACTGCAGCAGGGCCACACTTCCTAATAGTGCTACTTCCTATGAGCCACACATTCACACACGAGTCTATTCAGGCCATAACTATTCAAACCACCACAAAGGCCATTTGATTCAAGAGACAATACAACAGTTGAAAGAGTGGATGTTACTAAACCGGTTAGAAGAAAAAGTGGGGAAGACCCTAGAACTCATTGGCACAGGAGACTACTTCCTGAATAGAACACCAACAGCACAGGCTCTAAGATCAACAATAAATAAATGGGACCTCATGAAACTGAAAAGCTTCTGTAAAGCAAAAGAGACTGTTATCAAAACCAAACGACAGCCTACAGACTGGGAAAGGATCATTACCAATCCTACTTCTGACAGAGGGCTAATATCCAGTATATATAAAGAACTCAAGAAGTTAAAAAGCAAGAAATCAAGTAATCCAATTTAAAAAATGGGGTATGGAGCTGAAAAGAGAACTGACTGTAGAGGATTATAGAATGGCAGAAAAACACTTAAAGAAATGCTCAACGTCCTTAGCCATCATTGAGATGCAAACCAAAACGATCCTGAGATTTCACCTTACACCCACCAGAATAGCCAAGATCAAAAACTCTAGTGACAATGCATGCTGGAGAGGTTGTGGAGAAAGAGGAACCCTCCTCCATAGCTGGTGGGAATGCAAACTTGTACAACCACTCTGGAAATCAATTTGGCACTTTCTTAGACA
>CM053744.1:105101828-105232607 GCA_028658305.1 Pachyuromys duprasi | reverse complement strand
ACTCTTTTTATGGTAGATAAATCCAAACAATATAATTGATAGTGAAAATTTAAAACCGTAAGCAAAGTTTCATGGTTTCAGAAGAGCCGTTCCAACTGCATAGAATTTCACTGAGATGCTTAGAGTTTGGGACTGGACAGTGTTTGGGTGGCTACCTTAATCTAGCTGTGTAATATATTTTGTGACATCAGTACAATAAAGGACCCAAAATATTTCTTTAGAGTGAGTTTATCAAGTTGGAACAAGAATTATTTGTGGCAATGATATTTTCAGACCAAGACTTAAGTGACTATAAAAGATTAAAACAAAACAAAAACAAACAAAACCCACCCAACCTATACAGCTCACCCAAGTCTCAATGTCGTCTACCTTTTCTGTGCGAATGATTTTCTCTCACAGTTACGGCCCCGTGGGTAGGCATACACACCAGCAGTAAATGGGGGAAGAACAACTTTGGGTTTAGTTCACAGAGTCTGGCTGCCCATGGTCTCTGGTTGTTCCCTCAGTTCCTGAGCATTATCCCACATTGCAGCCTCTTGGGTCATCGACAAGAGCGTCAGCAGCACATCAATAAACATGTCTGGTACAGGATCACACAAATTCTTGAAAGACAAAGGGGCTAAACAGAACAGAACGAATCAGAAAGGCAGAAAGGCCCAATCAAGGTCTTATCAAGCAAAATGAAAAAGTATGACTGACTGACTTTATAAGACAACTGACCATATTGCCTGATTGCCCCATGGTTCTTACATAGTCTGTATACTTCATAATTTTTTTCATTTGTGTTTTCCTTTGGGAGATTTCCACTGACATATCTTCCATATTACTGATTGTTCCTTCAGCTATGTCTAGTTCATTGAAAGCCTCTCAAAAGCCCAGTTTAGCGGCTTTGATTGTAACATTTTCTTTTGACTTATCTTTATTTCTGTCTTCTTACATTGCACATCTGTTGTGTATGTTATTCACTTTTCCCTTTAGAACTTGCAATGCATTAAGCATGACTGACGCACATGCCTTGAAATCATCATTCCAAAAACTCTGCCATCCCTGTCTGGGCTGATGCTCTCTCCACAGATTGATTTGATTGTTTTTAATGCACCATGTTGGTTTTTTTGTTGCATGTAGACCATGATGCGACAGCTAAAAAGGCTAAGTAAAGGACTCTGGTAAATACTGCAAGGTTATATGCTTATTTGCATAGGCGTTGGACTATTAAGTTTTTGCTGAGTGGAGACATCAGGGGTAAATATCCCAGGTGCCCTTGTTTTGTTTCTCCACTTGTCTGACATTTTCGTAAGTTAGGCATTATAAGAACAGTTCAGGTGCAAGTCCTCACTATCTCCGGAGACTTCCTGAGGAACTGGTGAGGTGTGGAGAGAAGCACTTTAGAGGTGCTGTCTGACTGTGTTCGCGAGGGTGCGCCCTTGACTGTGATTTTCACAAATATTTTTCAAGTTTGTCTTCCCCCTTAGCTGGAAAAGGACATCAAGAAGGGACTAGATTTTGATGTCTATATTTCTACAAGTCAGTTAAGATCTGGTAAAAGTCACTTTGATTGAGTTCTTAAATAATCTTCCTGGAGAACAGGCCTTTTTCTGGGCTGTTGCAAAATGAATTCATTCCTCCTCCTCCAATTGGAAACAAAACAGGATATTTTTCTTTCTCCTAATCTTTTCTGTGAGAACTTGATATATCTCTTGGAGGAAGAATTCATGAGAGTGGGGGTGTCCTTTAAGACTGCCCCCTACCTTCTGCAGGCTGGAATTGAAATTTTTATTATAAGTTCACGTTAATTATATAAAATGATATGTTCCTTTATGATAATTTCACACATGCATATAACATACTTCAACCATATTCACCCCATTACTCTCTTTCACTCCCTCCTCTCTTGCCTCTTTTCTGACCCCCAATTGCCTTTTGCATCCTTACCAGCCTTGGTTGTTGCTGGTCTCCTTGGTGAAACATACTCTCCATGTGCTTTGTTTTACATTTCCATCATGAAAAAATGCCAGACATTTCTTCTTGTAACTGTTGCATGCTGCTTTTTTAACTCTCCATCTGTCCACATCAAGCCTCCAGAAGTTCATCCATCCCAGCTTTTTTCTCTGATCTGTCACTGGCTCCTGTGGCCAGGTGTGCTGCTTGTCTTCTGTTCTAGTGCAGGGCTTCTTTTTCAAAAGACTGATATTATTTTCAAATTATGTATATGTATGCATCTGTGTAGGTATGTGCATGTAAGTGTAAGTGCCTGTGGGGGGCACAAGGGGGCGTTTGATCTCCTAGAGCTGGAGATACAGGTGTTTGTGGGTCCTCTGCTAGAGCAGCATGTGCTCTTAACCACTGAGCCATCTCTCCAGCCCCAGGAAGTACAGGACTTAAAGTTCTTGCCTGAGAAATCTTTATGGGACCCAGGATATATAAAAGCATATTAGATAGGTAAGAAAAATCAAACATGTACTGGAAAGAAAACACAAAATTTATTGTAAAATAATTACATAGTATACATATAATTAATATAATTCACCATTTATTAATGTTGAAAGCAAAGTTGCATATTAATGAAATAATGCCTGTTTATTTTATATAAAGAGTCCGATCTCAGTTTAATATTTAGTCCGGCAGGATTAGAGTATCTTTAATGGTGTTCAGGGTTGATCAATACTTTGATTTAATAACCATCAATGCTGAGAATGGTGCTTCATATAAATATGAAATAAAAGAAAAAATATTTTAGGGCCATTGCAGAAATTGCTGGAAATTCTGTCTCAATCTCAAACCACAATGGACTGATTGATTTTTCAGGAGACTCAATTCAGCGACTCGAACAGCAATTCTTAAAATCAAACATCCACATACAATACAATCCCCAATAACCAGATGTGATACTTACATTCTGAGATATGACACAGTAAGGAAATGGCGGAGTCTTTGTTTTCTGTGAATAAACCATTGAGTCTCTGCAGAAGCAGGAAACTGTATGAACAGGTTCTACTGTCACAATACCCAATGGTCTCAGTCTGAGCCCAGGCCTCACAGACTGCAGTCACTGGCTTTGCATGACAGGAAGGCTCTTGCAGGGCGAAGTGTACATATTTGCATTCAGAACCAAGACTGAAGTGATGAGACAGAGCAAATGCTGCCAGAAATGCCTTGGGTTAATTACACGTTTGATTTCAAATTAAGTTTTGTTGTCACATGTTCAGAAACCTTTTACCGTTGCCAAATCTTTTATGAACTGCATACGAATTACACAGGCTCACATGTAAGGCTTGACAGGGAATTTACATTTTGTGACTCACTCCCCTTCCCACCTCCAGGTCCTATGGCCACAGTTCGTGCTGATTTCAGTCATCTCTTAGGCTTAAGAAGAGGGTCTCGTTTTCAGATTGTGTAGCTTCATTCCTGTTTTATGGCCGTGTAGTGGTGTGAATAGGAATGCTCCCACTGGCTCATGTATGTGAGTGGCTGGTCATTGGGAGGTGGTGCTACTTGACAGGGATTAGGAAGTGAGGCCTTGTTAGAGTACATATGGTCTTGCCTGTGTCACTGGGGGTGGCCTTTGAGGTTTCAAAAGCCCGTCCAGGCCCAGCTCTCTCTCTTCCTGCATCAGGACACAGAACTCTCCGCTCCTTCTCCAGCACCATGTCTGCCCATGTATGCTGTCATGCTTCTTGCCATGATGACAATGGACTAAACCTCTGACACTAAGCCAGCCACGGTTACATGCTTTTTTTAAATCAGAGTTTCCATGGTCATAGTGTCTCTTCACAGCAATAGAAAGAGCGACTAAGACAGATGGGATTAATCGGTTCTACAACCCTTGCACATGAGACTGGAAAGTGGATTTTTTATTCATAGTTATAAACTAAAGTTTTAGTGACTGTTTTGATCCAGTGTTTCACTACTAAGCCTGCCTACCGTGTCCTGCAATTGTGTCAATTTCTGCTGTACATATGTGACCATATACAAGTGACACCTATGTACGCCTATGTACCTATGACCTATATACAAGTGACAAGAACAGAAAAACTGAAAGGCGAGGACTGGTTTGAAATGTGGTCCATAAAGTCTTCCAGTGACTGCCTAAGTGGGCCATTATCAAAGTCGGAGGCCACAATAGCCCCTTATAACCTTGCCATGAGTAATGGCTAATTTTGACAACTGCACAGGATCCAGAAACACCTGAGAGACAAGCCTCTGTGCACATCTGTGAGGGATCTCCTACGTCAGATTCACTGAGACGGAAGATCCCCCTCAGCCAGCTTGACGGCTGCCACGGGCTGTGGTCCCGGCCTGCGTAAATAGAAGAAAATGTACCATGTGCTACCTTCCATCACTCTCTGCTTCCTGATTGCACATGCAAGGTGACAGCTGTGTCGAGCTACTGCGAGCTGCCCTGGTACACTCCACTTTTAAACTGTGACCTAACACAGACCTTTCCGCGTTGGGCTGCCTTAGTCAGGTGTTCTGTCCTGGCAATAGGACAAATAACCATGTATGTCCAAAGATTACTATTTGGTATTTATCTACAGACCCTGAAGTACCTCTCCTGCTCCATTGTTCACATACAACCCTAAGACAAAGCAAGGAGTGCTTTTCCATCTGCACAATCACAAAGACTGTGCCAAGATTCTAGGCACAGCATTGTAATTTATTTTACTCTTAGTCTCACTGAAGTTACCCTTCATCTTTTTTCCCCCTGAGAATCTAGAAAAGAGATGACTAAAGAAATCTGCCTTGGGTAGTGAGATAGATCAGCTGGAAAGGTGCTTGCTGCCAAGCCAGGCAATCTCAGGTTGATCCCCAGGATCCAAATAATGGAAGGTGAAAACCATGCCCGAAAGCTTTCCTCTGACCTCCATATACATGTCATGGTATCCATCCACCCCACCACAACATGTAAACAAACAAACAAAAAAACCAACGGTAGGTCTGGAGAGATGCCTTAGCGGCTTAGAGCACTGGCTGCTTTCTAGAGGACCTGGGTTCGACTCCCCGGCATGGCAGCTCATAGCCTCGTTACAGAGTATCCAACGCTCTCTTCTGGTAAGGCATGTTGCAGACTTATTTGCAGACAAAACACCCATATATAACCAATAAATAAATACAATTTAGAAAGAAAATGAAACAAATCTGCCCTTTCCCTTATGGCTCAACCCTAATTTGTGTCATTTCAAATGTGACTTACCTTCTAAATGAATGGCAATCCAAGTTTCACATAAAACAGAAGCGAGCTGAAGGTTTTTCCCAGGGCCCCCTCTCCTCAGCGAGGAGCAGGAGCAGGAAGCAGCAGGGCCGCAGTGCGCCGTTAGCTCTGTGCACCACCACCTCCACCACAGTCACCGGATCTGTTGGTTCTGCAGATGCCTGAACCCCGCTCAAATTCACACCAGGCTTTCTGAAGTTAGAGTAAGTGCCCTGGGGTTCTGATATGCATCGGGGCTTGAGAGTCACCGAGAAGGCGTCTGATGGGGAGTGGAAAGCAGAGGAAAGGTGGAAGATCAAGGTTTGATTAGACCTTCACGCCCACACAAGCCAAACACAGCAAGCAATGAAGCACGTGATCCTAAAGCTACGGGGGTTTTATTTGTATGTTTGATCATCGTGTGTGTGTGTGTGTGTGTGTGTGTGTGTGTGTGTGTGTGTGTGTGCTTTCGCGCGCGCGCGAGTCCAGCTGTGTTTATGAGGTATGGGTCCATGTTCATGTGTGGAATGTGTGGTGGTCTGAGTGAGAAACGTCTGTTTTGGTCCTCATGGTTTGGGATAGGTTGAGGAGGTGCAGCCTTGCTGCAGGAAGTGTATCACTGTGGGAAGGGCACTGAAAGTACGTGCTTTGCACCATTTCCGGTTCAATGTGTTTTTTTCTTTGTGCTTGCTTTCAAAGGTGAGAGCTCAGCCTCCTGCTCTGCGGCCATGCATGCGGCCTGCAGCCCGGTGTTCCGCCATGCTGGACTCCGCCACACTGGAACCATAAGCCCAAATTAACTCTTTCTTCTCTTCTGGTGTGTGAAAATAACTTCTGTTATTATTTGTACACTAATCACAAACAGTGTAATTTTACACGTAGTAAATGTGACGGACATGAATATTTGTTTTTAATAATAACTAATTTACATATTACATCGGTAACTTTAATTTTGTACTTAATTATGTTCTGAACAAAATAGTGAATGGTCTCATATTTATTAGTTTAATTCATTATCACAGACAACAAAAAGTAGTAAAATAATTTTCCCATTTTACATACAATGAAACTGAGACCTAAAGAAATAGGTAACTTTCCCCTATCCTGTAACTTGCAAATGGCAGGGAAGAAGACAGTCCAGAAATGCCTGCCCAAGCTCATAACCATTGTCTCAGTGCATTAAAATTAATTAGATAATAACATAATAAAAAAATTATAGTCCTTTGTGATATTGGTCAGTTCTGACCCTTGCCTTTGCTGTTTGGCTCCTTTAGACAATAAATCTTTGATACTTAATTTTGAGCATGTAGATAGCAGAATGTGTCTACGTTTAATTAAGGAGAAGTACATTTAATGGAGCTGGCAAATTTTAAGTGCTTGGCTATCCTGAGCTGGCAGAAACCTCTCAGTTCTTAAATTAACCCTCATACTTCCGGGAGTTTTGCTGATCAACAGACTTTTGAGTGTTCTGTTTTCCTTGACAAGAATACACAATCCATTCTCTTAGAGTGGAAGGTATTCCTGACAACTTTCAAAGAACTCAGCCACACCCAGGTAGAACCCTTAGAGTGCAGCCTTCTGAGATGATGCTCATTAAAACCCTTCCTCCTCGGGCACAATATCTCCTCCTCAGCCACAAGTCTGCAGTACTTTTAAGTAGGAGCTTAGGACAAGGGCTTTTGAATAGCAACCTCTAAGAAGTTATTTTTACAACCAGAACCAGTATTTTCCCCATACAAAGCTAAACCTTTAAGGTCTCATTTGCAAATAAAAGACATGAGCCTGTGGCATTTCCTTACTGTCATTTCTGCAGGCGGAACAATGGGGGCGTGCAGCTAAGGATAGTGTAGCTGTCAAGATCATTAAGTTCTGAGACCACTTTGGGGCAGGATAAAGAAGACAGAGAAGACAGTCATCAGGCAATCTAGCTTTCCTTTACACATTCCCTGGAGGGTTTTAATGACACTCAGTACCACGCCTCACCCTGGCCCTTCTCAAGGTCAGCTCTGTCTGGCCAGTTCTAGCATCAACTTCCGGTAGCTAACGTACGTCCACAATAAGATGGTGACTGCAGTCTCCTGTGTTGCCCAGGCATCTGAGTTGTGGGTCCCTTTTCCTCATGCATGAGTCCTTCCTTGGGGGTGACAAGATCTCTTCCATCCCAGCCAGGCAGTCCTGATGGTGACTGTGAGTGCTCCGGGCGCTTCTACCTTGTTAGAAGTGACATCACTGTGCATTAAGGACATCATATCTCCTTTCATATTAAAATGCCTGTCAGTTCTCCTGCTCAAAGGTTGTAAATCTGCCACAGTAGCCCGAGCTTGGGGAGTTTTCATTATGAAAATATGAAGATAAGCGGTCCGGCTTACTGTCAAAGGCAAAGAGGTAGACTTCAAGCAATGGTGTTACTTGAAGAAAGAAATATACACTGCCTCAGCTGAGTATTAGAGAAGCAAATTTTGAAAAGATAGTTTTGTTTAAAAAAAAGTTTTTTAAATTGAGGCTTTAAGCAGGCTGGCATGGCTCCGACAGGAGCAGAGCGGGGCGGGTTGCGAAGGCGTGTGCTCTTTACATTTGCACTCACAGTATATCAGGAGGCACAGCGGGCAGTGCCAACCTTCCATTTTGAGTTGTCCAGTCTGAAAAGTGACAAAGGAATACTTAACCCACAATTCACCTTCAATTCACAAATGAAGCTGCCCTTGTGTTGGATATAGCTTCCTTGTCACATTTTTTTTTAAAGACTAGTAGCACATCCTCTCTGGCCAGAGTGTGTTTGACCTGCCTATTTCACACAAGTGATCAAGTAATGTGAGATTTAAGGAGTCTGATCCAGGAGAGGTGGGACTGACGTTCTATCTCGACACATAAAAAGACTGGGGGAAAAGTGAAGGACATAGAACCCTCCCTGTAACCAAATGCATTTATGAACTTGAGAACTGTTTGCAAATGGACAGGGGTACAGAGATCCTTAGAACTGGGAAGTCTCAGATCCCAAAACCTAAATGAACCCTCCAACAGCCCTGCAGTCATCTGTGAAGGAAGCCAGAGCCCCTTAATGGTGCCTTTGGGAACACATCAGAAATCCGATCTGGCTTCGGAGCTTTGAAGAAGACATCTTGTATTCTTGTCAATGAATGAGCCACCAGGATTAGTGGGGAGGTCATTGAAGATGATCCAGGGAGAACACAACAAAGCAACCAGCTGCATGAGACTCATATAATCTATCCACCTCTTAAACCTCACAACAGAGAACTTCTCATAGGCTGGGATTCATTTCTTTTGCATTCAAAAAGGGCTGGCTTCTAAATATCTTTGTATGCATCACATGCTCCAATGATAAAAACAACCTGATGCTTCCTGTCATGCTTGAATATAGAGCTACACAAACTGGCCGTTACAACTTGTCCAAGGCAAACTGTGAAGTAGCTCTATGAATGGCGCTTCTCTGTTCTTCAGTTAGTACAGGCTGTTTGACTTGTGGATAGAAAGCCACAATTGGATTAACGGATTAATTCAAATGAGAGGAAACACACTCACAGGAGTCCAGGCTCTACAACCAACTATCCAATTACCAAGAACAAAAATAACTCTCCAGAGATAACAGGAGTCCAGCATGCCCCAGCTGTCCCTCCTGCGCCTTGCCTGACGGGACCCTGCTCTGGCCCTGTCTCATGGGGAGAGCCAGTCCAGAGGACAACATCGATTGAGAACACCTAGATGTGTCTGGATCAACAATGTGCTGTCTCCCCTCAAAGCAAAGATGCCTCTTCACTTTGCGAGATGAGAAATTTGGGATACTCATCTGTCTAGCCCAACTAACTAGAATGTTCTCAAGGGGATGTTCAGTTCCCATTTCCCCATCTTAGGATTGGGAGGAGGCTACAGCTGGGATCAAAGTGAATAAATTGTAATATATTTTTTTTAACTCTGGCGGGGGTGGGGGGGAAGTAGAACATGTTACAAAAGGGAACGATGTCAAGCCAATGATACTGTGTGGGAATGTTGTGCCTGAATCACGATTCCCCAAAAGACCACCACCAGGAGCTGAGTCCATTGCAAATCACATGAGAATCTTTTTATTATAAATCATTACAAGCTGCAGCTTGGGCTCACAGCCCCCACCGCCGAAGCAGTGAAGAGCCGAGAGCCTCGAGCTCAGGTTAGTTGGGTAATTTAAAAATTCTGGTCTCTTCCAGCATGCCCAAGGCAGGGGCAATTCCTGCCTGGCAAGCATCTATTGGTTGAAACATTGCATTTTGAATTGATTGGCTATAGGAAGGTCCCCAAACCATTAATCCCTCCCTAGGGGGATGGGCCAGTTTCCTAGTAACTGTATCTCTAGTGTGTGGGTAAAGAATGTGGTAAGGCGAGTTCTTCCCCTCAGAGCATTACTGGACTTCCCCACCCAACTATTTTAGGCCTCAAGCACTAAAAATAGCCACCTTTAATCTATTGGTCTCTCAGGAGCAGATGTGGGAAATACCAGTTCAGACACTATCACCCTCAAAATTACCCAAGGGGATCCTGCACCAGTTGAACCACAAATTCAAAACCAAATCAAATTCCCATCCTAGGCATCAAATTTGATCAGCACTTAGGGAAGTCCACGACTTAACAGCCCTTCCCTAGTCTCTGGAGTTTCAGAATTTGGCTCTGGGCTACAAAGTGCTTCAGTCTGCTGTCCTGTGGGGTCCCCTAGAGAAGCAGCAAGAAAAGCTTTCATTGGTCACCTCTACTGTTTGAAATCATAGTCATGGGTGTACACTGAAGAAGCCAGCGCAGAAGTACTCTGAGCCATTGGCAGAAGGAAGTCAGGCGCTTGAGTGGTTGCTGACTCCCTCAGCCCACTGGGGACCAATCAGCTCCTAAAGGTATGGTGACTTAACAACAGGCACTGAGAGGCTACTCAGGCGAGCAAGTAGCTCCACTAGTTTCAAACCAATGACAAGATTCACAGGAAGAAACAAACCAATGATATGCAGCACCCCCACAGGCCACAAAGAGTGAGGCAATCACCCCAAACATTTCCCTCTGGGGATACTGCCTTTTCTACCTACAGCAAGGGCCAGTAGGAAGCTAACCTCCAAGCTTCTTCACAAATCAGCCTTCTACAGTAAAGAAAATTACAGCTGAAAGGGAAGGGCCCCTGCAGTGGGCATCCCGAATTGCAGGGTGGGTCAAGCCCTTTCCTGCTGGCCTGCTGGCAGGCACTGGGCTAGATGGCCCAACAAAGGGACCACAGCTCCTTGGCAGTCGGCAGCACGGGCTCTAATTCTTGACTGTGCTAAAACCAGGCTTTCAACAGGATCATTTCTTTAAAAGCCAAGGATGCTTTGAAACTCTACAGAGAGCTTGAGAGTCTTGAACACAGAGGCCATGGGCCCAGGCTCCATTTACATACAAGCTGATCGGTTCATTTTGTCCCAGGGCCATAAACTATAGACACATGCTGTAAATACACACTGCCAATATGTCATTCCTTAAGTACACTCTATCAATCAGAAAAGCAGGTTGCTGACAAACTGGAATGAATCAGCAAACACGCGATCAGCTCTACGGCATTAGAAAAAGAGTTTTAAAGCTGTTCGTGGGCTAAAGAAATTAGTTGTGCCGCAGATGGCATTTCTCAAAGCAGGCAGCAACAAGCTATCTTGCAATGTGACATTGCCCCTCCTCCATTTTAGGGGTGGCCTCAAAGGCCCCCTTGAAACTGGAAATGCTTCATGACTCTCTTGAAGGTGGCATCAGGGACACATGTGGCTTCTGACCGAGGGCCATAGACGACTACCAACTTGTTTGCTGGTGTATGCATTCAGAGAGTTTTCAACCTCGGTATTAGGTGTTTGCTGAGGCAGCTGTACCATGAAAAGGTGAGACTAGCCCATGAAGAGGGACTGTGTGGGGCACACACACAGACACACAGACACACATAAACACACACAGACAGAGACACACACAGGGACACACAGACACACACACACACAGTCAAGGGTTCAGCTTCACATACCTATGGTTGCTTTGGATTTAGCCACCATCTGACTACAACCTTCTGAGAGACCCTGGCCAGGATATCCAGCCTATCCAAAACTTGTACATAGACTCTCAGAGGTAATAAACTGTTGCTATTTCACATGGAGGTTGAAATTGCCACAGGTGACAAGAGAAAAGAAGTTAAATATTTGACCCATGCCCAAATGACTTGAATTACTCTACTGTAACTTACTGTGAGAATGTTTATAAACATTCAACATTCAAGAAAAAGTAGATTTTGAAGGAACTCAAAGAGAAGGGACCACTCCTTCACAAAGAGAAGAAAATTGGCTTTGCTTTAGGATGTGCCTAGGTGTTTAAGGCAATAATATGAGGCTCCACTACTTGGGACAGAAGAAAGCTCTGGGGAACTGTTTTTTCACCATCAACATGTTTTTAATACTCACCCACCGGCCTTGTGTCATTGGCTTGGCATTCCTAGGTTTGTACTACCTGACCAAGCAAGCATAAAGCTCTGAATTTCATCCAAAGTTTCCCAAAACCGTGCTCATAAAAACCATGAAAAAGAGTGGACATTTCTCCCCCCCACCCACCCCTGCCATATTTGCTGAACGAAGTAGGGGCTGAGATTATTTACATCTTTTGACCATTGCCCATTTGTGTGTGTGTGTGCATACACACCAATGAATAAATGCAATTTTAAAATAAAAAAAAAAGAGTAAACTCCAATAATCCCTACTTGGCAATCACTGAAAACACCTGAAGTCCGACTGTCTACTAAATGGTTTGCTCCGTGCTTATTGTGGCCTAGTTTACAGTATGAGGGCATACAGTCAACCGAAGTGCCCATCACTGCAGGAGAAACTCACAAGATGTGGCAGTGCTTACACTGAAATGCTTCTCAACTTTAAAGAAGGAAACACATCATTGTAACAACACGAGGATGAGGATGAGCCTCATGAGATTAGGCAGTCACAAAGGACATTCCGTTCCCCCAACCCCCTAGTCCCACTAACATACAGCATCTAAAGGAGAAACAGCCCGAAAGCACAATGACGGTTGGCAGGAGCCAGGGAAGGAACATATGGAGCGTGGCTAGAGAGTGGGTAAGAAGCTTCAGTTGGTTAAGACGGGCTTCTAGAGGTCTGCTGAGCAGCACGGTGTGTAGTGCTTTTGCGTGTGAAATCTGTGGATGGAGTACATCTGTGGTTGAATATATATGCAGATGGTGCTTGCTGAAGTAAGAATGGTGAAGCTATAATAATGATAATGATAATGAGTCGTGCCTACTTTTTAAAGGGGGGGAGGAAGTATACATGGACTAATTTTATTCAGTTTTAATGTTCCACATGTTTATAACACAAAGTATTTGAGCCACTCATTGTCACCCTTAAAAATAAATCCAATGAAATCACTGAGATGATTCATTTTTTATTAACACTTTAGCAATTTATTGCTTTATTGGTGCTGAGGTCTGAGCCCAGGGCTCTCCGAATGCTGCTCGGGTACCGTTGAACCGTACTCGAAGCTCCTGTTTCAGTACTTGCTTCCACTCTTCAGGATGTAAGTATGCTTCATCCATGGACATGGACTCAAAGGGCAGGCCTTCCAGAGAAGATTCATGTGTTAGCTCATGCCCTGTTCTTCTCAACAAACCTGCACCTTGCTGCTGCTCCAACACGTCTGAACTCCAGCCGGAAGGTCACACCCAGCCTGGGAAACTGGTGGTTTATCAGTTATGTGTCTTAACTGAAGGTGGTCCAAGAACTGAGAGTAAATATGAACATTTAATGAGACAGGTTTATTACCCTTAAGGAATAAGGCAAGTTTAATGGGATGTGGTCATCTGTTTATCATAAAAGTATGGCAGATCTTCTGGAAACAAGTGAGAGGAAATTACAAATTTTTATTAAAAAAATCTCAAAATTTGCCTCTTTTTTCCCCATTCCCAGGAAGTCAGAGTTCGAGGGTGGAGCTGCCCCTTTATGTGTCTCTCCGCTCTTACACAGCATCAAACACACTGTTGTATAATTTTCTTCATTATAATCTATGAAAAACTTTGCACCGTGACTATAAAATAATTTTCATAGCAGCATAATACTCCATAACAACTTAACTTTTTATTGTTAAACAACCATACAACACATATTTAAATCTATGTGCGTGTGAGCATTCAATGAGGGTGTACTCACATGTGTTTACATATACAGATATGAAAACATCTCATCTGAGTATTTACTGAGATAAAGCCCCCAATGTAGAATCACTATTTCCAGGGATTTACATGTTTTACTGTTAGTGTTGTTATTTTGGGGGTGATGGGCATGGAACCTGGGGCCTTAGGCATGCTTGCCCAACAGTTTACCAGTGAGTTCCATTTCCAGAGAGCTGCAGATCTTAAATGCAGTTATGCTCTTGGTAGTGCCTTCATAAAGCCAATTTATGCTTAGTTCATGGTAAATAAGAATGCATGAAGACAGCTACTTAAAAAAAGTTAGTCTTCTTTGTAAATATTTGCTTTTCTGTCTTCCCTTGTGGAGGATAAGTTCTTAAAATACAAGGGCAAAACCGACCCAATACCCCAAAACACTCAGCCACAGAGCTAACCCCAGGTATTCTGAGTATTTGTAAATCTGTATGTTTGGATTTTTAAAGAATAAGTATTGACCTATTTAGTGTGCCCATGTGTGTGTATGAGACAGAGAGAGAGAGAGAGAGAGAGCTCATGCCATGACATGTGTGTGGAAGCTTTCTGTCGGCTCCAAGGCTTGAACTCAGGCAGTCAGACTTGGCAGCGAGCATCTTAACTTGCTGAGACAGGCTGCCTGCCCTGTCTTTTCATTTTAGGGTGCACTGAATCGAACTGTACATGCTTCAGACTACAGAGCCTGGAATTCTTTGCCCAGCATTCAGTAAGCACTTCCTAGTTGACAGTTTCTCTCTGGGTACATTCTGTGGATATAAATCAATTTGCCCCTCATATAAACCCTCAAAGTTATTATTGTCCTCACCAGGCTGTAAATGAATTGAGGCTCGGACAGCAACCTGCCCAAAGGCACACAGCCAATGTATTACAGATCTGGAATGTGTAGCCAGGAAGCTGTTGTCTAGTGTTCACAATCATTTAGCACACAGGAAGCTGTTGTCTAGTGTTCACAATCATTTAGCACACAGGAAGCTGTTGTCTAGTGTTCACAATCATTTAGCACATAGTTGCAACTGTAAACTCTAACACTCTAATTTTTCTTAATATCTAACCAATAGTTAACTTTGTGTGCTTGTATATGTCGTGTGCATGAATATATGAATATATGTTTGTGTGTGTGTATGCCCACATGCTCTTGTGCATGCATGTATATGTGTGGAAACCAGAGTTTGATGACAAGTGTCTTTCTCCATCACTTCTTCACTCCCATACTCCCAGGCTCTCTCCCTGGGCCTGGAGCTCACCGAGTAGCCAGACTGGCCAGCCAGAGAGCTCCTGTTCCTTCTGCCTTGGCCTCACCAGCACTCACAGCCACCCCTGACCCCTTCTCACATAGGCACTGGGGGTGCAAAGTCAGGTTCTCATGCTTTTAGCAAGCACTTTACCAATGGGGTTACCTCCCTTACCCTCAGCAGTTAGCTTCACAGCCAGGAACTGGGTGTCCGTTGGTGAAAAAGTGAACGCGTTGCTGAAGGACCTAATATATTTCCTGCTCCTGAAGAGGAGAAGATGGAGAAGTCAGACTTGGGCTGTAGTTGGCAGTTTTAGGTACTTACCCACTGATGGAAACGTATCTATTAATTAATTGTGCATGATTGGGGCTGAGAGTCAAGTCAAGGAGCACTTACATTCTAATTCCTGTGGACTCCCTACTGAACATCAGTTCCTTCATATTTCATTTAATACCTATTACATCCGTGATATTCAGAGACTCTCATCCTGGGACCAATTGAGGACTCATTCATTTAGTCATTTAGCCATCTGTTTGTATTTAGGGGCGCCTTTTATTTGCCTGTCAGGAAGAAAATAGGTAAACTTTTAAAAAGGAACAGGTGGCAAACTAAAGTGATGGAGCCTGGTCTAGCCAATGGATGGGCCAGTCCCTTGGTCCCTGACCAGCCCACTGAAATGGAACTAAAACCAGTAGCATCTGCCCTGGTCACTGACGAACCCAGAAGCTGTGTTTGTCTTCTCCCTTCCCCTATTCCGCATCATCTATAAGATGTTTCCGGTCTTCAACATGAATCCGCAAGTTTTGATCCTTCCAACAGAAGACAGGAGTCTTCTTATCTGATTTCGTAGAGAAGACTTTCAAGGCACAGCGATTAATTATTACCTCTAGTTATAATTCATGCAGTTGTTTCTTCCACAATTCTCATTCTAATGTTACTGCCCACTCATTTATTTATTTATTTATTATTTATCCCAAAAGCCAGTAAGTCTTTTATTTATTTATTTATTTATTTATTTATTTATTTATTTATTTATTACCTAAAAAAGAGTTTCCATTCTACATTAGGAGTACTTGGTTTCAGATTAAATATTTCCTAAATGTAAGCAAGTGTTTTGGACTTCGTCAACCATCATTTTGGTGTGACGTGCATTGCAGTTGGTGGGCTTTGGGTCTGAGCCCCATGAGCAAGGCTCCCCGAATGCCTTGCTGCTTTGTGCTCCTCGAACTCCAGGAAACCTCTCCCAGCTGTAACATGCAGGGAAGTCAGTGTGAAGCTGCCCTTGTGTTTTCATCAAGATGAACTTGGAAGGTGAACATTATAAGTGGGAGAAATTATTTATAATTTGGTAATAAAAGTTTATGTCTAACACTCCAAATTTCATACATCTGCTATGCGCTGGCTCTGGGATGTAAAACAATTGAAGTTGCCTTTACATTTGGCCTTATATGAAAGGTCATAAATTAGAATGATAGCATTCATCCTCTTTCTGAGCTCAGAAAATTTCCATATTAACATCTTCACCTCAAACATAAATGGTTACCCAGCCACAGGGAAGGGAGCTGCGTTGGCCTCTGTGAAGTGCAGTTTGTGTTGGAAATCTGTGCTGCACATGCTGGCCATGTGCATTCCAGCCTCAGGAAAGCTAGTTTTACCACAGTGGAGCTAACTCAAACTACGTGGGCAACTTCAAGAAAGAAAGAACAGCATAGAAAATGAGAATATTATAGCTATCAGCAAAAGGTTGCCAGGGTATGCAATTATTTTAAATCTTAAAATGCATTTTAATATCTTCAAGGGGTTCTCCCTTCTAGAATACCTCTACCAGGTTGCTTAAAAATAAGCTTACTTTCAATTTTCAAATGTTTCTTTCTAATGTGGTTTTAACTGATAATGTGACAACTTTGTGTTTTTTTACCTACAGAAAAAAATATACAACTCATCTTTTTATTATGACATATAATGACTAAATACCAAGATATTGATGAATTGGGCCCATGCTTTATGTTTAGACTTTCAAAAACTGTTTATAGCAAAACCCAGATGTCCTTAATTTTCTAGTGTGGAATATCAAACCCATATGCTTTGCTGGTGTAGGCTGCTTTCATCATCCTGTTTGTGTAGTTAAAATATGGTGAACTATAAACAGGCAGGATCAAGCTTAGAACAATCATAGGACCCCAGACCCACAGAGAATACAGAATTTTAAAAGCAAATGTTAGTTCTCAGCACCTTTTAGCATTAGAAGTTGTCTTTCTCAAAGAAGATATAACAGCTGAAAATCACTGCTGGGTTAAGGTGGCTTAGTTCATGAGGGCTGCCATAACAATATACCGTAGACTGGGTGGACTAGGCCATTTACAAAGAACAACAATGCGTTACTCACAGTTCTCAAGGCTCGGAAGGCCAAGATGAAGGTACCAACAGTTTTGATCGATTGTTGTGGTAACCACTTGCTCTCTGGATCTTTGACCGCACCTTCTGCAGTCGTTTTCATGAGGAGGAAGGCGGCAAGGAAACTCACTCTTAGCATCTTAATAAAGGCACAAATCTAGTCATGAGGGGAGCCCGTACACCTTCGTCGCTTTCCAAAGGCCCAGCCTCTCTCTCTTTTTCCTTTTGTTTTAGGGTGTGTTGGTGGTGGCAGTAAAGTGATGCTGGAGCGCGCACTGGCGGGGGGAGGGAGGGACACACGGCGCAGCACATGGTCATCAGAGGGAAACTGTGGAGTGTCAAGCTTGTGTGGCACTGCTGTTAGCTACTGAGCCATCTCACCCGCCATCTTTTGGGCTTTTGAGACAAGTTCTTACTGCACAGTGATGTTGGCTGGTTTTTCTCAACTTGAAACAAGCTGGAGTCATAGGGGAAGCTGAAAGCCTCATTCAGAAAATGCTGTCATCGCATCGAGCAGCAGGGAGGGAGGGCCCAGGACACTGCAGACAGTGCCACCCCTGGGCTTGGGTTGTGGAAAAAAAATGCAATGAGAGCAGTGGTTCCCAACCTTCCTAATGCTGCGGCCCTTTAGTCCAATTCCTCATGCTGTGGAGACCCCCAACCATACAACTATTTTGTTGCTACTTCATTACTGTAATTTTGCTACTGTTATGAATTGTAATGTAAATATTTGATGTGCAGAATGTTTGATATTCTAACCTCAAAGGGATAATGACCATCAAGTTGGGAACCACAGAATCAGAGCAAGCCAGGAAGCACTGATTTTCCATGGTCTCTGTTTCAGTTCCTGCCTCTAGATTTCTGTCTTGCACTCCTGCCCTGACATCCCTCAATGATGGACCGTGAGCCAGAAGTTTAAGCCAAATAAACCCTTTGCTTCCTTAGTTGCTTTTGGTCATGGTCTTTATTACAGCAATAAACACCAAACTAGGACAACAGCCCAGGCTGACTTTCAACTAGCTCAGCCTGGCCTCAATAGTGCGTCTTCAATGCTGGCATTACGTGTGTTCATGCTACCACGCCAAGCAGCCCGCCTCTAATATTGTATTAAGCATTAGGTTCCAACATACAGATGTGGGCAGGGGGAACACCATCCTTCCGACTCTAACAGAGAAGAACCTAAAAACAAAAACAAAAGTAAAACAAAACCACCCTATCTGCTATTCCCTTAAAATCTCAAGAAAAAAAAAAAAACCAACAGGACATTTGTTTTTGTTGTAACAAAAGATGCTTCAGTATCTGCACACATTTCTAGCAACTACCCAAACACAGGGAAGAATATGCATCTCAGAGGAGCAACACTGAGATAAATAAATAAATAAATGAATAAATAAATACATAAATAAATAAATAAAAGACTTACTGGCTTTTGGGATGACTTGAATGAATATTTCCCACAGGCTTAAAGATTTGAATACTTGGTCCACAGTTGAGGGCGCTGTTTGGGGAGACCATGGGGCTTTTAGGAGGTACCGCCTTGCTGGAGAAGCACATCACTGGGCCTGTGGGTAGTGAGTGTGAACTGAGGGCAGGGAGGTCAGAGGTCTCTCTTTCTGGTCTACATCAGTGTCTGTGCCTGTTTGTTTCTGTGTGTGTCTGTATATATTTGTGTCTGTGTCTGTGTCTCTATGTTTCTGTGTGTGTCTGTCTGTGTATATTTGTGTCTGTGTCTGTGCCTGTTTGTTTCTGTGTGTGTCTGTCTGTGTATATTTGTGTCTGTGTCTGTGTGCTTCTATGTGTGTCTGTCTGTGTCTTGCTCTTGGTCTCTGTCTCTCCTTCCTTCCCTCCATTCCACCCCACCAACCCCCAGCTTCATGCATGCGGATGTGAGCTCTCAGCTCTCTGCTCTGGCAACTTGCTGCTATGCCTTCCAAGCCACTATGGACTCTTTCTCTCTCTCTCTGGAACCATATAAACTCTTTCTTTTACAAGTCACTCTTGGACATGGTCTATCACAGCAACAAAAAGGAGCTAATGTCCCTTTCCTTGGACATTTGCCTTTCAATTAGTTTATGAATATCTCAGGAAATAGTCAACTCTAGAATCAGATCTAGAGTGCCTTCCTTCTCACTTTCTTTAACAAATAGTTTACACATCCCTTGATAATGGTAGATGAGCAGACCGAGAGCAGGGTGGTTTAGGAGGCTTTTATTATCCAGGCTGAAGGTCCACGAAGGGTCTGGGACCCAGTCAGTGTGTCATCCTGGCTAAAGCAGGGTTCAAACAATGTTCTTAGAAGTGCAACACTGATGTCAAATAGTCAAATATGCTTTGGAAAATGTTGGACAATCAAGTTTATTATCTGTTTTTATCACCCAATCACTCATACACTCACAGGGCTATTGTAAGCTTCATGAATTTCATGAAATAAGCCAGACATGAGGCCTTCTCTTCTAAAAATGTCACACTGAAGGACATAGCTCTTCAAAGGCTACAAAAAACTGGTTTGGGGCTGAGGAAATGGTTCAGTCAGTTAAGTGCTTGCTGAGCAAACACAGGACCTGAGCTTTATCCTCAGCTGGGCATGGTGCATGTTTGTAACCCAGTTGTGGGGCGTCAGAGGTAGGCAGATCCAGAAGGCTCATGGCTTAGCCAACTTCACTAAGTAAACCACAGTGAGAGGCCCTGTCCCAAAAATTAGGTCCTAAGGAATGAGGATTTTAGTTTCTTAAAAAGCCCAGTTATGTTTAGAATATGTTTTTGTTTTAATATCAGGTATGGGAAATGGGGCTATTCAAATTGTCCACAGTAGCTAACTATGATTTGCCTCATGCTCTGGCAAGAGGGTGATTTTGCCAGCTGAAGATAGTTTACAGTTGGAATTCTGGGGACTCTTGGGAAGGTATTAATGCAAGACCTTCCCCACACCCATAGGGTCTTCGGCAGCTGCTCCTTCCCCCTCTCCTCCCCACCCCCCATTTGCTCCTGCTGCTGTTGCTGGTTGCTGGTTGCTGGGTTGCTGATTATGATATTCTCATGATGAAGATCAAATTCGACCCAAGGAACTTGATGCCCCTAATCAGGAGGAAGTAGTCTAACAAGATCAATACCCCCTTTCCCTCCGGCCTTCTTTCTCTTCTACCTAGTTGTTGGGAGGTTGGAAAGAATGGGGTGGTGTAGGGAGGTAGAAAAATAACCCACTAAAGTAGCCAAAACGCCCAGCTAAAATCCCAAGAAATGACACTCAACTGCCCTCTGAGACACACACACACACACACACAATTGACACAAAGAAGTGTAGAGGCACACAATTAACAATAACATGGCAAGATTGTGCTTTAGTATTTCTGAGCAACATTTATCTGTTTTAGGAATAACAGCTTTTAGAAAATTGTTAAGACAAGCTACAGACCAGGGGGGAAACATTTGCAAAACACACAATGGCGAAGGGTTATTATCTAGCAACTAAAAAGAATGCCTATAGCTCAACAACAAAAGAACAAACTGACTCAAAACAAGGCCAAAGGCCTGAACAGACACATGACTAAAGAGGACAAAGGATGGAAACCACATATGGGAAAACATGCTCTACATCACAGGTCATATGACACATTAGGACAACAATGAGATTCTGCAATGTTCTTCTTAGAGTGGCCCAAATCTAAAATCCTGGAGACATGACGTGAAGGATGAGGGGTGACAGAAGCCACCGTTCACTGCTGTGGACATGTGAAATGGGAAGACAGCACCACAGTCCTTGCAAAAGTAAACACTTACTAAATGACCCAGCAACAGTTCTCCTTGATGTCTGTCCGGTTGGCTTAAAACGAAATCGCAGGGTTTGGAGAGAGAAGTCAGTGTTTCAGAGTGCTTGTGGCTCTTCCAGGAGACCAAAGCTCTGTTCCCAGCATCCCAATCACTGGTAACTCCAGCTTCAGCAGATCCAGTACCCTGTCTGGCACAGGCACCCCACAGGGGGATGCACATGTGTGTGCACACATATGCATACATATAAAGTAAAAGAAGCTCGGGGCTGGAGAAGCGGTTCAGCAGTTAAGAGCACTCGCTGCTCTCGCAGGAGACTGAACTCAGTTCCTAGCACGTACATGGTTGCTCACAACCATCAGAAACTCCAGTTGCAGGGGATGGGATACCCTCTTCAGGCAGGCTCCACAGGCACCAGGCACACAGGCAGCGCACATATGTATGTGCAGGGAAAGCAGTCACACACATAAAGTAAATAAAACCTGCTTAAAATTAAAAATAAAAGTAAGTTTAAAACTTCAAAACTTAATTCCACACGAACATCTACCTGGGGGTGTTTATAACACCTCTGTGGGTGATTGCCATAGCTTGGCCACAACCAGGCTGACCTTTAGCAAGTCACCAAGAAAGGGGAAAAAATGATTGACTGGCATGGCTGAGAGAAAGGAAGAGATAAAGCAGGTAAAGCATGGAGGATGTTTAGGGCTGCAAAAGCATTCTCTATAATGTTGTAGATGTGAACTTGTATGCATGTGTCAAAATTGAGACAGTATATACCAGGGTGTGCATCCTAAAGCCAGCCACAGCCTCTGCATGACAGTGCAGGCATGTTAATTGTAGCATTGAGCTAAGTAAACAGAACCAAGCTTTGCTGAATCATTTTTATGATGTTAAAAACTCTCCCTAACAAATTAAGGTTATGTGCAGGATTTTGAAGACTGGCTTTTGAACCAGAATCTGGAAAAACTTTTGCAGATGTTTTCCTAGCAAATATAGTAAAAGATGCTGGAAAGTGCACACATGGACTGTGGTGGAAAGCTGTTTGGTGTTTCAGTAAGGCCAGTTCTTGGCTGCTGAGAGGTTTCTTGGAAGAACTGCATATTTATAAGTTTGCTGTCCCAACCATTTGTCACCTTGGGACTTTATATGTCTGTTCTGCCAGTGAACCGGGCCCCCCAAACTTCCCACCGCCTGCTTGCCAGCCAGGCTCACTGGTTGCATCAATCACAGCTCTGTGGCAAAGCGGAGCGGCTGTGCAACTGTGAATATATCCATCTCTACCTACTGAGCTCAGTCTGCATACGAAATACACGTACGCGAAATAATTAAAACTGTCACTGAAGAACATAGCGCAATTTTATTATTGTTGTTGTTGTTATTATTATTTTTAGACAAGGTCTCAAATAGCCCAGGCTGGTCTCAAACTTGTTTGTAGCTGAGGGTAATCTTGCCTTTTTGACCCTCCTGCACTCACATCTGGGTGCTGGGACTACAGGTGTGCACCATGATGCCCACATTGCTCCTGGAGACGCTCATGCACTCTGAGAATGCTATCAGCTGAGCCCCAAATTTGATCTGTAGAACAGTCAATTTTAGGGCATAGTGTTTGTTCTTCGCAGGCAGTTATTTGATTTAACTGCACCTTTACTTATGTTCTTAGTTTTATATTTTATATTCCAAGACCCTAAAATGCTCTTATGAAGGTCTGTGATTGTTTGGTCCTGCAACAACTAGGGTTTTACAGAGAGATAGAATGATATCAGCGTTCTTAACAAAGTCTCACCCAGTTGTCTCCGTCCATGATGCCAGTCAACGGTCTGTTTCTTTCCACCTTCACTAGGAGGCACTTTAAAAAGGAGGAACCCATTTTCTGTCTCAGAAGACAAGTCTGCATCTGCGTCCTGTAACACTTAGCGGAAGTGTGTAACTGTTGTTGGGAGTCACTATGATTTTGTTGATGGTTGAACATCAGAAACGGAGTTAAAATATCACTGTAAATAAATATAAATCAAACTATGAATATAAAATATAAATGAGATAATGGGTGTAGAAAAAAAATTAAGTCTTCCTGTAATCTTTTCCTTCCACAAACAGAAAGCATACACTAAGAATTCATGCAATATCCCAAACCAAGTTCCCATGGCACTAACGAGTATCTGCATGCAATTTCCAATCAAACTAATTTGTAATAATCTTTACAATTAATGTCATTAGAATTCAGAGTTGCCGTAAATGATTTATTATTTCTTGTATCAACATTGCCATGGAAACAATCTAACAGTGACTTAAACTTCAGACCTTTAATTAATATACAGAAGTCGATTTGAGAGCTTGAGGCTTTTAACTTTTATTTGCTTTAAATTATTTAAGGCTATTTCTGAGTACTTAACAGCCTGTTATTTTAACTGTTAGGTTTCTGTTTCCTTTGATTGCAAGGTATTCTTTACTGTAAAGAAATATCAAACGATCACTTCTAGCTCTTTGGTTGGTTGGTTTTGCTTTTTTATTCGATTTTCTCGCAAAAGAGAGAACACAAGGTCGGACCTTTCCTTCCGCCCGCAGGCGCCAAATACGCCACTACACAGCCTCTGGGAAGTGAGCGCGCTGCGGCGGCCTGGCCTTTTCGATCCCCGCGGGCTGCCGTAGGCGAGGCGGCCGCTGATTGGGCGAGGCGGGAAAGCGCGCTGCTGGGGCGGCTTCGGTTTCGGCCGCGCGCGCGTCCGCGGAGGCCCGGCCTGCGAGGGCTCCGGATCCGGCTTTGGGGTGAGCCCGCGTCCCGGGTGGGGCGGGTGGGCGCGCGTGGGCGCTCCGGGCGCGAGCGGCCGGCCCGGGCCTCGGGGGCCGGCGGCAGCGGCCCGAGCCCAGGCCGGGCCTGGACCGGGAGGCGCCCAGGCCACGCGGCCGCGGCGCCCGGGTCAGCGGGGCGCGGACCGCGGCGCCCTCCTCCCTCCGCGGGTCCGAGCGCGCCGAAAGCCGGGACTGCGGAGGAGCGGAGGGACCGGCCCCGGCCGGGCGCTCGCGTCTGTCGCCCCTTTCCTCCGGTGTGGGCCTGTCTGTTTCAGCCGAGACCAGCAGTCTTAAACTAGTTTCCACTGATATTTAATGTCCCGATACATGAAAAAGGTGTTGCAAGGTGTAATTTCTAAACTTGCTCCTTTTGTTGTTTGGCCCCGTTTTATCACTGTGTGGATCCCATAAGTGACTTAGCTGTTCCCCGACTGACGCCTTTGGGTGTGTGTGCTTCTGCTGCAGTTTAGCATTCCGTCTGATACTGTGATTCATTCCTCACCCTTAGCTCATAATTCTGTTTCCCTGGAGTCGTTCTCAGGAGAGAAATCACTAGGTTAGATAGCTCTTGCAATGGTTGGTTCTTTCACTGAAACCGTGCAACTCCTAGTGTGTTTCTAACACTAGCAAAGCACGCTCTTTGAAATTATTACATTGAGAGTTTGTTTAAAGTTGCACGGTGTGGTTCAATCTGTCCGTGTTCGTGTGTGGTGCCTGTCTGCTGTGTGTCGTGTTACTACATGTACAAGTTAACCACATGCAGAAACAGGGAGAGACAGCCAGTAACTATCTAGCATGACTCCCTTATTTTCCAGATGAGCCTGGGGCGGTGACAGGTGGAAGGGTGAGGAGTCAGCCAAGCTGCACAGCTCTTTAAGGACGTTAGAACTCGGGCTTCCTGCCTCCCAAGTGAGTACCCTTAACTACTGCGCAGCTCTTCTTTCACCGAAGGCTGGCCCACTAGATAATAAAATTTAAAAAAAAAAAAAAGGAAAAAAGATTTTTAAATGCCCCAGCTTATTTTCTCCTTTTACAATGAGGGACTGGGAAATAGAAAAGTCAGTGTTGTGTATGTGTGTCTGTGCACTCAGCACTAGAGATTTATTTATTTGTAATGTCGACTCCTTTAAGATTTTGATGGTCGTTTTCAGGTTCGTCATGCTGGGATAAAATACTCATGATAAGTAATACAGTTATCCCTCCCAATACCGAAAAGTACACAGATGGTCAAGTTCCACATCTGTGTTTGCATATAACCCATGCAGTCTTCCTGTGTACTTCACATCTAGATTACTCACAACCTTGTCATGTAATGTAAGTTGACTATTGTGTAGGGAGTATGACAAAGGAAAAGTTCATACGTCTGTAACAAATGAAACCATTGGAGATGAAACCGGAACTTCATTTTACCAGGTCTGAGTCAAGAGTGCTTGAATTCATAAATACAAACCCACAGATAGAGAGGTGACTAGTTCCTATATTCATCTGGTTCTCGTTTTGCGTATTCTAAAATAGCTTGTTTTTTAAGGCAGAAAACATGTTTGAGGAAGAGGGAATGAGGTGGTGGTAGTCAGGACTTCCTGGCAAAGTTTCTCGAAGGTGACATGCTGGACCACCACATAGTCCTTCATTGTAAAGTGCTACCACCCGCAGTTCTCAACCTGTGGGTCAAAAGGCCCTTTCTCAGGAGTCACATGTGCACATTACAAATAACAGTAGCAAAATTACAGTTATAAAGTGGCAATGAAAATAATTTTATGGTTGGGGTCACCAACCATAAGGAATTGTGTTAAAGGGTCACAGCATTAGGAACGTTGAGAACCACTGTTCTACACTGTAGAATGTTGAAGGACAGACATCCTTGGCCTCTGTTCACTAGATTCTAGGTACCACTCTCCTGTCCTGACAATGCAAAATGTTTGTGGACATTTTCAGATACCCTCCCTACGGGGGTGGGGGGTTGTCATAAAAATCGACTCTTGTTGAGAACAGATTGCTTTTAGGAATTAACCTGGGTAACTTGATAACCAGGGCACTAATGGCCAAGCCTGGAAACCTGAGTTTAATTCCTGGTCTCCACTCAATGTAAGGAGAGAACAGACTCCCAAAGTTGACCTCTGACTTCCGTATGCAGACTGTGGTAGGTGCTTTTGCCCCTGCCCCAGTAGATAAAATAAATGAATTAAACGCAATGGAAAACTAAAAGAATGTTTTTTGGCTGAATAAGCTTCAGAAATCTGCGTTTGAACAGGCATCTTTGTAAGCGTGAATGTCTAATCACTAGTGCTTCTGTTTTCCTTGTGTTCTGTAATGGTCATTAATGAAAGAAGATGAGTAGCTGTTGGAGTATATGCATGATGCTCTAGTAGCTGTACCTGTAATTTGTAGATGGGAAGAGGGGATGAGGACGGGCTTTTTGTTTAACACTGGCTTTGATACCTGTTCCCCACTTAGTCTGTGGATGTGTGAGGACTACCAGAGACATAAGATTTTTTACTGTCTCCTTAAAATGTAAAATCTGTAGGAGATGTGTATGGTTAGCATATCATTGGGTAAATAAAATTTGACACATATACCACACCTCCTCCCCCACTTCCTCGCCCCCCTGTTTAACTTTGAAAAAGGTACTGTAGAGCAGATACTCTGACATTAGACCTCTTGGTGGCTTCTGACAGGAAATAGTGCCATGACCATCCGCTTATGAAAATAGGTCATTTAAGCCTGCATAGGAATGGGGACTACAGTCCTAGAGAATGAGTGTATCTAATTTTGAAGAAAGAACATTTACCAAGGTGACCCTGGCAGAAGGAAGTCTTTTTCTTGTGTTTATGGTTCAAGAGTCTTATCTCTTGCTTCAGAAATTGTCAGAACTATTCCTTCTGCCTTATCCAATTTAAAAGATGAAAACTTAAAATTACTTGAGCCAAGTGATGGGAAAAATTGTGGTGTCAAGACCAATTTACTTGTACAAAATGGATTTATGGGCAAGTCATTAAGTAACAGGGAGTACCAAGGAAGCCTAATGAAGACTAATGCAAAGGATCTGGCTTTCCAGGTGATGAATAAATTGAGTTCGAGGCAACCATGCTTGTTCCATATAACTTCCAAAACATTCTTTTCAAGCCATCCAGCAGAATGTACTCTAGAGAGCAAAGAAGGGGCTTGCTCCCCTCATCCTTTCATGTGGCTTAAAGTCTTTAGAGAAGAGGGACTATCTTTTTTAAGGAGTGTAGATAGTGAGAGCCATCATGTAGTTGCTGGGAATTGAACTCAGGACCTCTGGAAGAGCAGACAGTGCTCTTAACCACTGAGCCATTTCTTATAGTGACACACATGGGGGGGGGAGGGCAAGTAAACTAAAAATAAAACTAGGAGTCCAGAACTATTGCTGTCTGCTGCCACCCGAAATAGAAGGAGGAGCCAAGCATATTCCTACTCAGGATTTTTCTGCACCCTCCTCTTACTGACCACGGTGCCCTCCAACATAAGAATCTAGGATCGTGTACACAGCTTCTCTGGTCCTTATCCAGGCCTGCTGACTGGACCCTCCTAATGGTCCACAGGGTTCTGGTTGGGGAAGCTAACCCAGAGCTCAAGCTCTGTTACCCAAGAAGGAATGTGGCACTGCATTCCACAGCTGTCTCCTTTTTGTGTGTGTAGATTTTACTTTCAGACCCAAACTACCCAGTGCCTTTGCTAAGGCTTCTTCTCTCTTTGCAGCTGGTGGGCTGTGTCATACTTGACTTAGGTGTTCAGAAATCCTCCTTTGGTATGCCATGTCTGGGTTCAGTATTCTCTTGGTAAACCTCTGTATATAATTCTACCCCAAAGCATATAGCCTTTATGAAATTGGTCTCTTCTGTGTTTTTTTCCCTCTGGAGAATAAACTCCAAGGACCCAGGGCCACATCTTACTTGTTGCACCGCTAACCTACACCTGACCCTTAGAAGGTATGCCATGAATATGTGGATTGCCCTAGGAAGACATTGATGGTAATTGAAATAAAGACAAGGTGTTATATATTTAGCAAGCTTAGAAGACTATTTCTGCTTTCCTAAAAGGAACAGAAAGCTAACATTTTAATGCACTAAATACTGTCAAACCTAGGTTTGTGTTTTTTGTTTCACTAGCTTTTTCATTCTAAAGTATAAATGGTGTTAAGTACAGGTGAAATTAATAATTCCTTCATTTGGGTGTTCTATTCCCTGCAACTGAAGTTATGAGCAGTTGTGAGTCATCTGTTATAAGTTCTGGGGATTGAACCTGGGTTCTCTGCAAGAAAAATACATGTTATTAGACTCTGAGCAATCTGTCTGACCCAACTGTAGACTTTCTAATGTAGAGGAATACAGTGATCCACATGTAGTCAGCATATGTGTTCATATGCAGTGGCGTAGTTTAAAGCACAGGTGCATTTACACTCATCTTTGGCCTTAGTTAAATATGTGAGCAGCAGTGGAAGTAAAATATGCACTTGTCTACATTGATTTTTCTGTACAGAATAAGATTATACGGAGATTCACCTTTTAAATAGGTGGCCTCCATTTTTCCTAATAAGTAATATTAAGCTGAAAAAATTCTACATTTACTATGAGCTAGGTTTTTAAAAAATGTGTGTGTGTGTGTACGTGTACATTGACTTTTGGAGGCCAGTGGTCTAGTCTACTGTACTCATGGTCTCAGCGAACCTGGAGCTCATTGTCTTGGCTGGACTACTGGCTAGCAAGCCCCTGGGATCCTCCTGTCTCTGCCCCCTAGTGCCAGAGTTATGGAAGTGACCCAGTGTACTATTCATGAAGCTGTGGATCAGGTCCTAATGCGGAAACAGCAAGCACTTTACCCACTGAGCCATCGTGCAGCCCTGCTAGGTTTTGGTTTTGGTTTTTAATGCAAAATAGATCTTTTTGTATTTTGGATTGTACATGAAGGTACTAGAGTTGTGGGATTTGACCTCTGATTGGAAGTAACCCCAAGACTCAAGAGATGAGTCTGGGTCTTCAAAGTCAATAGTATCTCTAGAAGTAGTTAGCTAAAAAACAGCATTTGTGCAAAATACAAGTGTGAGACTTGTAGATGAATGGAAACATTTGTTTTTACTAAACTCGAAAAGTACTGAATCTGTTACAGTATTTACTTGCCATTTTTCTCTTTGCACTCAAAACAACATAAATAAAGTTGTTGTATGGCCAGAGTCTTGGATAGTAGCAGTTGTAATTTTAGCTTTCTGTTAAGATTATGAAGCTAAAATTAAAAAAAAAAATGAGCTAGCCGCTCAGTGGAAAAGTTAAAATTTGCTGAGCAAAATAATCAGTTGATGACTTTAAAAAAATCTTTGCGGCTTTGAGGGTAGCATCTGGGGATGGCCCGAGTGATCATTTCCAAAATTTTTATTTGATTTGATTTGAGTACTTCTTGGGTAAAGAAAATTATTCTCCTTAAGTTATTGTCCCTTTGGTTTGTTCATGTTCCTTAGCGCACAGTGTTTGACTTCCTGATTCTGAGTTCCTGCAGTGAAACTCTGGCTTAGATTTGGTGATTGCTTTGCACAGGCTGTACATGCACACTTTTGTTGAATTGATAAGAAATATGCCATGTAGCATTGTGGCTTTACCAGGTAGCTAACCCTGCATGCATGGTCATGGAGAGCATCTTCACAGCGCTGACTGCATTGGGTGGATTTACTTGGAGTGAAGTCAACAGTGCTGGTTAGAAGGATGTATAGTTTTGATGGAAAACAGAAATGTAGAATTGAGAGTGGGGTGAGTATATCTGTGCCAACTTTTAAGTCTTACGATACATAAGACCTACGCAGCTGCATAAGAGTTGTTGCTGAACTTCACTGAAACAAAAACCAATTTCTAGTCTATGATTTTTGCTTGTGACTAGTATTTTCTTCTATTTAGTGAAATATTTTTGAGTGTTAGCTATTGCATAACAAGGTAAAGTTTGAAAGACATGATGGCCAACTTTTATATGCCTGGTCCAGTTAATTTGCATTTGCAGTGCTCTGTCTGTGTTTTAGACTCCTAGGTGTGAATTCTCAAGACTTTCCCCTTGGTACTGAGAGCACTCCCGCCGTAATTATAACTGAAAAATTCAAAATCTAATTTAACGATCCGTGACCGTAAGCGCGGTGTTTATCAACCTGTAAAGTGAAGGTAGAGACCTGTCAGAGCTGGGGGGGTGGCTGGCAGGAGAGTGTGCTGAACAAGCACAGTGGCCTCAGGCCCTGCACCCGTGTGGAAAGCTTGGTGTGGCAGCATGCCCTGTAACTCCAGCACTGGAGAGCAGAGACAGGCAGGTAGGGCGCTCGGTGGTTCCCTGGCCAGCCAGTCTAGCCAAATCGGTAAGTTTGGGGTCCAGTGAGAAACCCTGTCTCAAAAATAAAGTGGACAGAGACTGAGGAAGGCCCGCAGTACCAACCTCTAGCCACCACGCTCTGTATGGGTGTCACTTTTTCACACACACAGTTTAAACGAGTCAGTACATGGAAGTGCTTGGAAGAGCGTTGGTGTCTGCTCACTGCAGGTCTCAGTCAGGACTTCTCGGGGAAGGGTTAGATACCAGTTGCTCACAACTTTGGGCCTGCTTTGTATAATGTTGTCTTTAAGTTGCATTTAACTTAAATATCCTGTGGTATTTTTGTTTCACTGCAGTTTGGTACACGTTATTTAATTTTTCTACTCTGTTTTCATCAGTAAAATGGGAATGTTACACCTTCCACGGTTCTCGCAGGGACTCCAGATGTTAACAGAGTTATCAGCATAAAACAAGTGTCCATGCATTGACTGGGCTGAGCTGATGGCGGCTGTAAGGTGTCATGTTTGACACAGCAGGACAAGTGATTAGCAAAATAGCTCCAAGGCGGTGCCGTGGCCTGTGCTGCCGGGCTGGGTGAGGTATAATGCAGTTGTCATGTGTAGCAATACATCATACAAAGTCCTTTGATGGTTGATTCTCTACAGATACAGTAAAGGCTCAAGAGTTTTCTTTTGCTTTTTGGTGAATAACTTCAGTGTGTATGTTTGTTGCTCTTTCCTATTTCTGATCAGGATTGTTAAAAATGAGTCTGCGGAAGCAAACCCCTAGTGACTTCTTGAAGCAGATCATCGGGCGACCAGTTGTGGTGAAATTAAATTCTGGCGTGGATTATCGAGGTAGTATTTTTATGTTTGATCCTAACTGGTATAACTAAAATAAGAAAATGTGAAAACCTCATAAATGTACCCAGTCGACTAAGTATGTTGCTCGTTGACGGTTTTACCATCTTCTACCTCTGAGGTGGTTCCTTTTGTAATAAGAAGCTTGCCAGCAGTGTGTGCTTCTGACATGCGGTGTTCGCGTGAATTCTCTCTCCCGTCTGTTCTGAGATTGCGCCTGCCCAAGTTCCTGATACTAGCTTAGGAGTCACAGTCAACACTGCTGTGAAGATCTGGGGACCAAAGAACACCTGGGCTCAGCAGCATTTGTTTTTGATGGCAAGCTGTTATTTAGACAATCATTTTACATCATGACTTTCTCAGCCATACAATATATATCCAAAGATGCTTTTCTGTTCCTATAGAGACCACTTTTTAAGGAGCTCTGGGTGATGGCTTGTGATCCCAGCACAAAAGACAGGAGGATTCAGAGTTTGAGGATAGCTTTGGCTACATCTCATTTTGAGGCAAGCCTGAGCTACATAAGACCCTGTTTCAAAACAAAAACCTAAAAAGGTAATAAAGACTTCTGAAAACAAGGCAGAGGCCGCTACGGGTGGACTTGGTGCTTTATAGGGTTGGAGCTGTAGCTCAGAGCTTGGGTTTGAGTCTCAGCAACTTAGAAAAATAGCACAGAATAACATCAGATTCTGTCTTAAAACTTATGAAGTTTCTACTCTTCTCAAATTAAGATGTGCTAAACTACTTAGACTGTTTTGTAGAGAGTGATGACTAATTCATCAGCAAATTTTTATAGCCATTTTTTCTAAGTTTTTTCTTTCCCCACACATTTACATGTACCCCAGCATGTGTTGATTACTTTAATACATTGTCACTTTGTTTTCCATAAAGCCTGTGAGATTTTGTGGCTATTCTCACCTAGGATGTGAGGAGCTAACACTTCATCAAGCTTGACTGGAAAACTTTGTTAAGAAATCACTGGAGGGTCTGGACATCGGCTTAGCATGTCAGAGCACCGGCTGCTCTTGCAGAGGACCCAGATTCATTTTCTACCACCCACGTGGCATCTCACAACTGACTGTAACTCCAGTTCCAAGGGTTCTGATGCCACCTCTGGCCTGTATGGGCACCAGACAGTGCACATGCTGGCACAATACTCACACACATAAAACTAAAATATTTAGTAAGGCACTGGGGTCCCAGCAGAAGGAATAGGAGTTCATGTAGGAGGGCTCTGTCCCCAGCACTGCAGGAATGAAGGGAAGGGCTGGAGGGAGGGCTCTGCAGGGATGAGAGCAGGCAGTCCCAGTCCCACAGTGGCCGGCTCCCAGCCTGAATCCAGCTCCAGGGATCCAATACCTTTGTCCTCTACACATACACATCATTGAAAATAAAGTGGAATCTTAAAAATAAATGAATGAGTGAATAAAGGGGGAAATCACGTTTTAGTTTTTGGCATTAATGGCTTATAGGCCATGTTTTTTGTTTGGTTGCTTGCTTTTAAGTAAGGGTCTCACTATGACACCCCGCTGTCTTCAAGCATGTTCTGTCTGTGTTGGTTCCCTCCCACCTCCTGCTCACCAACAATGATAGTGACATCACTCATGGCTAATCCCATCTCAATAGTCTATGCCTGTGCTTTAAATGTGGTGTAGAGAAGAAACAAGCTGAGGTTCTGTCTTGAGTTGTGGCCTTGAAAGTTGACACTCTGGTCTGGTTTTTTGAAAATTTACCACGTCTCATAGGATTCTGCTCAGGTAACATCTTTGGCTCTGTGTTAGAATAATGGCTGTGTGATCCACCTTGCCCAGTTTTTAGCCGTAAACTTTGGGTAAGTTCAAAGGAGGAAATAGACTTGGGATTTCCGTGTGCCTGACAGCTGGTAAGGCAGACGCATCGTACGGAGTACTTTTTGAAGAGGTTAGCTGTATTATCCCTTGTTGTTCTGTTTATAGAAGTAATAATGCATGCTTTAGTTTGTTGCTTAGATCTTCCAGGCAGGTGATGGACAGCAAGGATTCCCTGCATTCTACTGTGTGGAGATAATTCCCCATGCCACATAGGAGGGTCATGTATACAGTCTGACTTTTTTTCTTACTACACTAAACAATAATTTTCTAACAAGAAAGAAAAGGGGCTGTGTGTGGTGGTGCACAAACTCAGCCTCAGCTCTTGGAGGCAGAGAGGGCAGAGTTGGTCTACATAATGAAGGGAAGAAGGGGGAACCAGCATCCTGTGATGCTCTCCAGCTTTGGAGAGTTCGCTTGTTTCTGCTGTTTCACCTCTTGCTCTTGGAGAAGAGTGGGGTTACAGCTTTAACATCCTGAGCAGGTTTTTGTTTTGTGTTTGGTTTTGCAGTGTGGGTGATTGAACCAGGGCCTTACACGTCCTAGGCAAGTGCCCTACAGCTGTGCACAGTTGCCACCTCCCGCCCTTTTTAGCTTTTCACTTTTTTAATGAGACTCGGTATTTTTCCTAACAGTGGGTAATGGTGACATTATGTTTTGTATTACCCTTTTGTCTGATTTCATATCATAGTGTGAAAGTTTCTTCCTAGTGTGTGACTGCTTTAAATGTAACATAGGAGAGAAGAAACAGTCTTAAGCCTGGCTAGGAAGTTGTTGTTCTTGATAGTTGACAGTCCAGTCTGATCCTTTGAAAGCTTACCGCTTCTCATAGGATTCGGCTTGGTTAATGTCTTGTGCTCTGATTACACACACACAGTTTTGAAAAGAAACCTCTGTTTAGAGGATAATGGGGTAGAAGCAGAGAGCGAGGAGCATATTAATGAAGTTAAGGTTTTAAGTGGAACCGTTGACTTAGTTAATTGAATTGAATCTGTAGCATGTTTTTATTTAAAATATCTTTAGATCAGAGGCTGAGAATTAGAAGCTTACTGGTTTTATCTTTTGAAAAAAAAGTCATCTGGTCAGATTTTAGAAATTTTTACTATTTTAGCACAATTAATGATTCACTGGACTGTTTTCCTTGAAAGCTCCCTGGAATGTTGGTAGCCATTTTTCTCCATTAGTTTTGACTTTAAAATAGTATAACTCTGACAAACAGAACGCAATGTGTTGTAATGCAATATGTTACTCTCTGTTCTCAAGCTGCTCTTTGCTGGGAGTCACAGCTTTGAGATGTTCTTTCAGAAGCACCTGCTGTCTATTATCTTAACAGATTGTGGAGACTTCCTCTTCACCCCGAGTACATTCATCTGGTGCAGTGCATGTTGTGAAAGAGGGAGATAAATCTGCCAGATCTGTATTTCACTTAGTGGCTAAAGTAACAAATGTCACTGGGATGGAGGCTCATTTGTCCATGCACAGTTGCCATGTCTGTCCCTAGCTCTCAGAGAAGGGTACTTTGGTTGGAATATTCTAATGCTTATACTTTTGTGAAGGGTTTTTAAGTTGCTGTGGTGATCACACATACCAGGAGGGGAGTGACAGTTGGCTGCCTGTCTTGGAGTAGTGGACGCATGGCTCCTCATGCTATGCCCGTCCGGCCTTCATTCAGATGGCACAGAGTAAAGGCGCCTTTTGTGCTTAAGCCTATTGAGTTTTGTTTACAGTGTGAATTTTCATATTGTGTGTCTGAAGGCTAATGAATAAAGTGATTGTTGGTTCTAAGATATACCCTATAATTTTCAATTCTTTCTTACTTTTCTCCAGGGGTCCTGGCCTGCCTGGATGGCTACATGAATATAGCACTGGAACAGACGGAAGAGTATGTAAATGGACAGCTGAAGAATAAGTATGGGGATGCGTTCATCCGAGGAAACAATGGTAACAGCTTCCTCTGCAGTATAGTGTTTGGAATAAGCTGTTTCTGCTTGTAATGGAGAGCACTGGGAGTCTCTAGATAATTGTAAACTCCCTGTCGCGTTGGTTGCTTGCTGTGTTCTGTTTTAGGTTGTTAGGATAAGCTGTTTCTGTTTGTGAGAGGAAAGAGAATTTACCATGGAATTTTGGCAGTAGAAATTTTCTTTTTCACTCTATTGGTGAGGAGCTGAGGGGTATTGGTTTACTGATCAGGGCCCTCCTGTCTTACATAATCATTTCCTGTACTCTCCCAGGACCATCTGTTAAGTAGAAGCTATTCCTATGCCACCTTCACAGCCCTCGGCACTTTGCCTGTCCTGTCCTTCTCTATTAAAGACTCAGGTGCCTGCTCTGGGCTCTTTGCCTTTCAGTCTATCAGGAGTGGCAGGTAAAGAGAGCATGGCTCTCAAGCTCCAAGGCTCAGCCCCTGCCATGCTTGCTTTGCCTATTTACGTCACCTCATTTCAGAATACAAATTGTTGCTAAAAATCACATTTGAATACTTTGGGGCTGGGGAAAGCATCAAAATGACTAGAAATTAATCTTCAGCCCACTTTTAGGTCCCATCCCCAAGTGGAACTCTTTTCTTTTCCTCTTTCTTTCGTTCTTTCTTTTGTTTTCTTTCTTTCTTTCTTTCTTTTTTTTTTGATTTCTTCTGAGTATGAGAATCTTCTAATAGCTTTAAAAATAAGGGTTTGTCAGGAACTAAATATCCTGACTTTTATATACATCTCTTGCTTGCATTTCAGTAGAATTTCTTCTATTTCATATTATTTTTAGTTGACTTCCTTCTTTTGCTTGGAAATATGATGGCCCTGTCTCCCCTCAAGACAGCTGATAGCCACACACAGCAAGACATAGTCCTGTGGTGACACCCACCCGCTGTCTGGTTTCTGGCTGTTCTCATACTCTGATTACCCCTCTGTGCTGTCATTAGGAAGTTGTCGTTACCCCACAGCTCATGCTGGGTTCACGTAGTCTGTGCTGGGCTCTTTGAGACGTCTACTGTTCACTTTGAGCAAGTTTGTCAGTTTCTGAGGATGTGTGGGATGGGAGAAGGGTGCACATTAAATAATAGCTTGGCCAGTGCCCAGTTGCCCCCTTTTTTTCTGTCTCCATACAGCACACATTCTACTGTGCTCAGTATGATTAAATTAAACATTGGATGGCACCAAAGGTTGATAATGATATAGCAATCTCAGAAAAGGACTTTGTTGTCTTAAAAATATCTTCTCATTTTTTTTCTCCCGTGGAAATTATAAAAGTAAACTACAGTTTATACTAGTGAGATACATGAAAGTATGCTCTGTGTGTGTGAGAGAGAGAGAGAGAGAGAGAGAGAGTTTGCCTCATGCATGTAAGCAGTTGGTCGTAAACTGTTTTGTAGGTGCTAGGGACCCAGCATTGTTGTTCTGTAAAGTCTGCAGGTACACTTTACATGATGAGCCATCTTTCCAGCCACATGGCCTAATCATTCCTAATCTGAGCTCTAGCCTGAAATTAGCGGATTCAAAGTCAGTACCATGGCATAGGTAAGACTAGCTGTGATCTTTTAAGATGTCAGAGCTGGGTTTAAACTCAGAACTCACAGCGGCCTTCCATTGCGTGATATAAGAAGTCTTTAAAGTATGCAGAGGTGTGGGCCAGGACCCACCTGCCTTTAAAACTGCTACTGTAACACTCCAGAGTGACTGTTAATTCTTTTTTGTCTTTTCAGTGCTGTACATAAGTACACAGAAGAGAAGGATGTGAAGACACCAGCAAGCGGTTCCTTTCAGAGTTGGATATATTTTATTATGAAGTGCTTTTTGGTTCTCTTATGGCTTTAGTTGACTTATTTCCATGGTGGTTGGTGGGCTTTTGTATTTTTTTAATTGACATTGGAATATGATAGAGGAGTTACATACAATACAGATTGAATCTTAGACTTTTCACATTTATGTTTCATTCTCTTATTTCTGTCTGTACAGAATGCTAACATTAAAAAAAAATTCATTTCTCCAGGATTATTTTACCTAAGGTTCCAGTATTGTCATTTTATTGATTGATTATTTATTCAGCTGACTGGGTGGTCCATTCCTGAGCCTGGGATGCAAACATTCTGAGGCATCCTTCATCTCTCTCTTTCTGCTCACCCTCCACAGTGTTTAAAGCAGGTAGATGAAAACCTAGGAAGGCATATGGTTTCAGCCTTGGTCTAGAAAAAGACAAGAGATCAGAAATTCAACTGTTCATTTGGTCACCTAGCTAGAAAACAGGATTAGAAGTCTAGCGGGGCTATCTCCACAAAGGATCGACTGTTGATCTGGACATTGTAAAGGTTGGCCACGTTACCATAGGATTACATTAGGCAGTTGCTTGGAGTCCTGGACCCAGCATGCCAATCCTGCTGGGCAGCTGAGACTTCTTACATTGAATTGTTCCCTGTCAGGAGTGTTAGCATCGGTGGTTTGGTATGTCCAAACGGGAGGAGCTCAGCTGTTCCTGTGTAACCCTGGCTATGGTTGCCATGGAGTGAAACCCAGTGTCTAAACTCAGCTTCCAAGTGCCAGGCTGTGGCAGGGAGAGTTCCTCCTACCTCTTGGTTTGGCAAGTGGCCTTGGGGAACAGGCTGTATTGTAGCAAAATGTTGTGTGGCACAGTCAAAGCTTTCAGGTGATGTGACTCCTGCTGTGTTTCTAGAGACTATATTTGGGTGCTTTGGTTATGTGGACACTGGAAGACCATGGGTGGTGTTTTGGCTTTCTTCATCCCTCTTCAATGTAAGCAAAATCCCTACTTCAGGAGGGGATTGTGTTTTGGAACAGTTGTCCTGGCTGAAGGGTGGGAGAGCATGCTTTCTGGAAAGGTGTGTGTGTGTGTGTATGACATTTGTCTCATTTAAACAGTAATCAGAAACAATTAATAGCTCAGGAAAGAAGAGAAATGTTTTGTAAGGTTTGATGGTGTGCACACTGAAAATAAAACACTTTATCCTACGCTTCAGTAATTCATCACTTCCTGACAGGGGCTTGAAAAGGGACCAGTGTGTAAGTACAAATCACCAATTTCTCCTTTATAAATGGCTTCTCTTAAGGAGAAAATGGATGTCTCAGAGTGGAGCACACATGTTCTCATTTGTTTTGTAGAGTGTGAGGCTGCCAGGTTACTGTGTGCCTTCATTCACTCAGTCAGCTGCTCCTGAAAGCAATTCTGTTATCTCCCACCAGTCCGTAGCATCCTGGCTTTGCTCACTTCTTCCCTGACCTCTCCTCCAGCATGTAAGTCTTTATTTCCCTCTTGCCATTTCTTGCTTAATAGCTGCAGTGTAGTGTTTTCATCCACGAACCACTTTTAATCAAGATGGACTTTGGGAAATGCTACAATTTTTATGGTAATAAAGAACCATATTATGCACCTGAACCAGCACATGTTGTCCCCTGTGCATGCCTTCATGTGATAGAGTTCTGAAACAAATTGTAAATGCTAAAATTACTTTTTCTTAACTGTGCTTTCCTCATGGTCCACGAATGGTTTTCAGTTGGATTGTATAAAAGACAATTGTTCTAGGGTGAAATTTTTTTCACTTTAATAAATACATTTTCCTTGTCCCTATGCCCCCAAACTATAGTTGCTACCGTCTTTCTCTTGGGCTGTGACAAAAGAGAATGTTTAGCGGGAAACAAAACTTGTGCTTGGTTTCTAGATTACCTAGCTTCACATTTTGTTTTGGTCTGTGAGCTATTCCTTGGCTAATCTTCCAGGCTGAATGGATTCTTACTTCAAAAGTGTTTATCCCAAAACAGAGCTGTTGACAAGTACAAATACAGATGGCAGGCATGTGGTCTGATTTTCATGTTCTCCGCTCAGCATTCAGAGATGGTTCACATCTTGAGCTTCTAGTTTGAGGCAATATAGAGTGTGTGTTAGGAGTTCCTAATTATGTGACGAGCAGTAACAAATGCTTTAGGGATTTCTTTAAGGTCTGGAAACAGCAGCAGCAACTTGTGTGTGAGGCCTATCACCCTGGAGGGTATGGCTGACTTCATTAGGAATAAACTGTGTGGAAAAATTGTGTTTGATATACACAGTGGCTCTTGGGTGGTGGCATTCCAAGCCAAGGACCCTTCACTACAGGGTGACACACATGCCCATCTTTGTCCTGACTTTTGTAAGAAAATGATGCTCGAGAGTATTAGCTTGTTCTTGTGGAAGGAGCTCAGCCATGCTGTGGCCAATCTACAGTAGTTACTGTGTTAGGTTTTTTTTTTTCTTACACAAAAACAAAGCATTGGTGAAAAGACGAACTGCAGTTGTTCTCTCCCCTGATCTTCTAGAGGCTCTGCTCAGCCACATCCATCCTGTTCTAATAAGGGGCTCTTGACCACCAATGAGCCAGCTTCTAAGAGTACAAGATAAGCTGTGCTCTGATTTGAATCCCAGTGTTACCTTTTTCCCCGTCTGGCAGAAGAGCCATGATTGTTTCCATTGGCCAACCAGCTGTGACTCTCTACTGAAGTCCACTTGCCTAAAGGGCAGGGTGGACAGTATGCATCCCTTGGGTGCTAGGACAGGAGATAGTCCCAAATGATGCTTCCTGTATCCCTCTAAAAAGTTAGGGGAGGTGTCCAGGGGAAGGGATTTAAAGAAATGATGTTGGTAATGAGCCCCTATCAAAGGGCAGCTGTGGACCAGCTCTCTATTGCCCTTCTGTGGAACAGAGGAGTCATTGAGACATGTGCCCCATAGACGATGGGAATTTACTTGAAATGTGGTTATTTATGGGAGAAGTATGTTGTGCTGTCTTTTTTAGATGGGCCAGAATCTTGAAAATAGTTCATAAGTGGGTTTGATCATCTCAACTATGTTCATACCTTTCAATTTCAGATAAACTTGAAATTGGAGAATTTTGAAATCTGATTATTTGTTTTCTCTTTCTGTTTTTATGCGTTTTTATCTATCTAGCAAAAACCAGATTTTTTTTATTTAACTAGGTTGCCATGTCCCCCACCCCAGTTTGAATAGCGTCATTTGCAGGATTGAAGGGTTTTATTTTCTTGTTAGTAGTTTGAGGGCTATTCAGCAGACAGAAGTGTGAACATACCCTAGAACTTCATGAAAGCACACAACATTTGAACAATTGAAATAGAGTAGTTTTCAAGGCCTACTTTACCAAGTAAATAGTCAAGTCCATGCGGACTCTTATTCAAAGCCTTTTAATGAAAATAATGGTAGTGTTTTGGGCAAAATATACTTATAGCTAGGTTAAAGGAGAATTCAGTTTGTGAAAGCCTCTAATTTCAGAGAAATAAGTTTATTACCAAAAACTGTTAACGTTAGTCCAAATCATTATTCAGTGTTACTATCAGAAGCCCCATTGAAATTACAACAATAAAGGAAAAGCTACAAATTTGTTATGTGTATTGTTGAGTAAATGGCAGGGCAGGACAGCTTTTCTCCAACTGGTATAGCGTAGACAATCTCCAAATCCTGAAAGTTTGAAACAACCCATTCTTTTACTTCACAGGGGCCAATAGGTAAAGCTCTACTCCCTGTGTTCATGGGCAGAGTATCAAGAATCATTTCCCTAGCTCTTGTGGTTTTGCTTAGACTTGATGCCACCCAATTACCAAGCAAGTTACGTGGCCATAGTTTAAGTTTTTCCAGGATAGTGTCATTCTTTCATGAACTTAGAGAGAAAGCCAGAAATGCTGGTGAACCACCGTGTGTGTCAGTCATGCTCCTCCGTGGAGACAGAACTGGTGATGTGTACGCAGGGCTGTGTGAAGGGACTGCCAACTCCAGACAGAACTGGTGATGTGTACGCAGGGCTGTGTGAAGGGACTGCCAACTCCAGCGCCGTGCAGGGTAGGCCTGCTACAGAATACTTGGAGTTTAGGCTCCAAGTTTTTCCTGTTAGATACCCTTCCTCTTCTAAGAAGGTCAGTGTTTTTATTAAAATGCAGGGCAAGGTGAAGGGTATGCTCTTTGGCTCAGTCTTTTTTTCTAGGGTATTAATCTCATTCATAAAATTCTCGTGCAAATACAGTAGTGTTTGATCACATATTTGGATCTTGTAGCCTAACCCATTCATCACAAAATCAGCCATGTGTTCACTATATCCTTTGCATTATGGATGTCCTTAACAGTCCTACATGAAGCGTATAGAAGCAGAGTCCAGTGAGATTTTTATTGCACTAAAAAGGAAGTCCTTTCTTTAAGACCAAGTTCCCGAGTCCTGTGTCCCCATTGTCTTACTCCATAAGACCAAAGACAAATAGTGGCAGCTCTTTCGTGACTCCAGAAGCTGGGTCTAGGGGGATTGTTCCATGCCAGGTGGTCTGATGTATTTCTGGGTTTCAGTGGAAGCAGAAAGGAGAACAGCAAGGCCAGTGTATCTTCTGTAGGTGGACGATGGTGGAGGTTTTAGTCTGCATCACCAAGTTTCATAGTAAATGTGTTTCAGAGGTATGCGTTGTGTGACCTCAGAACAGTATGATTTAGGTCTCTATGGCTTGCTTTTCAGTGTATCCAAAACCCCTTGCAGGAATCTTTACCCCAAGAGTGAATGTACGGACCCATTGTTTCCTTCTGACCACATGATCTTTAGTGGGTCTGCTTCAGACCCTTCACCACTCCTCTGGCACTCTAGCATAGGTGCAGACAGTTCTAAGGAGGTTTTCCCAGCATATCAGGAACACAATAGAGGAGCCTTCAGAACTAATCCCGCATTCTCCCTTCGTGGTCACTAAAAAAGGCCTTTTTTTTTCAGGTGAAGAAACTTGAGACAGAGATTCTAAGTTGCCAGGATCATCTAGGGAGTTGCTGCAGCCAGAAAACCCACAGTTTGGTCTCACGCTTGAACACTGGGTGCTATTATTTCTATCAATAAATCAAGTTTCTTTCTTTCTATTCATGGAACATAGTCCCATGATGTACACATAGGCTGCTGTCTTCCACATTCAAAGATGCTGCAGTGATTTGTTATTGCAGTGCTGTGCATGGTAGGGAAGAACAACAGGTGGCCAGTATTCCTTTACGTGCCAGGCCAAAGCAGAAAACCACCCCCTTGGTGTCTACACAGGCACCGTTTGCAGAGACCGGTAGTTTTTGAAATGCCCATTTCTTAAATTTTATTTTTTTCCTCTCTAGAATCTCCCTAGTTCTAATTATTACTCACCAGTCTGCACCTTAGCTGTGTCTCCAAACCAGGGGCTGTGCGTCGTCAGGCCTGGGAATACAGACTGGAGACAGGCTGTGAATCTGTCTCCTTTTCCTCCCTAGTCCAACTCTAGTTCCATTTGTTGTCCTATAAAACAGGTTCTTTCACTCATAAATGTCCACCAAAGGCTTCTTGAGAAAGGCATCACCAGCTTGTTCTTGGAAGGTGCTGGGAAATTTGTAGGGTGTAGGGCTGAATAGGAGATTTTAAGTCATTAGGACATGAATTTTGAAGGGTGTATTAGAAGTCCTCCCCTTCCTCCTGTTCTTTGCTTCTTGGCCACCACAAGGTAAGTAGCTTTGCTTTCTCTCCCTGCTAAGCTGTTCTACCTCACAAGCTCAAAGCAACAGGGACACCTGATCGTGGGCCAGAAAGGCTGAGAATAGTCATCTTATTCTCAAGTGTTTTATTACTGTCAAAAAGCTGTCTCGTAGTCCTGTCACGTGACCCCTTTACCCAGTTTCCCCACTCCTTCATAATGCTTATAGCAAGTGAGTGCTCTCCAGCCGCGACCACGTATGTTTCCAGTCCTACCTTCATCTTCAACCAGGCCATGCTGTGTGTTTCACGTTAAGCACATCTTATTTTGTGTTTTAGTTACAGTTTTTCTTTTGATCCTGTTTTTAAAATGTAGCACACTTAAGAAACATTTAAAATTCTTCATTGAAACTGATCACTTTGTAAACTGAGGAAATTACAGGACATCCAGTGGTGTAAATAGCCCTGACCCAGTGCCGTAATAACCTCTGGGTGAGCAGAGAGTGAAGCATGTATTTTAAGAAATTTTCAGAGCTGGAGGTGTAGCTCAGTTGTCAGGGTGCATATTTTGTATGCATGAGTTGCTTTGTTTGACCTCAGGAACATACAACACACCCATTCACACACACCAGGTAAAGGGTCAGGAAACTGTTACCCAATTTAGCTGTGCTTTCCTAACCAAACATGCTCTATCTCTTCAAAGAAGTGGAGTTAGTGTAAGCCTGTAGGAATCCAGCTGAAATGATCAAGTCAGAAGATGGAAGCTTGAAAGCATTAAAAACCAGTGCAGCCACATCATTCCCCAGGTTGCCCCTGATTCGTTAGTTCAGTACTAGGGATTAAACCCTGGACTTAAGACACCAGGTAAGCACTATTGTCAAGCTATACCCCTAAGGCCTTCTACTTTCGTATTATTTTTTTATTAATGTAGCTGTTCCCCAAGCTTCCTGTGAGGGTAAGGGCGTGTGGGCTTTTTACATACTGTAGACTGTTATCAAGTGGGTACCAGGTGGGAGACCTGGGTGCTTTAAGGAGGTTGAATGGAGTGTGTTTCCCATGAAGCATGTGTATGTGAGAGGTAACATCTGGAGTTGAGGGTGCCCTGCCGGGATATTAGAAGCACCAAGGATGGCCACTGTGTGACTCAATGGGGAGAGCATGCTCATCAGTGAGTGTGCAAAATGTCCCCCATGGGCTCATAGGTGTCAACACTTGGCCCCTAGCTCTTTGAAGAGGTCATGGAAACTTCAGGAGGTAGAGCCTGCCTGGAGGAAGTCAGCAGCTACGAGTGGGGCCATGCCCTTTCAGACTGAGTGCGACCGTCCTCAGGGGTTTTATCACAATGATGAGAAAAGCACAATATGTGAGCAAGTGACAGGAATTGTGGAGAGAGTAGCTGTCATCTTGGCATGCTGACCAGAATAAAGTGGGAAGTGTAGCCAGGTATACCACAGCTGTTACAGAAACAGCTCTCAGAAAGCTCAACATCAAATGTTTCAGGAACTTTTGTGACATTTCATCCAGTGCACACCTGGAAAGAGAAGGAAAACCTTTGGAGAGACGTTTTGTTGTGGTAACTATACACATTCAATTTGGTTAATTTGCACAAGAACCCAGTATGCCTCTTAACATCCTGAGAGTGAGGAGATACAGCCAGATGTGGTGGGACACGCCTTTAAACCCAGTGTTAGGAGGCAGAGGCAGGTGGACCTCAGTGAGTTCAGGGCCAGCCTGGTCTACAAATCAAGTCCAATACAGTCAAGGCTGCACAGAGAAGCCCTGTCTAGGAAGCACCTTGCTACATATCATCTCAGCTGCTAAGAAACAGGGCAGAAGTTCACACACACCTAGGGTTCTGCCTTCAGAAACAGCCACCTGAATAAATCAAGAAGGCCAACCCCCCTCATACTGGGCTTTTCAGAACCAGAACGACAGAGACAGGCATGTTTGCGATTGAGACTGACTTGATAACACATGGTATGAAGGCTGGCAGCCAGGCTCATATTTTATTTCCTCAGACCATTCCTAGGTGAGCAACAATCCACCTAACTGCAGACTTCTCCAGGCTAACTCCCATCTGGTGACACCGATGCCTTTAATGCACAAAACAGCCTGCAGGTGACAGAATCTGGGAGCATGTGAATGAGTGAGGAAAATGAGATGTGGGCAACCTATGTATTTAGAGAAAGGAAGCAATAGGCCAGTCACAAACTTGAGGTTAACACCTTGAAATAGGCATTAGGGTGGGGCTTGGGGGCAAGGCTGATGGTCATGGATTTTTGTTTTTTAAGGTAGCAGTATGGGTTTGGGTGTGTTTTGTTTGAAGAGTGTCTATGTAGCCCTGGCTGGCCTTGAACTCACCATATGAGCCAGGCTGATCTTTAGCACATAGTGATCCACCCGGCTCTGCCTCTTTAGTACTGTATTAAAGGTGTGTGCCACTATGCCTGGCTAACACTATGATTTTAGACAGGTCATGACTACAGAATATTTTCACTAAGTGTCTAGAGCACTGAACTAGAAGGATATAGCCTACTGTAGCATCATTGTTGTCAGACTCCTGGATTGTTACCACAATCCTGTTAATTGTCTCAAGCAGGTAACTCTCTGGCTTGGAGTGCACCTCTGAGTCCCCAGAGCCAACCCATCTCATCATCATGGTCTCAATCCTTACAAGACACTGAACAGTGTCTCAGCTCAGTGCAGAAAACCAGCTGAGTAGTTAGTGTGATCAGAAGACTAGCAAGGGCTTAAAAGAAAAGGCTGAATACATAAGCAGCTGTGTGGCAGCTGTGCTAAAAGGGCCGGCGCCTTTCATAGCCGCTCACTGTCTTCATCAGGGAAGGGAAGAAAGGGCTCCTCGCTTGACAGGGAACCCATAGGACCTGGGTTCCGCTCCTGGCACTCACATTGGACAGTTCACAACTGCAAGTAACTCTAGCTCCAGAGAACCTGACTCCCTCTTTGGACTCCTGCAGGCCCCAGCATTGATATGCACATACCCACACACAGATACACATAATTAAAAATAAGCAAATCTAACCTGGCATGGTGGCTCATGCCTTTAATCCCAACACTAGGGCAGGAGGATTGCTGTGAGTCTGAGGCCAGCCTGGTCTACAAAGCTGTGTTTTTTGTTGTTGGTTTGGTTTTTCAAGGCGGGGTTTCTCTGTGTAGCCTTGTCTGTCCTGGACTTGCTTTGTAGACCACGCTGGCCTCGAACTCACAGTGATCCACCTGCCTCTGTTTCCCTGAGTGCTGGGATTACAGTGTAAACCACCATGCCCAACTAAAAAGTAAATCGTTTTAAAAGAGCAACCAGAATAAGAACAAAAGCAGTAACCTGGGGACAAAACATTTCAGAGTCTGGAGGTTTTTCATGAAGGTTTACACTGCTTGGGAGACCCAGAACTATTACCTACTGCTCTTGGACAGAATTCTTGGCCTGGATCACCCAAGCAATCTTGCAGTGTTGTTTTCTAATCTGGTGCATGTTGTCCTGTGATAGTATGGGAAATAAAATCCATTTAGCAGGCAAAGTGTTGTAAAAAGATTAAATAGAAAAAAGTCTGTGTGAAACGGAGTAACTTTTAGTATTTTCATGTTAAGCTCTGGTCTCCATCGTATCTCAGGTGTGGCTGAAAACCTGGAAAGCCACTGCTTAAATGCTTTCTCATTTGCCTACTTACAAGGCACTGGGGAAACTTGGGCATGTCTGTTTTGTCTTTGTTCAGTTCCAGCTTCCAGGAAACTTAGCTTTTAATGTTAAACTTACATTTATCTTATTGTAGCATGAACACATTGGTCATTCTTCAGCCTTGCTACATACTGGGTGTATGATCTTTGCTCAAAGCAATGGTGTCCTTTTTAAAAATGTGTATTTATTTTTATTTTATATGTATGAATGTTTGTCTGCATGTATGTATATGTGCCCTGTGCATTTCTGGTTCCTGTGGAACAGGAACAGTTTTTCTCTGTGTGTGCTGGTACACACATTCATGTGCACGTGCACATGCACTGCATGTGTGTGTGTGTGTGTGTGCATGCGCGCATGCGCAAGTGCATGTTTGTCCACAAGGGTGCTAGGAACCAAATCCCAGCCCTCTTTAAGAGCACATCGCTCTAGGATCCACTGTCATCTAAAGGCAGTTTGTTGGGGATTATTAATATTTACTATTGATTTATCTTTCAGTTAAACAGCGATTATTCCTAAACCAGCTGTATACTCAAATCACCACACAGAGACTAGGAGTTATTTAATTAACCTGGAGCACAATGCTGGGCAGTAGTTACTCCATCCTAAACCTCCAAGCCTGCATAGTTTCTACCATCAGATTTCACCCATTACACTTGCTTTTCATCATATCTCAGGTCCGGTTCCTCTCTCCTCATGGTTCCAAGTCCTCTCCTGCCAATCTCATTCTCCTCTCCTCCCGCTCGCTTCCTTCTCCTCCCCTCCGGACCAAGGTGTCCCCCCTATTCTCTCCATTACTAAGCACTTGCTGGTTGTTTTATTGACAATACAGAGAACAAATAGTGGCATGTTTACACAAACTTGAGGTGATGCTTAGAATAAACATCACAATGCAATGTCTGGGTTGAAACCAGATAGTGGGGTAGAGAAATCAGCATTTGAATGAACAAGAGTATATTGTTCATTGCGCAAGAACATTATTCCAACAGCAGATTTTTTGTTTGTTTTTGTTATCTCAAGACAGGGCATCTCCGTGTAGCCTTGGCTGTCCTGGATCACTTTATAGACCAGGCTGGCCTCGAACTCAAAGTGACCCGCCTGCTTCTGCTGGAATTATAGGTGTGCATGGACTACCCATGGCTTAAAGGCTGTTTTTGAAAATGGAAATATCATCACTAATAAAACAGTAATGTTTTCCAAATATTACTATTGTAAAACCAATTTTATTTTCTTAGATTTGTTTACCTATGCAGCTAGAGAGATGGCTCAGTGGTTAAGAGCATGGACTATTCTTACAGATGGCCTGTGTTTGGGACCTCAGTTTGGTTCCCAGCACACACACCAGGTGGCTCATGACCATCTGTAAGTACAGCACTAGGGCAATCTGACACCTCTGACCTTTGCAGCATCCACACATACCCCCACACACACACATACATAATTTTAAATTATAAATATAAATATGAAAGTTGACTTATTTTGTGATGCTAGGGATTGAATCCAGGGTACTTAATTTTTTTTTGAGGGAGAGAGAAGGGAAAGGACCATTTAAAAGCTCTAAAGATTTTTCAAATGCTATTTTTCATGATCTCCAGGTTTACCATGAGCAAGACTAATGTTCTTCCTGTCAGCCTTTCAGTTCTTAGAGGACAATGCCATAAACATTCTTCCTTTAGGATGAAACTTCTCAAATACTGTTCCAAAATGCACACTGTGGGCTACCTGTCCCTGCTCTTCAGAATGCACTGTACTTTACATATGCTCATCTGTTGTGTTTACAGAGTGCGACATGGCAAATTACTTTGTAAGCAATGGAAGTAGCTGCGCTAGGCAGAGGAGCTTATTGATGGGCTCTTTGTTTTCTAGTGGTGGCATGTTCCCCACTTGCCTTAGGAATCAAGTAGGATTCTCAGAACCTCACTTCTGAGGTCAACTCCTGAATGAGTAACTCTTGCCCAGAAGACAAGATTACATTAAAACATCATAGCTTAAAACCAAAGTCTCCCCATTTCTCTTTCCTTTCTTGCTGATGAAGCTATCTCCTCCATTTTGAGTTTGTGTCTTTTTTCCCCCTGACCTAAGAAAAGCATTTAACATTTGTCCTTGTTTAATTTCATCTTGTTAGATTCAGCTCATTGCTCTGGCTTGTCAAGACCATTTTTCATCATTAATCTGTCTGTCCAGGCCAGAGCTGCATCCCTGGCACACCTTCTTTACCCCCTGAGGGCCCTATGCAAGTGAGGAGATAAGGCCAATAAGCAGAATCCTGTAGGGGAGGCCTTCCCATCAGCTCACAATTCATGTACATATCCTGACATTATTTCAGTCCATTTTTCTTCATAGGCCCATAAAGCTAATGAGGAGTAGGCTGCAAGTTAGTTTTAGTATACCGACAGGAAGCTAACACCCTGGACCAATCCTCCATTTTTCATGCGTCTGAGCCACTAAGATGTGTGTGTGTGTGTGCGTGTGCGTGTGTATAATATATATGTATATATACTATGTATACATATAAATATATTTTATTTGTGTAATAACATTTATATTATTAAAATAAAGGATTGAAGAGATGGCTCAGTAGTTAAAGATGTTTGTTTAATTAATTATGAAGATCACAGTTTAGATCTCAGCATCCACATCATAATAAACCAGGCATCCAGCACAGCTTGTAACTCTAGTTTTAAGGAAGGCAAAGACAGGAGGAATGCTGCGACTTGTTGGCTTCTAGCCTGGCTGAGAAAATGTAAGCGCTAAATTTAGGGAGAGTCACTGCCTCAAAGGAAAGGTGGAAAGTAATAGAAGAGAACATCTTTTCTGGCCTCCATGTGTACACAGGCACCCACACATCCACATTCACACACATATCCATAGAGACACACATGAATACATTAACATGCATAAATAATTCTTTAAAAGATACTTAAAATTGAATACATGCGATATATTAGGATTTTCCAGGGACACAAAACTAATAGAAAATATAAATATGTCCACATGATTTGGACTTGTAGGGAGGGACTTACTGTTATAAATACGGAGGCTGGGGGATCCCTATGCTGGAATTGTAGGAGACTTTACGAGCTGAAATCCAATGAATGACACAGGTCTTCCACGGTGGAGTAGTTCCCAGCAGTCAGTAAGCCAGGTGTATTCTCTTTTAATCTATTCAGGTCCTTAGTTCCCTGGGTTGGGTGATGCTCAGCCACACAGGGTTGGCCAACTGCTTGCTCGGACCACCATTTCAAAGGTCAGTGCTTCCAAAACAGTGTCCCAGACACACACAGAAGTAACACTTAATCAGTCACCTGGCCATCCCAAGCTTAGTCAAGTTGACAAGCAAGTTCACAAATTCACACACACACGCTTTAAACACAACAAAAACTTAGGATTTTGTCTATAACCATAGCATTTGGGAGGTTGAGACAAGGGGATCATAATTTCTAGGTCAACCTAGGCTATGCAGTGAGTGAGACCCTCTCTCAAAGAGTTAATAAATGGATTAAAATCTCAAGACAATTTGAAAAAATTTATACTATACATACCTTTAAATAATTTGGGTCTACAAAGTAAGTCTTTAAAGTAAGTCCTAACTTGGGACCTCTCTGTGTCTTCCTTATTTCAAGTAGTCTTGGTTTTTTGTTTGTTTGTTTGTTTGTTTGTTTGTTTTGTGCCTAAGAGAAAAGCAGAACATGTTAGCACTGCCCTGTTTGAACTTAGGATAATATTTTTCTGCTTAACTAAAGCTTCTTCCGTGCGCGTGTGAGCTGGGCTTTGGAGGGAAATCAGGGAGCAAAGCAGCAGGGGCATGCGCAGAGGCAGTGCTGGGTGCTGCTCCTGGCGCGGTCTGTGAGAGACTAGCTAAGCCCCCAAGGTCGCTGCTCTCATGTGAGCAAAGAAGGCAGCACTGAGCAGTCATCATCTCCTTCTAGTTTCCTGATTGTTGTCATGCTGCAGCGCAAATGATTACTTTTTTCTTTTTTTAATATGTAGCAAGCTCATGAAGATGGGCCATTCTAACAGACAGAGGTGCTCAGAGGACCCATGAGATTCAGTGTCACAGACAATGTCTGTCCCAGAGGCTAGCTGAGTTGCTGGCAACCAGGACACAGCGTTTCAGGGTCCACACAGGGCTTAGGCCAGGAGACCGGCCAGTTTTAATGTTTGTGTGGTGGAGATACAGCAGGCCTGGGGCTGGTTTGGGGTCACTACGGTCTAGAGTTGAAGGTCATAAAACAAAAAGAATTTTGTCCTGTGGGAAAAAGCCTATGAAAGGGAACCAGAGAATTATTTGGAACTTACTTTTCATAAATGCCGAGAAAACTGGTTTTTTCTTTTTTTAAATTGAAAATAGATGTTCTCATACACTATATCCTGACTATAGTTTCCCTTCCTCTACTCCCAGTTTTTTCCCACATTGCCTCCCCTCTGAATCCACTCCCTTTCTGTTTCTCGTTAGACAAGAACAGGCTCCTAAGAGATAACAACTGAACATGATAAAATAAAATATAATAAGGTGAAGCAAAACTATCATATCAAAGTTGGATATAACAACCCAACAGGAGGAAAGAGTCCCAAGAGTAGGCACAAGAGTAAGAGACCCACTCGCTCTCACAGTACACCAGGTTCAAATGCACACAGAGGACCTGGAGTAGACCCTGTAGGCCAGCGCTCATAGTACACCAGGTTCAAATGCACACAGAGGACCTGGAATAGACCCTGTAGGCCCACTCACTCTCACAGTACACCAGGTTCAAATGCACACAGAGGACCTGGAGTAGACCCTGTAGGCCAGCGCTTGCTGTTCCGGTCTCTGTGAGCTCGTGTGTGCCGTGCCTCGTTGATTCAGAGGGCCTTGTTCCGCTGTCCTCCATCCCCTTTGGCTCTTATGCTCTTTCTGCCTCCTTAGGATTCCACCAGAGCTTGAGGGAAGGGATTTGAAGAAACCTCCAATTTAGACTCTCTGCATAATGTCCAGCTGTGTGTCTCTGCATCTGCTCCCATCTGCTGCCAGAGGAAGCCTCTCTGATGATGACTGGAGAAGACACTGATTATGAGTACAGCAGTAGACCAGTACTTACCTGGTTTTACCTTAGTTCTCCGTGCTGTCTACATTCTTAGTTACCCAAGCTGTGTCAGGTGTGGGTTCCTTTTTGTGGAGTAGGCCTAAGATCGAGTCAGACATTGGTTGGCTACTCCTACACATTCTGTGCCAAAATCGCCCTAGCATAGTTTCTAGGCAGGGCAGATCATGGGTCAGTCTTTTTGTGACTGAGTTGGTGTATGTGTTCCTCTTTCAGGAGCCTTCGGAGTACCTTCCTGTACCAAAGAGATGCCATGTAGGCACCAGCTCCATGTTTCCATGTTTGATGCATTGTGTAGGTGTTGTCCTCTGCATGGGGCTCAGCTGTCAGTTTGGGGAGAATTGCCTTTTGTCTTAGGAACAGCCTGGGTTATTTAGGGATTTCCATGGGGACTCCTTGACCAACAACTCAATTGAAAGTGCCCTAGTCTCACCACTTGGAAGCCTTACCTGGCTACAAGAAATGGCCAGTTGAGAATCTACAACCGCATTATCAGGAGTCCTCATTAAGATCACCTTTATATATTTCAGGGAGTTTCCACTGAACTAGGTTTCCATACCATGTCCCAAATGCTCCCTATCCCGGCCATCTCTCCCTGCTCTCTCTCCCTCCACCCGTCTCCCCATTGCCTGATCCTTGCCCCCCTTCACATCTGCACCCACCCCTAGTCTACCCGTAAAATCTATTTCCCACTCCCAGTGAGGTCCATGCATCCCTCTCCCCAGGCACCTCCTCTTTACCTCTCTGTGTCTACACATTGTAGTTGGTTATCATTTATTTATTCATGGCTAATATCCCCTTATAAGTGAATATGTACCATATTTATCTTCCTGGGCCTGGGTTACCTTGCTCAGGATGATTGTTTTTAGTTCCATTCATTTGCATGCAAATTTCATGGTGTCTTTTTTGTTTCCAGCAGCTGTGTACATGTACATTGTGTAAGTGTACCACATTTTCTTTATCTGTTCTTCTACTTGGAGAAATCTAGGTTGTTTTTCCAGTTTCTGGTTATTATGAATAAAGCCACAGTGAACATGGTTGAGCAAATGTCCTTGTGGTAGGATGGAGCATCCTTTGGGTATATGCTCAATGCTGGTATAGCTGACTCTTGAGGCAGATTGAGTCCCAGCTTTCTGAGGAACCACCATATTGATTTCCACAGTGGGTGTACAAGTTTTTACTCCCACCTACAATAGAAGAGTATTTCCCCTATTCCACATCCTTGCCAGAATGAGCTGTCACTTGCATTATTTATCTCAGCCATTCTGATAGGTGTAAGATGAAATCTTAAAATAGTTTTCATTTTCATTTCTCTGATGGCTATGGATGGTGAACATTTCTTTAAGTGTTTCTCAGCCTTCTAAGATTCCTTTGTTAAGAATTCTGTTTAGATTTGTTCCCCATTTTTTAATTGGATTGTATGTTTTATTTTGATATCTGTTTCTTAAGTTCTTTATATATTTTGGATATCAGTCCTCTAATAGAAGTGGAATTGGTATTTAAAAAACCCTTTCCCATTCTGTACGTTTCTGTTTTGTCATATTGACGGTGTCCTTTGTCTTACAGAAGCTTTTCAGTTTCATAAGGTCCCATTTATTAATCTTTTATCTTAGTGCCTTTACTATTGGTGTTCTGTTCAGAAAGTCTCCTGGGCCAATGCAGTCAAGGATATACTCCACTTTCTCTTCTATTAGGTTTAGTGTATCTGCTTTTATGTTGACTTTTTGATCGACTTGAACGTAAGTTTTGTACAGGGTGATAAATTGAGATCCTCTACATACCAACACCCAGTTTGACCAGAACCATTTGTTAAAGATGCTGTCTTTTTTTCCAGTGTGTAGTTCCAGCTTCCTTAAAAAAAAAAAAAAAAAAAAAAAGCAGGTGTTCCTCTGTGTATGGATTTATGTCTGAGTCTTCAATTTGATTCCATTGATCAACATTTCTGTTTTTATACTAATAGCATGTAGTTTTTATTACTATAGCTCTATAATACAACTTGAAGTCAAGAATGGTGGGACATCCAGCAGTAATTCTTTTACTCTTCAGGATTATTTTAGCTATCCTTGGTTTTTGTTTTTCTGTATGAAGTTGAGTATTGTTCTTTTTAAGGTCTCTAAAGAATTGTGTTGAAATTTTGATGGGAATCAGGTTGAATCTGTAGATGCTTTTGGTAGGATGGCCACTTTTTACTATTGATCCATGAACATAGGAGATCTTTCCATCTTCTAATATCTTCTTCAATTTATTTCTTCAAAGACTTGAAAATTTTATCACAGAAGTCTTTCAATTGCTTGGTTAGAGTTAACCCAATACATTTTATATTATTTGAGGCTATTGTGAAGGGTGTTGCTTCCCTGATTTTTTCTCAGTCTATTTGTCATTTGTATATAGGAGGTCTACTGATTTTTTTCCAGTAAGTTTTGTATCCTTCCACTTGCTAAAAGTATTTATCAGCTGTAGAAGTTCCCTGGTCAAATTTTAGGGGTTGCTTATGTGTTGTTGGAGAATGGTTTGTGCACTCTATATTCAAATGCTGATTTCTGTACATGGATATCTGGTTGCAGTCCTGACATCCAGAACTAACATTGCTATTTATTCAACCACAACAAGTAATCAGAAATAAAAACATCCTTTATATATAACACATATCAGATCCCATGTGGGTCTACCAGGCCCTCTGGCACAAGGTAATAATGTAATTGATCAGCTATTAATAGGAAATGTGCTGGAAGCTTCAGATTTTCATAATAAATACCATGTTAAAAGCAAAGATTTAAAGGAAGATTTTTCTATCACTTGGCAACAAGCCAAGGAAATTATAAGAAAATGTCCTACTTGTTCTCTATATAACCAAACTCCATTTCCTGCAGAAAGTAACCTTAAAGTTGTGCAAAGAAATGGAATTTGGCAAATGGATGTGATTCATCTTTCAGTGTTTGGAAAATTAAAATATGTGCACAAGACTATAGATACATATTTAGGATTTCAATGGGGAATCGCTTTAAGTTTCTAAAAAGGCTGATTCTGTAATTATACATTTATTAGAAGTTATGTCTCTTATGGGCATACCTGTACAAATTAAAACTAAAGACAGTGCTCCAGCATATGTCTTTAGTAAAATGAAACAGGTTTTTTTTTGGGGGGGGTAATTCAATATAAAGCAAACTACAAGTACACCACATAATCCTCCAGCACAAGCAGTTGTAGAGAGATCTAATTGTACTTTAAAAGAGATGCTTAATAGACAAAAAGGGGTAACAAAAGGGTCCCCCCAGAGATAGATTGCATAATGCTTTATTAACTTTAAATTTTTTCAGTGCTAATGAGCAAAAACCAACAGCTTCTGAGAGACATTGGATTATGGGGGGAAAATGTAGAATTAAACCAGCCTGTTTATTTTAAGGATGTCTTTACTTCAGAATGGAAGGCAGGAAGTGTGTTGCATTGGGGGAAGAGGTTTTGTTTTTGTTTTAACAGAAGAAGAAAAGCTATGGATTCCTTCAAATTAATAAAGATTATATCAGGGAACTCCTGAAAATCTTGACCACAGGCATGAAAGAAGAAAGCAAGCACAACAACAAAACAGATAACATGAATTACTGATCCTTCTACATGAGAACAGCTTTGAGACTGGCTGACCACCTGAGAACATGTCTCTACATAGCCAATAAATGTTATTGGCTGGGCTGGAGAGATGGCTCAGAGGTTAAGAGCACTGGCTGTTCTTCCAAAGGTCTTGAGTTCAATTCCCAGCAACTGCATAGTGGCTCACAACCATCTATAATGATATCTGGTGCCCTCTTCTGCTCTGCATATGTGCATGCAGGCGGAACACTATACACATAGTAAATAAATCTTTTTAAAAAATCTTATTGGCTACAGAGTACTCAGGACTTATCACACAATCCTTTCATATGGCATGGATGAAATTTTATATTTCAGTTTAGTTATATACTCCAAACTGACTTTCAAGAAAGACAGATACCTTTCACCTGCTCAAACAAAGAGCAGAGAATCATCTTTAGCTGACTTGTGCATACTTCACATTCCATATAGATGTTAATGCAAACATGTATATTACCTTTAAAAGTTTATATGTTTACAGAGCAAAAGAACCAGACACCAAGGAAGATAAGACAAGCAGCTCAGATGATCCAACTTTACAAACTGCCTCAATAGCAGTTTCCTCAAAAATGTGCATCCAGAACATCTTCTAAACAGCTAAAATTATTTGGCATCACAGACTGTTCCAGCCAGCACTTCAGTGAAGCCCTGCACTTTACCATCACACAGAGACTGGCCAACACATGATACAGCTAGCTTTCTTGGGACTTGGCCATTTTTCCATTTCTTAGGGCCCTCAAAAGATGCTGTCACCCCTATACATCAAGAAGCGATTCTAAGAGAACAATGCCCCATACCCCAAAAATGGGGTGGATGGGGCTTGATCATTCAGTGGGTGATAGATATTTATCATTGTTTAAGAGGGGTTGGCTACAAGTTGTTATTGGTCTTGGTCAGGGGAAACAAAATAAAGGAGGTTAGATTCGGGAATTTCTTTCTTTTTCTTTCCTCTATTCTTTTTTCTCTCCTATCTAGTGTTAGGGGGGAGTGAGGAGAAGAGATGAAAAAGAAAAAGAGGGGAGATATATAAAAATGACAGTCTATCCTTATCTCCCCCTTTTTTCCTTTTCATTCCTTCTCCCCCTCTCCTTTTTCCCCTTAACACTGGATAGGAGGGAAAGAAGGATAGAGGAAAGCGATAAGCAGGGATATAAGGATGATAGGATACAAAAATTATTGAACCTACTTTTAAACTAAAGAGCATTCAACAGGCCAAAAATTTTACATTGGTATGGTTCTTTGTATATTGATACAAATTTAAGGTTATTTTGTTATACTATAGTGTATATATGTATACATATATATATATATATTTAACTCTTGTGTAAGGTATTATACCTATGAAAAACATTTTAAAAAGGTAATGTGACGTTCTAGACTTTGAAAACTGCTATTACAAAGTGTTTAAGATAATTAAGAAACGCAAGTTAATAGTCAATCAAACATGTCATGTTAGGTACTAGTTTAGTTATTTACAAAAATATTGAGATTGATAGATGGTCTTTTAACATCTACAGAAAATGGCGCTTACAGATGTTTTTATTAATAAAATGCTTTTTGGCAGTGAGACATGTCTGCTCCTGGCAGCACCCCATTCTACTTCAAAGAAGCTGATGGGCATCAAAGAATCCCCATATGGGATTTGCATCTAATGTGGCAAGCTAGCCACTGGGCAAGAAACTGCCCTTGCCTCAACTGCTGGCATGCTGTCCAAGCTCTGGACAAGCAGGACATGGAAAAAGTCAACTACCTAACTTGGCTAGAACAAGGTAAACAAGTCATTCACAGTTCCCGTTTCACAAAACAGTCTATCTTATACAGGTCAAAAGGCTGAAGGTGAGGCCCAACATTGCAGAGGAATCTTGGGTGACTGTCCAGGCAGCCAGCTGTCTCTGAAATTTCTATTAGTTTTGGAAGCTGTTTTCTCTGCACTTGCTGTCTACTCAGTAATGTTTACTCTTCTCAGGCCTCTGATGGTTTTGAAAACTAGGTAGTTGTAGTCTCACAATTAAGCTTAAGTTGTTTAGTAGTTAAGAAAATGTTTTGAGGTCTAAAAATTTTCTCAAAATGCCAGTCAACTCTGTTTCATTAATTCTTTTTGTGCTTTTTGTTTCTGTTTTATTGATTTCATCCCTCAGTTTGATTATTTCTTGCCATTTACTCCTCTTGGATGTGATTATGGTTTTTTTGTACTAAGCTTTCAGGTGTATTGTTAAAATTGCTAGTATGAAATCGCCCCAAGTTTTTTTTTTTAATGTAGGCATTTAGTACCTACATAAACTTACCTCTTAGCACTACTTTAATTATATCAGATAAGCTTGGGTATGCTGTGCATTAGTTTTCTTTGAATTCTAGAAAGCCTTTAATGTCTTTCTTTATTTTTGTCTTGACCCATTTGTTACTGTAGAGATTTGTCCAGTTTCCATGGGTTTGGAAGATTTTTGTTGTTTCTCTTGTTGTTGATCTCTAGCTTTAATCCATGGTTGCCTGATTGGATGTGGGGAGTTTATTTCAACAGATACAAGAAAAATGTATCTTAATAAATAGGCAGTTTCGGAGAAAGTCCATGATGTGCAGAGCAGGAGCTATGTTCTTTTCCATTTGGGTGTAATGTTCTTTAAACATTTGTTGGGTCCATTTGGTTTGTAACATCTGTTAGCTCCAGTGTTTCTTTGTTTAGATTTTGTCTAGATGACTTGTCCATTGGTGAGAGTTGAGTACTGAAGTCTCCCACTATCAGTGAGGGTCAACATGTGATTTAAGCTGTAGTAGTATTTCTTTTACAAACTTGGGTGCCCTTGTCTTTGGGGCATAGATATTAAAAATTGGAACATCATCTTGATGTATTTTTTTCCTTTGATGAGTATGTAGTGTCCTCCTCTACTCTTTTGTGTAGTTTTGGTTTGAAGTCTATTTTGTTAAATATTAAAGTGGCTACACCAGCTTGCTTCTTAGGTCCATTTGCTTAAAATATCTTTCCCCAACCTTTTACCCTGAGTTAATGTCTATCCTTAATGTTGAGGTGTTTCTTGGATGCAGCAGAAGGATGGATCCTGTTTTCACATCCCTTTGTTAGTTTGTGTCTTTTTATTGGGGAATTGAGACCATTGAAATTGAGATTAATTATGGATGATTTTTGATTCCAGTTATTTTGTTGTTGGTGGTGGTGGTTGTAGCGGTGTTCATGTTTGTGTGTGTGTCTTTCCCTTTTTAAAAATTTGTTGGTGTGAGATTTTTTTATTACCTGTGTTTTAACTTTCTCATAAAAAGTTTGACTTTATCATAAGATATCTTATTTTCTCCATCTGTGGTGATTGAAAAAATTTTGTTGGATAATCTGGGATGGCAGCTGTGATTTCTTAGAATCTGCAGCATATCTGTCCGTGCCCTCGATCTCTTAGAGTCTCTAATGAGAAGTTAGGTGTCATTGAAATAGGTCTACCTTTCTTTATGGCTTGGTCTTTTTCCTTTGCAGTTTTTTAAAATATTCTTTCTTTGTTCTGTATGTTTTGTGTTTTGTTTATGAAGTGGTAAGGGGATTTTCTTTTCTGGTTCAACCTGGTTGGTGCTCAATAAGCTTCTTGTCCCTTTATAGGCATCTCCTTAAGGCTAAGAAGATGTGTTGATAATGTTTTCTGGACCTTTGGGCTGAGATTCTTCTACTTCTTCTACACTTATTATTCTTAGGTATGGTCTTTTCACATAGTTCCAGATTTCCTGGATGTTTTTCAGATTAACATTTTCTTTGACCAATGTTACATTTTCTTCTATCGTATCTTCAACATCCGAAATTCTCTTTTCCATCTCTTGTATTCTGTGGGCGAAGCTTGTCTCTGTAGTTTCTGTTCAAATTCCTAAATTTTTCATTTCTAGAATGCCCTAAGTTTTTGTTTTCTTTATCGTTTCTGTTTCCAAATTCAGGTCTTGAACAGTTTTATTAGTTTTCTTCAATGGTTTGTTTTTTCTTGGGGAATTTATTCATTTCTTCCAGTTGTTTGTGTTTTCCTAGATTTCTTTAAGGAATTCATTCAGTTTGTCTTTAAGGACCCCTATCATCTTCATATAGTTCTTGTGCTTCAGCCATGTTGAAATATTCGGGGCCTGCTGTGGTGGGCCTGCTGGGCTATGGTGGTGACATATTACCCGGCTGTTACTGTGTTTTTAGGATGGCATCTCGGCATCTGGGTTTGGAATGATGATGGTCTAGGTACGGATTTCTGGTTTTGTCTTTTTGAGTGGGTGTTCTTTTTTCCTTGGTTCCTGTTTCCTCCCTGGATTTTCAGAGTGTGATGACTGTGATGCCTGTTGAGCTGGTGTGTTCTCAGAGAATGCCTGCTGGTGTTGGAGGTTGGATAACTGGGATGACTCGGGGGAAGGAAGTTGGAGGAGAAGGTCTTTGTTATCCATTGGGAATGGGGTCACAGAGAAAAGAGAGACCACAGCTTCAGAGCTGGGGAGGGAGACTTGGGGGGACTGGATCTCAAGAGCAGCAGAAGAGGTTTCAGATTTGCCTTCAGCCAAGTTGTTACACTGAGAGGAGCTGTCCTTGAGTTGGCAGGGGGTGTCGCTGGAGTTGGGGCTTGGGATAAAGTAACAAGTGAGGGGAGGGAGCTTGGGAGGGGATGGTTTGATTTGTGGGATCCACAGGAGATGTGGGTAGGGGTGAGGAAAGTCTGCAGTGCTGGGGAGGAGAGCAGGGGATTGGGTCTTGGGGAACAGAGAGGAGAAGATCTTCAGGTAGTCTATCTGGTTTCTGGATGGTGTGGCCTGTGTTAAAAAATATTTTAAAGAAAGAAAATACACACATCTGACCCAGAACTTTGACATTTCCACGATTAAGCAAGATAGGTGATGAACTCATTTATTTCTTCCTACTGTGGATAGGTAGAAAGCTTAGATCGCCTTCTCTTTGTGTCTCTTTCCTTTCCTCCTTTCTTCCTTTGCTGGAGATTGGATCCAGGGCCTCATGCCTGCCAAGCATCCACTCCATCCCCTTGCCATATCTCCAGCCCTAGCCTACTACTTATCTGCTGAGACTGCTCTGTTCAAAGTGATAAGTGACAGGGTGGAAGGAATGAAAATAGAGGGTGATATTTAGATGCTCGAACATAAACGCTACACCAATTTTAGCAAAGAGACAATGACAGGTATTCTCATCATTTAAGAATTCTCTGATAAAAGCAGCTTTGGGGGGAAGGAAGGGGAAACACCTGCAATGTCCAATAATGTAAGGAAGACTCAGGAAGTGAAATTATGTGTTAATGGCGTTTACCTATGCATTTGGGGAGGAAATGTTCTACAGTCACTTCACAGGGTGATAGCGGGCTTATAGACTTAGAATGTGAGGTCTTTAGTGAGAGGAAGTTCTAGGTCTTATCCAGACCTTTGCCATGGTTAGAGAAGCAGGAAACTGAACTCATGTCTTTAATAAACCCTCAGGAATCACCATACCCTATTTTTCTTGATCGTACAATGACCATTTGAGTTGGAGGATGACCAGGAGCTGTTCTGCAGGAGCCTGGACCTCAATTCCCGATTAGTCCTGACATCAGACAAGTTAACCTTTCTGTTCCTCAGTTTCCTAATCTGAACATTTTAGAGGGTAGTGGTGATAATTACGATAAAGTTCTAGCCTTATGAGTCCATGAAAAGTATGGACTTCTACGCTAAGAGATGCCTATATCTTAGTTAGCTTGTACTTCCAGTTAAATTATTGTTGTTGTTGCTGTTACTGCATGTGAGGCATACGTGCATGAGTGCTCATGCTCATGCCTGCGTGGAATCCAAAGAAGGATACTAGGTGTCTCCTTTCTATTGCTTGCCCTCTTATTCTCAGTAACCCTCCCATCTTTATTCTCTACAGTTCTCGGGTCACAGGTGTGTGCTGCAACACTTGGCTTTGACACAGGGGCTGGGCTCTGAGCTGGGGCCCTCATTCTTGTGTAGCAGGTGCCCTTATCCATTGAGCCATCTTTCCAGGCCCCTTACAGTGTGCCCGGCACTGCTCTGTGGGACTAAAGCAACTGTAGGAGTCATCCTGCTCGCCACGGGCTTAGAGCTAGGTTTAGAGAGAAGGCAGCAGACCCAAGGCCGGGCAGTGGTAGGCCAAGTGCCTCTGTAAGGATCAGGGCGCACACAGTGATGCTACAGAACAGCTCAAATAGAGAGGCTCACCAGAGTTCCTCAACTGCCGCTGAGCATTTCCCAAAGCGAACAGGACATTCTCTCTGCACTGTAGGGTCTTCCCTTTGTGTGCTGCTGTAGCATGTGGCCACATGTCCCCTAGCCATTTGTCTCATTGTTTGTAGTTTTCTGCTGCACCAGTCTCCATGGCTAGCCCTAGAGAGACGGAAAGTGCCTGCCATTCATCTCTAGAGCCCCCAGCAAGTGACCTGCACTTGTTGGCACTTAGTAAACGCTGGCTGAGAATGAATGCTCAGACCGCATTTCCACCCTTTATAACTGCTACCAGCGTCCCCCTTTCAGATGCTGCACTGATTGTAGCATTTTTTCCAAGCTTTCTAAATGCTAGTCATTTTGATGACCCCCTTAGCCTCCTTAGCAAACCGTTCCCAAAGTGTGTGAATTCTTCCTTTTACTTCCATTTCCTCTTGTGCGGGGACTATTACTTTATCTTGGTACAGCTGAAAGAAACTGCTGACCCTCCCTCCAGAGCAAGCCCTTTCCAGCCCTCCTCTGCTCTGTTGATCCCTCCCCATCTATCCAACTCCTCTTGCTTCTAATTGAGTCTTTCCAGCCTCTAAGACCATGGTAATCTGGTTTTTATCTTCCTTTTGATGATGGCTTCTAATCACTGCTAGAGTATCCAGTCCTTACTATATCCTTGTGAGAAAGCTAATTCTTGCCCTATTTTACAGATGGGAAAATTAGGGTTCTTTAGTATGAACTTGACAAATGTCATTCAGCTGACATTTCCTGCCCAACTTCAGAGCTCTGTGTATGAAAGAGAGACAAGATTTCAACTACATAGCCATGTTGACCTTGGGCTCACTCTGTAACGTGGTTTGGCCTCAGGGTGCTCAGGTGATAGGTTTGTGGCAGGGCTCTTTACCTTGCCTCAAATAAAATGGCACCTTCTAGAGAAATTCTGTTGATAGTTATTTATATCAGTAATGTATTCCATGTTACGTTACAGATAGTAACCTCTCCAGTGTAGAGGGTGGCTGGGAGATTAATGGCGGAGCACTTGTCCTGGGCACACCAGGCCTGGAGGGCGGCCCTCAGCACACCAAAGAGGGGAGGGGGAGGAAGGAAGAAGGAAGAAAAGACCTCATGTTAGCTAACGAGAGTGAAGGAGAGGATAAGTGAACAGAATAGCTCTAAACTATTCTGGGTTTTAATGGTAGAAAGTGTAAGAATCTTGCCTTTAAAAAGGCAAAATTAAAGTTGATCTTGAAGAGAACTATGGAATCTTTTCCTAAAGACAATCTGAGCACTTTATAAATCTGTGAGAATTTTTATTTACTTCCATTTTAATGTATCAAGGCATTAAAATGTTCATTATAACAAAGGTACTAGAGTTGGCAGAGTCCATATAAAGGCACTGCTTATTTTCAACAGAAGTTCATGATCACAGAATGAAGAAAAAGTGTCCAAAAGAGTAACTGCAGGTGTGCTTGCTGGGACTATAAAGCAGAGGTCCAGAAGCAGGCCTGGACTGCCAGCTGAACAGCATCATGCCGTCCAAGGATGTTCTCAAGCCAGGAGTGATGCAGGAAGGTGTCAGCGCTGGTGATTGTGGACCAGACCTGAATCCATGTAAAGATGTATTTATTCCTCTATTTTTGTCTCTAAATAAAACATTAAGGATATGTCTAGTTCTCTCACTGGAAGAAATCTAAGAGATTATTCAATTCAGGCATTTTATTTTATACCTGGGGCAACCCAGAGAAGTAAAGTGATTTGCCAAAGAACACAAAACGTCTGATTTATAACCACAGAGCCTACCACAAGACTTTCCTCTGTGTGGCATTGATATAACTGTTCCAGTCAGGGCCGAGGGGTGACAGTGTAATGGATTTTGTCCTACTAATATATCAAGTCCAGCCAAACTGCTAGTATGAAATGACCTCCAACACACTCGTGGGAGAAAATCCATGTTTTCTTACTTTGTAGGAGCACGCAGCTGGGTATGCACAGGGAACAGGACCGGAATCCTGCTCATTGGTGTCTGACTCTGGCTTCTTTGCCTGCTGAATCTCACTGTCGCTCCGCCAGCTCCTGGGGACTTCAGGATGCTTCTGTGAGCACAAGCACCCTGTCTCCCTCCCTAGACATATGTGTTGAGCCCTTCCAGAGACTCATTCCCTATGCCACATGCTAACTTTGTATTGTTTTCCACCTCATTGACATATCACAAGCATCTTGGCATATGAATATGGAATTATCTTCATCTTTCTTCTATAGATGAGGAGGCAATGCACAGAGCTGCTCTGAGGACGCCTGAGTGCCACAGCCTGAAAGTGCTGTGAACTTTAGCAAGACACGGGAGGACTGGGAACCAGTGCCTCACCTATGAAATGGAACAACAGCATTGCAGACCTTAGTGGTTCCTTCAGCGAGACAATTGTTTTCTTTTTTGAGACAGGGTTTCTCTGTGCAGCTCCGACTGTCCTGAAATGTGCGCTGTAAACCAGGCTGGCTTTGAACTCACAGAAATCCAACGGCCTCTGCCTCCCAAGGACTGGGACTAAAAGTGTGCACCTCCACCTCTTGGCTACAATGAGGTACTCCATTAGCTATTTTGCTAAAGTACTATTCTGTATAAGCCTGAACAAACACTATTTACTGCTGAGTCTTCAGGATGCATACCTTATCTTACACATATTGCTCATGGAATCTTGAGGCTGTCAGACCTGACCCTACAGCCTCACTTTTGTTCACCCACTTTCCCTGGCACACCCTGGTGCTATCACTTACCAAGTGTGGTTTCCGAACACTTGCTGTTCTGCTAGTCTGAACTAAGAGGTGCTACAAGTGAAAAATATATAGACTGAGGACCCGGAGAGATGGCTCAGTGGTTACGAGCATTTGCTGTTCTTGCGGAGGGCAGGAGCTGAGCTCCAGAACCCACGTAGCAGTTCACAGCTGCTGTAACTCCAGTTCTAGGAATTCGGACACCCTCTTTGGCCCCACAGGGATTCATGAATGCAGAGCACATATATACATGTAGGCAAAACATTCACACATATAAAAATATTTTTAAAAAGATAGATGCTGGGTAACAAAGACTACTATATAAAAAATGCAAAATATCTCCCTAAAATTTTTGCACTGGTTGCCAAAGCCCCCAGCAGAGTCAAACAGTACCTGAGTGTAGAGTGAGGACAAATCACACTTCACACAGGATTGGCTTACAAGGGCTGTCAATCTGACCAAAGCAGCAGAGTTCATTATTTATAGGCAAGCAAGTAACATCAATACAAATGGAAAAGGTGTGAAACCACCTAACCTTTTTTCAAAAACTACTTCCCCAGGTGAGAACATAACAAAGCAGCTAAACGAGCAGCTCTCCACACCACAGTGTGAGTCCTAGTGATCCAACGAGGCTTCTGAGTTACCTGGAGCATCAGGGACTGTCCCTCGGGCTGGCTTTGTCTGTAGCTGCGTCCCACAGCTCTCCACAGGTCTCCCTTTTTTTATACTTTAAAAGACCATAGCTTAAGAGCTATGGAGCAGAAGATTGTGCCTGTCTAGGGTTGTCTCTCTTGAAAGATATATTCTTAACCGTCATTGGTGCATGAAGTCCATCATTCATGCCCTGTCTTAGGTTGAATATACCTCAGAGAAATCTTACCAGTCTCTGACTACCAACCTCCACTAGGGTAGACAGTGAAGTTTAATCTTATGCAGATCAGCTTTAACATTTCAGAAGGCCTTGATGAAGGTTTTAATGGCAAGAAACATTAAGGTTTGGTACTTGTATAAAAATGTTAACATTCCAAACAACAAAGCATAAAGAAAATATACATAGGCTTTACAGGGCCTCTCAAGAGTTTCTGAAACAAGTTTGTTTTGGTCTGCTGAAAACCAGAATCAGACCAAAGTCCCATAATCAGTCCTTTTTCTCATTCCTGATTTTTTTGAGAATTTTCCTAATTATTAGACTAATCAAGTCCAGTCACATTGTATCTAAAAGGTTTATCTGCACAATATCTTCTCCCGTGAGCAGAATGAAACAAAGGTTAGTCAGGAGCATAGGTCCAACACAGCTCTCCATTCACAGTCAGGACTGTCTGCAGCAGCAACATCCTCCTTCCGGGGAGCATATCCTGCAAATCACACCAGCCCTTCTGGGATCCATCTGGCTCCTTCTGCATCCTGTGGAAAAACACAGACATGCGCTCTTCCCCACGTTAACACAGGGGCAGGGCCCTGCCATATTCCAGTCCCTATAATGTTGTTGCGGGGCTGGGACTGACCCTTCCTCCCAGTTCCCTGCATTAAAGGGTTTCCTGCAGCATCTCTTTTAGACCTATTCATTAGCCTACTGCTTTCCTCTTTTACATCTTGGGCATAGACCAGGTTTCTTTTGATTTCTTTCTTACTATCATTATTAGGACAGTTTTGTTTTCTTTGATATCCCACTTGCCCACAGCCATAACAACTTCCAGATACTCCATTCTTTGGACCTTTCTGTTGCTGAAATAATGCCTCTTTAATAGTCTTTCCTTGTAGGGTGGCAGCCATAGGTACTCCTTGAGTATAAGACAGCCCGACGTCAGAACATAACCAAATATAAGAAATATCTCCTTTCTTCCTAAAGGGTCTCAAAGCTGCTTGGCAGGCACTGTTAGCATTTTCATAAGCCAATTGTTTTACCAGTAATAATCCAGAATTTTCATCATCTATAAGTCTGCTTGCTGCTTGCATTAATCTTGCCACAAAATCTTGAAATAACTTATTGGGTCCCTGACAGATTTTAGACAAATCCTCCACCTGTCTACCTGTTCGGGGAAGTTTATTCCAGGCCTTTGGGACAGCAGCATTCACTTGAGCACAAACTGCCACATCAAAATCCAATTGCTTTCCTGTTTCCCTATAGGTTCCTTCCCCAGCAAACATGTCATAAGTTACAGGAACTCCTTGAGATCAATTGAGTTCAGCTGTAACTTGACAGTGCTCTGCAAAATCTGATTTCCATAATAAATAATCTCCTCCTGATAAACATGCTCTTGTTAATTGCTTCCAGTCTCCTGGGCAGAAGGCCTCAGTGGACAAGGATTCTCAGAGCTGGAGTGAAAGGTGCTGCAGGACCATATTGAAAGCATGCAGCTTTTAACTCTTTCAATTGTTTAAAAATAGGAGCATGGACTCTTACCCTATTACCCTGACTCTCAGGTTGTTCTAGAACTGGAAAACCATAAAACTCAGTTATATCTTCTCCTTTCTGCATAGCTTGTTGTAAAGACGCCTGTAACAGGGATACAGTTGCTCGAGCAGTGGACAAAGGAAAAGGCCCACTGTGTTTTGAGCTTTAGCAACTGTAGCCATCCCAGGAGGAGGCTCCAAGCCTCTCATCAAGGAGGGAGCTGAAGTGGGGGATTGCGCCTCATTTTCCCTAATCGTTAATTCTTCAATTTTTCTGTTTATTTCCTCCAAGCCCCATTCCAACATCTTAATTTCCTTTAACAATTGTTGTCATCAGAAGAGACATAGAACTCTTCAGGAGGAGCCGATGGTGTAATCTTATTTTGTCTTGAAGCCTCCTGTTTGTCTTTCCTCTTTCCCTCTGACCCTGAAAGTTTCACTTTCTTTGCCTTGAACCATAGAAACAAACGGTCTCTAATTAAAGACCATGCAAAAACCACGACACTGCTGCCCTGTCCCATTTTTACTCTCAGTTTTACTCACCACGCCTCTTTATGATCCGAGCTCATCAAACTGCAGTGTCCTTCACTGCTTCCCGTATCCCAGGTCCCTGTTCGGGTGCCAATCTGCCAGAGCCCCTGGCAGAGTCAAACAGTACCTGAGTGTGGAGTGAGGACAAATCACACTTCAAACAGGATCGGCTTGGGAGGGCTGTCAGTCTTTATTTATAGGCAACCAAGTCACATCAATACAAATGGAAAAGGTGTGGAAACACCTAGATTCTTTTCAAAAACTACTTCCCCAGGTGAGAACATAACAAAGCAGCTTAGCCAGCAGCTCTCCACACCACAGTGTGACTCCTAGACATCCAACCCAGCTCATGAAGCTTGGCCACAGGTACTTTAGCAAGAGGCCATTTGCATCCAGGTGCCGAGGAGCATCAGGGACTCTCAGGCTGGCTTTGTCTGTAGCTGCGTCCCACAGCTCTCCACAACTGGTTGCATATGAAATATTATTTCTAACTCATTCAGTTTGTAGATACCCTAAAATAAATGGAATTAGTTACAGTTTTTACAAGACATATAGGAAATTTTTTTGTCCATTCTGTTTCTTTTCAGCTTTGTTGTAGAGTTGCTTTCTATGTGTTGTTGTTTGCTTGTTGTCAGCTGGTCAAAAGGTGTGGAGGCGACTGGCATCATAGGCTGTGTCCAGAGGCAATCTTCTGGTTTCCTAAAGAAATGTTCCCTGAGTGAATGGGGAGGTGAAGTGTCACCTACCTGAGTGAGCAGTAGGCCCCAGGCTTCCTCTCACAAACAAGCCTTTACCCTGCAGGTGACCACGTGAGCTTAGAACACACAGTGAATAACAGTTCTCCAATCCATCCAGACCTCTTAAAATTCCTCATGATTTAGGGAGGTTTCAGATTTCCTCCATCTTAGTGGGACAGAAATTCAGCGCCCTTTCTTTGTGGAAGGGTACAGTGGGGCCGGTGCTATAGTCCTAGGTCACAGAGGGTCAAATTCCTTGGGTGTTTACAGTCTCATTTACGCTGGCAATGGAAGGCTAACAAATGCAGTTTCTCAGATGCTGCGCTTTGCTCATTGCGTCCCTTCTTTCCAGAGAGTTTTCTGAAGTGGAGACTAAGTACCTGTCGAGGCAACCCCTCTCCCTGGAGCGAGTTTCTCACCTCACGCCACGTTCACTGTCAACCCTAGCGTTCTCTCACTGATAGCCTACGGTCAGGGAAACATCAAATCCTATCAAGGCCACCTGCCAGTCCCCTGCTCTTCCTCTTTGTCCTCCGTCCCTGCTGCGATGATACTTCCCATTTTGAGAACTACTAGGCCACAGGCTCTCTGCTATTACTGGAGGTGACTCTGGGTTGGCTTTGTTGTTGTTTGAGACAGTATCTCTGTACATAGCCCTGGCTGTTCTAGAACTCACTATGTAGGCCATGCTGGCCTCAAACTCAGAGATCTACCTGCTTCTGCCTCCTGGGTGCTTTTAAAAGCCCAGCTTGTTTTGTGTTGTTGTTTTTAGAGAGTCAGGTTTGTCAGGTATCCCAGGCTGGCCTCTAGCTAGACATCCTACTACTCCAGCCTCCTGAATGTTGGGATTACAGGCATGAGCCACTATGTCCAGCTCAAGTGAGTTCTAAAGTCTTTGAATTCCAGCTTTATATAATACATGTGAAAAGAGTACTCTGCTGTGAAACTTTTTAGTACCATGCTTTGCTGTGAGCTGTCAGTCCCAGGAGTAACTTGCTCACCCCACATTGACTCAGGAAGCAGAGAATGTTGCGATCTGTTGGCTTCACACATCCTCCCTTTGGTGGACAAACCAGGATGGAGACATCTGCCCTCTGCAACACCAGGCACATGAATCTGGTCAGTTTCAGGGACTTCCTTAAGCTATTTTGAGTTTTTTATGTTCCTGTCTAAGGAGCTTCCTGTAGGGTGAAATGTTTCAATCTCAGAGGAAACTGTAACAAAACTGGGAGGCACAGGCCTACCCTAAGGTGTGTATTCTTGGAGCTTTGGGGAAGAGTGAAAGACAGGCCTTAAAAGGGAAAGGTGGGGAGCAATTAGGGAAAGATACTTGACGGTGACCTTTGGTCCTCACCCATGTACCTGTACACCCCCCACACACCAAGTGCAAATACACCACACATTAACAAAAACAAAGAAAAATTTTCAGTGTTTAGAAATGAAAACAATTTCCATAGCTAGGCTTATGTTTTTGATTTTGACCTTGGGAAAATAACACTAAAATTATCTCAGAAGCAAAGGGAGCCTGGGATTCAGGCCAGCCACGTCTGAAGACCCCACATCATTTTCTTCAGGACAGGAGCTGAGGCCATTGTTTGCCACATTTCAGAAAAGCACAGGATGAGAATCCTCGCTGCCCGCACAAGTGGGGTTTGTGCCTGGCTGTTCCTGGCTTCCAGCTCAGCTTCCTTTCCCCATGGTGCCAGCACCCAGGCCTGTGAGGGCATGTGGCCCAGACATATGCAAACCCAGCCCAAGCACCCTGGCACCCACCATGTCACTCTGCATACCAGCAGGTCTTCCTACTTGCCAGGAGACAAGATTCTAGGTGTGTGTGTTAGTCACAGGAGCCTGAGTCCTAGTGGAAAGTCCCAGTGTGTTTGCCCCAGGAAGGAGCGTCCTGAGTTACAGCGCAGCTGGGTCCCACCAAACAATGATCTGGCTAAACAAAGCTTACAGTGTTTGTATTAGGGAACCACACAATGGCTAATGCTTGACTGACAGTGAAGACTGCACAACTGACATTATTACAAAAGACTATTGTCATTTCTGTGATATACAAATATATCTTATCGTAGATAACTAATGTGTTTACCCTGAACAGTCTTCATGTAACATGTGTGTATGAAATATGCTTTTGCTCATTTATCACTAAAATTCATTCATCAATGAACTCTTCAGTAACAGATGAAAGTGTTATTTTATTTAAATATAGTAGCTGTTTCTCTGTGTTCCATAGTATCAGGTCCACACTGTAAATGGATGCAGTAAACAATTAAAAGTAAAACATGCCTAGCATTCATGAGTTCATTCTCCAGTATAAACTAACTAACAACTAACTAAGTAAGTAAATATTTGGAAGATAAACAGTTCCTGATAACCTCAGGTCTTTTCTTCTGCCCCCTTCAGTTTGGTTAGTCGAGGTATTTCCATACGTGAAGTCACATGACATGTCATTTTGCTTCTGGCTTACTTCAGTTCTGTGTTTTCAAGGGTTTCTGTTGATGTTGTAGGGTACATCAGAGAGAACGGCCTTGAATTACAAGTTCAGTGTGGAGTTACAAGGTTTATAGGTCTAGCACTTGGGAACAAGTACTGTAGTTTTCCATAGCCCTACAAATCTTGGTTTAAAAATCATGCATTTAATTATTTGCTAATTTAATAGATAAAATAGAACCTTATATGTAAAAACTTTTTTTACATGCCTGTTCATGCTTGAGTATGGAAGTCAGAGGACGACTTGCAGGAGTGGGTTCTTTCCTTCCATCATTTATGTTCTAGGGGTCAAACTTGGGTCATCAAGCTTAGCAGCAAACACCCTTATTTCCTGAGCCACTTTTTGTTTTGTTTTTATTTTTTGAGACAGGGTTTGTCTGGGTAGCCTTGGCTGTCCTGTAGACCAGGCTGGCCTTGAACTCAGAGAGCTGCCTGCCTCTGCCTCCCCAGTGCTGGGATTAAAGGGGTGTACCACCACTGCCTGGCCTCCTGAGCCACTTTTAAAATGGTGACTGAGCTTATTATATTTTCTGTTTGTTTCATTTCATCATTTTGAGACAGTCAAACTTTGTATATTTATGCTTATAGTAAGTATAATAACTGTAATAACTCTATCACTTTCTCTATCTCGTGCTAGGCAGACTCTGCAAAGACTCTACCTCTGAGATATATCTTCAGCTACTCTTTTTAAAATAATCTATTTATTTTTGGTTTATGTACGTTGGTGTTTTGACTGCATGTATATCTGTGTGAGGGTGTTGGATCCCCTGGAACAGGAATTACAGACAGTTGTGAGCTGCTGTGTGGTTGCTAGAATTGAACCCGGGTCCTCTGGAAGAGCAATCAGTGCTCTTAACCACTGAGGTATCTCTTCAGCCCCCAACCTTGGCTATTCTCTATATATTATCTGCCTTATATGTTAAAAATAGTTTTCATAGTCCATCATTTGTCTTTTGATTTCATCTACATTTAATGTTTTAATATAACAAACTTTATTCCCCTTGGTTTTCTCATTGAACTCTTGCATAGTTTTCTTTCTTTCTTGTGTATGGTGGATAACTCAGTACAATGTAATTGATAAAGTTCAAAATCCCAAGCTAAGCTCCATGGCTCACTGTACAGAAATTTGCTGAGATGCATAAAATTTGGTAGTAGGAAAGTATTTGTGTGGCTTCCTTTAGCAGCTTTGTGATGTTTTTATTTGTTGGTTCATTACAATGAAGTGATAAAAAAGTGAAAACCAAATAGTTATGAAGAAAAGAAAAAACAACCCTGCTTTATTTCTGCGTTTGCTTAAAGGGACATTCTTTTTTTTTTTTTTTTCTCTGAGAGAGAATTTCTCCATGTAGCTTTGGCTGTCTTAGACTCCCTTTGTAGACCAAGCTGGCCTGGAACTCACAGCAATCCACTCTTTGAGTGCAGGGATTAAAGGTGTGTGCTACCACACTGGGCTTAAAGAGACATTCTTAATTTCAATATATATTTTTAAAAAGTGTTTGTAGGGTTTTTATTGCCTTTTTACATACCTTTAAAATATTCTCTCTCTTCCCCTTCTCTCTCTCTCTCTCTCTCTCTGTCTGTCTCTCTCTCTCTCTCTGTGACTACATGCCGTGTGTGTAACCATGGAAGCCAGAGAGGTCATGAGGTCCCCGAACTGGACTTTCGGGCTGTTTTAAGCTGCTGGATGTGAGTGTTGGGAAAGGAACTCCTGCCAGAAGAGCAGCAATTGTCCAGAACCACTGAGTCATCCCTGCAGCCCTTTATCCACCTTTTTATCAAATGGAATTGGTTTGGGCGTGAAATAGGAGTTCAGTTCACTCTTCAGGGAAGGGGTGCCTAACGCACAGTTCTGAAATTGGCGGTGGGGCTGGGGAGTGTGTCGTGTGAACGTCGCTCTCCGTTGCAGTGTCCGTGAGAAGCAGTGGACACTTCATGGGGTTTCTGTGCAAGCAAGCACAGTGGCTGATCACAGGATAGCAGGCACCTTTGTCTTCACTCCTTGCCATTCTAAACTGCTTGTTTTGAAGAGGCAGACACCGACATTCACTCTGACAAGTCCCCGAAGAGGAAACTCTTGTTCATGTGGAAAGCCCCTCCCCAGCCCGTGGGGGACATTAGATTCCTGTAAGAGAGCACAGAGTGCCCCTCAGCGTGCACACTTTGTTTGGGGCAGGAGGTGCCTTTCTGCTCTTTCAGATTTCTCTTCTCCTCATGGCTGCATTAGAATAGGAGCTGGGTCCCTGTGGCTGCCTACACTAGGGAGCCTCGGCAGAGTAACTATAATAGAATTGTGTCCCCAGCCTTCCCTGTGCCATTATCCACAGTCCTGGGATGTGATAGTCCTCTTCTTCCTGGTGCTGATGAATCTTAGCTGACCTCTGAAATTTTTTAAAAGAGTAGGTAGCAAGAGAGAAGGGAGAAAAATAGAGTGAAGGGGGCTGAGGCAGACAGACAAGCAGGCACGTTCCTGCCCACGGTCTCCATGCCCATGCAAGTGGGCAGAATAGGATGGCTGGGGCGGCATCCTCCTGTAGTTCCACCTAGTAGGAGGCTAAGGCAGGGGATCCCTGAGCCCAGGAGGCTTGGCCAGTGCCACGGCAGTGCCCGCCTCAAGAAAACAGGCTGGGCACAGCTCAGCCTGCAAGGTGCTGCTGCACAAGGGTGCGGACCTGAGCTTACTCTCCAGGACCCGCATTAAATAGGGGCGTGTGTGATCCCAGGCTGGGAAGGCCAGGAGCAGCAGATCCTGGGGCTCACTGGCCAGCCACCCTGTCTGAATCAGTGGCTCTGTCTAAACAAGGTGGATGGTGCCTGATGCATGACACCCAAAACTGACCTCTCACCTACACACATGCACGCACTCACTCACACATGAACAGGCTCACACACACGCTCACAAACATGCACACACAGAGAGACACACACACTCATGAATGCACACATTCACACACATGCACCTGTACACATATGAAAATGTACATGCCTGTTAATTCATAAAACCAAACTGGGCACAATAATGCCAGCATGTACCTCACAGGGCTCTATGAGGGTGAAAGGTCAGGGTGTACATGTTTGGTTTGTGTGTGCCACTGTGTGTGTTTGGGGGTGGGTATGGGTGAGGACGCAGCTTGCCACAGCACCTGTATGGAGCTCAGGACTCGGAGTCAGTCATCTCCCTCCACTGTGTGGGTCCCAGGGATTGATTCCCCATTGCTGGAATCACATGTAATCTACCTCACCTGGCTTGTAAATACCTTAAACGCTGTAGCTGAGAGTGTGTGGCAAGTTGAAGAACTGATGATGAACACCTTTTAAAAAAGGTTTATTTATAATTTATACAGCATTCTGTCTGCATGTGTGCCTGCACACCAGAAGAGGGCACGAGATCTCACTGTAGGTGGTTGTGAGCGACCATGTGGTTGTTGGGAATTGAACTCAGATCCTCTGGAAGAGCAGCCAGTGCTCTTAACCTCTGAGCCACCTCTCCAGCCCTGATGGACACCTTTTAATTGAGTCTAAACAACCAAGCAGACACACGTTGGTCAAATGGAGAATTCTTTGGTGTTTGTTTGGGGATGCTCCTCTGCAAGTGGTCTTCCCCAGACCCCTGTGTGTCTAGGAGGAGTAACTGGTGGCGACACACTCCTAATAGCTATGGAATGCTACTTCAAAGGAGGGCAGTCACCCAAGGGAAGGAAAACGACCTCCCTTCAGTTCTGTGCACTTTAGCCTCTGACCTGTTCTCTCCCTGTGTGGGGCAGTCGAGGGTATTACTTCCTGGAAAATAGGTCTGTGAATCGCTGATTGCAGTCTATCAGCTGTCTAGTCACAATTTCCTTACTGGGCCTGGATTACTGTTGTGTCTCAGCATAGTGGAGACCCCTCCCCAACCTCCACCGCATGCAGCCCGGGTCACCGGTGTTCACCTGTGGCGGACGCCAGATGCTGCTGAAGGAACTGCCCCAGGTTCTGCTTGCTCACAACCCTGGCTCTCACCATCATTTTAAAGTGCTTGATTTCTACTTGCTGCTTGCTATTGCAGGGTCCCGTGCCTGAGAAACAAGCAAACCACACCTGCCCCAGCAGCTGCAGCTGCCTCCAGGGATGGTGGTCTCGAGGGGGACCACTTGCACTTTCAGCTTCTGTGGCAACAAACAGGTTTTATTAACTCAATATATGAATCAAGTTGGCCTCCCAGGGTGAGGGCAGTTAGAACTGTGCTATGAAACCAGGAGACAGCACACACCTTCCTGGAAGAATGCCCGTGCTGGCAGGAAGCGCAGTGTTTCAGCATTCCCTTGGACCCGTGAAGCTAGGAGTGCCACACCCTCCTGCTTCTCCTCCTCCTCCCTTTTCCTCCTCCTTCTCTCTCTCATACCCCTCTTTTTATCATGCTGTAAAACCCCACACAATATGCATTAGATAGAAGGGTCTCAACATCACTATGTAGCCAAAGATGACCTTGAACTTCTGATCCTTTAGACTGTATTTCCTAAGTGCTAGGATTGCAGACGTTCACCACCACGTCCATTTATCCAGTGCTGGAGACTGTACCTAGGGCTTCACGCATACTAGACAAGCAATCTACCAGCTGAGCTGTTCCCCCAGCCCTTCATCCAGTGAGCATTTCCACATTAGACAGAAGGCGTTTTGCAGCCTGGATTGGAGAGAATGAGGGGTAAGAGGATGTCTCCTGGGAGGCCACCTTCCCCACCTACCTGCCAAGACTTCTATTCCATCGCCTGTGGTCTTTTGAAAAAGGAAATAAACAAGCCGAAAACAAACAATTCCAACCTCCTAACAGCCCTCTCTCCTCGCTCTCTCCCTTCCTCCCTCTCTCTGTGATACAGATACTTGCCAGATCAGAACATTTTAAAAGTGGATAAATACAGGTTTATTAGGCACTGCTCCCAGGAGGGTTCACCTGTCCTAAGGAATGGGGCCAGGGAAGTTGACCACCTGGCTAGAGTTGGGGAGTTTTCTAGACAGTCGAAGGGTGATGACGTGTCAGCCATAGGCCAGGAGTATGGTCAAGAGCTGAGCACTTAGGTGGGGATCTGGGTGGCTGGCAGCATCAAGCAGAGAGGTTGCAACAGCTGCCAACAGTGCGGAGCTGGGCTCTCAGCTCTTTTCTTTTGTTTGTAGTCTTCCCAGTGGGAAAGGGTGAAAGGGGGGGGGGAGACAGGATTTTCTAGCTTGTGCAGCGGCAAGCAGGGGTTCCAACCCAACAATAACTTAGAGAGATTTAACTAAACGTTCTCATGATGTGGAACCTTTACCTTCTGTTTGCCGTTATGAAACGTCTCTGAGCAGATACACTCACAGGGACCTCAGTGGTAGCTTGAATGAGCAGTGTTCACCACAGGCCCAAGGGTTTGAACAGGTGGTCCAAGTTGATGGCACTGTTTGAGAAGGTTATGGGACCTTTAGGAGGCATGGCCTTCCTAAGGAAGTATGTCACTGGGGCCGGCTTGGAGGTTTGAGAGCCTAGCCTGACTTCCTGCGCTTCAGTTTCCTGACTGCTCAGGCTAACAGCTACAGCCATAGATGTAGTCAGCAGAGTGTTAGGAGCGGCTAACCCTCCTTTCCTGTTTCCACTACAAACCTTTCTCCTCCTGCTCCTCAGCACAGCTCTTATAGCTTTTCCCATCAAGACACCCCTAAAAGTGGAGCAAAACCCACAGGCTCAGAGGGTTGGCCCAGAGCCAACCCCATGCACCTGGCTCATCTTTAAAGTGTCATAGATTGTTTGACAAGTCAGGCAAATGTTATGTTCTGATTGCAAGCCTAACCACATCTGCTTTATTATGAGCACTGTAAGAATGAAATGCCGCGCTTCCGTGCAGAAATCCCATTCTTTGGATGCCTGCCTGGCATGCTAGGAAACCGGCATTACCCTGCAGTGTCAGAGGGCAGCCTGGATAGCCGACCGATGACATGGCACCTCCCATTGCCCTCCCCTTGCACTCCTGGCTTCCCCAGCTACACAAACACTGGTGGTTCCCAAGAAAAAGGACTGAGTTCTTTATGTGTGCACGCGCGTGCTAACAGGTATAAGTGACCCAAACTCTTTAATAAGATTTTAGTAGTTAAAACTTATAGCTTGTTCAACTGGGAAGAAGTGGATGTGTTTCTGAAACACTGCGGACAGAGCCCCAGGACACTGTGGGGACCTGCCTCCTCCTGTGTTTCTTGGTAGGCAGGTACTACAGCCCATTCAGGCTTGCACGCACGCCTTTTTCTGGGGAACAGATAAACAACAGATGTGTATTTCTCACAGTTCTAGAGGCCCGGAAGTCCAAGAGCAAGTTCAGATCACTCACTTCCAAGTGTGGTGAGGGCCAGATGGTGCCTTCTATACATCCCCCGTGGAAGAAGGAATAAACGCCCTTCCTCACACCTCTTTTGTAAGGGTGTGAATCCCTGGCGAGCCACTTACCACCACTGGTGCCATCTTTTACTGCTATTGCACTGGGGTTAGGTTTCAACAGAAGAATGGTGGAGTGCGTCCTGGTCACACCTCCACAGCAGCGAGCTCTGTGAGTTCCTGAGCTCTGCTCGTCCTGTCTAGCTTTTAGGGTTGTCCATACAAGGATTTCTCTTCTAGATTGTGTGTTCAGAGTCAGTTCTAGGTCTGATCATCACTGCATATCTGGACACCACAGCAACCCCAGCATTGCAGTGGCCTGGGGAACTATCTAAAGTACACACAGTTCAGGCAGGAATTCCAGCCTGTGGACTTACTGCACAGCTGGGCTAGGATGTTGTGCTCTTCGAGTTTCTGAGAAAAGAAAACAAGAGTGCTGTGCAGTGGCTCAAGGAACTCCAACCAGCACTGTGTGAGCACTGCAACCAGCACTGTGTGAGCACTGCAACCAGCACTGTGTGAGCACTGCAACCAGCACTGTGTGAGCACTGCAACCAGCACTGTGTGAGCAACTCCAACCAGCACTGTGTGAGCAACTCCAACCAGCACTGTGTGTGTGAGCAACTCCAACCAGCACTGTGTGAGCAACTCCAACCAGCACTGTGTGAGCACTGCAACCAGCACTGTGTGTGTGAGCAACTCCAACCAGCACTGTGTGTGTGAGCACTCCAACCAGCACTGTGTGAGCACTGCAACCAGCACTGTGTGTGTGAGCACTGCAACCAGCACTGTGTGAGCAACTCCAACCAGCACTGTGTGAGCAACTCCAACCAGCACTGTGTGTGTGAGCAACTCCAACCAGCACTGTGTGTGTGAGCAACTCCAACCAGCACTGTGTGAGCACTGAAACTGGTATCAATACTGTCTGTGTGAACATTGCAACCTGTACCAACACTGTGTGTGTGAGCACTGCCTGCCATTTCAGTCACTGCTGCAGTTGAGCCTTGTTGCATGCTGCCTCTGTGCCGAGAACCATGCTTCTCTCCTGCTTCAGCGTCCCTAATCTGACTTTGCTCCTCAAAATCTACTGTTTTGGCCCCAGTTTGCAAATGAAGAAACTAATTATCAGAGCTAGAGAGATGGTTGAGCAGTGTGCTTTCAGCTTTTGCAGAGATCTGGATTTGGTTGCAGCACTTACAACTACTTGTACCTCTGTCTCTGGGGGATCCAGTCCTCTGAGTTCAGCAGCAGCATATATATGTACACACGTATATGTACACACGTATATGCACAGAACTCCCTTACACATATATGTACTTAAATGAAGGAAATCTTTTCTAAAAAATAAAGCAAAGAAAATAATTGCATAGGATGCTTTCCAGAGTCAGGACTGGCTGAGTGGAACTTGAATCCGGACGACAGTCTCTTTCCAAGGTGTGTTCTTGCCAACTCACTGCCCTATTTCTGTTGCTCTGGGCCCTCACATTTGAAAGGGTAACTGTTCATCTGCCTGACAACATTAGGTAGATGCCAGCGGCGAATCAGATGGTAGAAGAGCAATGATTTTGTCTCCACTCACAGGAGATGCTGAAGTCATTATTGTTACCAGGAAAACTTAGTGTTAATATTATGGCTGAAAGTTCAAAGGCTTTTGAAAAAAAATCTGATTTTCAATGTTCTACTTTTCTTCTAATTAGAAGCAGTTTTTAGCAGAGATGAAAAGCTATATACAGTATTGTGGGGAGCAGAGGAAGTCTTGAGTGAATGTGTACTGTTAGATGTGGGCACAGCCGTGTAAAGGACCGACGCCTCAGATCCATGGGAATGGCAAAGCCTTCTCCGGCTGATGCTCAGAGGGGTGGTAAAAACCCTTCCTATGTTGACAGTGCTTGTGCAAGTAAAAATGTTTATAAACTATTAACCAATGTGTGCAAAAGCTAGCAAGCATTTCTCCCTTCTCCCTGATAGTTTTAAAGACTAGCTAAGTTCTCACCCTGTGCAGTACATAACACAAGTTCTGAGGTCTCTTTGTCATATCTTCAGGTCTCTTCTTGATTCCTAGTGTCCCTTTATCTTTAACACACACATTCTCAGAAGCCTTTGCTTTTGCCCCTACAGGAGCTGAAGATGAGAGCATCCTAGACACTGCTCTTACTAGCATTGGGGTGACAAAGCTACCTGGGGATTCAGTGTCTGTCTTTATCATCTTCACACACATCTACTGTAAGCAGCAATGGTGTGCAACCCAGCGGAGAGAGCACTTCAACCCAATATCCATCCTTGGATGTCCATAAGCTGGAGAGGCATGTGACCCTTAGAAAAGGCGTCCTGGACAACCTTGTTTCCATCCCAAGCACCCACCATAGGTAATAAATACCTGATCACTGAGTCAGACAGGGCTAACAACCACTTAGGTGTTTGGGAGTCTGACAAAAAGAAGATGGTGGCCAAATTTATCCTTAGGTGTGTGGTGTATCTTCATAGAAGCAGGGCTGCTGGTCAGAAGGGCTGGATATGACAATAACTCAGGGAAACTGAACCCTGAGATGTTTGCAATAAATAAAGTACATGTTCAGGATCTGAAATATACTTTTAATATAAAGTATACATGTATGCTTTTGTATTAAGTACTATACAAATGGCACTGCTCATGAGTTATTTGCTACTTTTCTCATACTTTTCCCCAAACTCTCCTTTCTGGTGTCTGCCTCCAAAACTCAGGATTTATTCCAGGGAAATCTGGTTTTGTTAAAACACGGAATCTATAAGAAACGTAGTCTTTTGTGTCAGACACTTTATGACTCCTTTCACCCTTTCAATTTCCCTCCTTTAGGACTCAGGATGCTCTATGCTTTGATTCTTTGGAAACCTTCCTGTTCTTGGATAAGGGTAAAAAGGTAAGGGTGGGCATGGAGGTGAGATTGGGCATTCCAGCCCCAGCGTGGGAAGTGTCCATCTGGGAAGGAGCTGATAGATGAGGAGTTGGAGTCAGGAGAAAGTGTACGGTACACGAAGTGTCATTGTCCAGTCTATGCAGTGTCTCCGAAGTTATTGGAAACTGTAGAAAATTGATGGTTTTAGTGATTTGTTTTCCCATTTAGCTTTGCTTAATAATTTCTCTTTCCTCCTTTCCTCATCCCCTTTATAAAAACTGGCCTCAAAATACTCTGTGTGGAACTATTGGTCAGATCAATGGGCAATATAAGACATACATCTAGATGATTTACTTTCCTTTTGACACCTCAGAAGGTACACAAAATAAAACATGGTATAGTATCGCTTGAAACTATTGGCATCTATGATAAGAATAAATAGCATATCATAAACAGGCACCTTTAGTGCTCTCTTTCAACAGGGATGACAGAATTTTTTGTTTCAGTCTGGAAGCCTTTTAAAAGACCCCAAATTTGTTCTTGAGAGTAGCCCTATGCTCTAGCAGATTTTCCATTAGCTACTCTTTCCTGTCAATAACAGATACATACTTATCTACTTAGTCCTTATCTGGGGTTCTTCCAGAGCAAGCAAGAATTGAGTCTTCAGCTGCTGCCTGTGAGTCTCTATGGAAGACAAGTGAATTGCCAAGTCTAGTCGCAAATCAGGTGATGAGCAGCTCCTTTGACTTCATTTTTCTCATAGGTCCACGATGGACCCCGCTCTGCTCACTGCCCATATTCCCAAGCCTCAGCACTTCCGGCCTCCTGAAAGCTTCAGCGGAGATGGGTCTGAGGCAGCCAGTCCAGGCCCTGACTTCCAGGAGCCAGTCAGGCTCCTCAGGGCCTCTGCTAGCTCCTCAGATGAGTCAAAGCACAGGAAACACAGGGTGGAGGATGCGGCTGCAGAGCATGGGATGGGATACCTTAGCAAGACCGACCTAAGGCCTGAAGTGAAGCCAGAGGAAGCCAGCCTCAACAGTCCACAGCTGGGAATCCTGATTTGCCTGTCAGCCACCCTGGGCATGGCCCTGGCTGCTGGACTCTGGTATCTGTGCACTCGGACAGCAGAGTCCCTCGGTGAACTACAGTGGATGCTGTTGCCAGCGGTGACAGTGGGGGCATGTCGGGAGGACAGGTGATAACCGAATCTCTTTCTGCAGGGGACAAGAACACCGTCCACTGAGGAGACCCTTGGACAGGGTCTCAGTGGCTCCACAGTGCCGGTGAAAATGGAGCTAATAGGAATTCCTGATGAGGCCCGGGCCCCACTGCGCCTGCTGTCAGTGTGCGGTGAGCGCAGGAAGCGCGAAGGAACAGATTTATCAACAGAGGGAATTCTTCTCCAGCTTTGTTGTCTTCATGTCTGCAATTTCACTTCTCTTTTTCCTTCTTGCAATTAGACGTTCTGTTTGAAGAGTTAAACTCGACACAATGAATATTGTATAACCTGCTCATTAGCTGGACTCCTGTGGCCCTGGCACTTCCTCTGTTGCCTTAAGGAGCCTGCAGAAATAGACACTCAGTCCTCCGCAGTCGCTCAGCCTCGTCTTCTCTAACCCTTTGAAAAAAGTCGTGCTGGGGTTTAGCTCTTGCAAGAAAGAAAGAGCCATACTCCTCCCTGTGCTCTCTAAACCACCCCAAAAGGAGTTTTCTTTTCAAAGCTAGAGTTCCGAAACTAGCTGGAGGTCTGACTCAGTGGCACAGGCGTGGGTGAGGGCAGCCTGTCTGCCTGCAAGCTAAGGATCCTGGTAGAGCACCATGGGAGCGCAGCCAGAGCCAGCAGCTTTAGAGAGCTTGATGGAGCACAGCTTGGGAAGTGTATCCACTGCACAAGGCCATGAGTGGACCAAGCGAGACCGCATCAGGTGCAGGGCCTGGGGCTTCCCAGCCTTTACACCTGGCGAAGGGCCTGCCTTCTCCAGGAGCTTGCAGGCACACTGCCTTTGCCAAAGGTGAGGCTAAGAGTTACCTGAGCAGCTTGAGAAACAGCTGTCACTGGCTTATCAGGGGAAGATAGCACCGGGACGAAGATGAGTGCTCTCCTAACTTTAGGAAGATTGTTTGGTTTAGCAAGGGCAGCACAGGTACTACCTGGTGCCAGAACACCAGGTCTGAGGCCACACACCAGTATCTTTGTGTTCTTGGGATTAGCTGCCCTTCCAGAGGTAAACCCGTTGCAGAGTGACCATTTGTATTACCCTGGAGCCATACCACCCCACACACACTTTGGACGGGATATTTATCTTCCACCTTTATCTTTCCGCTGAGGCAATAGAAACTTTGTGGTGCTGTATTTAGCCCTCCTATAACTTGACGAGGAAAGGCTCAGGAAGGTCTAAGAACAAAACCCTGGCTGTGCCTTCTTCAACTGCAAAGACCCTTTGTGTAAACTGGATGTGTGTAAACTATCTTTTCCCGCTGATTTTAGTTCAGTGGGGATTGAACGTGACACTCTGTCCTGCATCCTGGGCAAAACAGCGCTTGGATCCTTGGGTTCCTGAAAACCTAGGTAAATTGTATGTTCACAAATGGATGTGCTCCAAGAACACCATGGAAAGAAACAAACATAATTTATTCCAGTGAGGGCCACAATATTTCTTCCACATATCTAACAAAAAAGACATCTTTTCCCTAAAATGAAGATAAAGATCTCACTAGTGTGTGCCCTCACCTGGCTGTGCCACATCACATGTACCATGCATGAACATTTTTGAGATCTTCCAGTGCAAGAGGAGGTCTGTCTGTCTGTTCTTCTCTCTGTGTGCTTTGCTATCTGTTGACACAGAACAAACTATACGAAAACGTGGCGCGCAGAGACACCAGCAGCACCACTAATTCTCTGCTCACCGTCCCAGGTTCCGGAACTACGTCTGTGTTCCTTTATGTCTGGCCCACTACTTTCACCTTCCGTGATCCTGGGACCAACTGGGTGGTTCAGGTATTGTGAGCGGGCTGCAGCGTCTGTCAATACTCCCTGGAGAGCTCTGTTGGCTGCTGACCTGGGGGCTGTTGGTGACGGTGGGAGCAGCTGGGTTCCTCTCCGTGGCTTCTTGCACAGCTGTATTCCCAGCGGAAGTGTTCCAAGCTCTCCTAGGGCTTGGCCTTGGGTGCTACACGCTTTTACTTATGTTGCTACTGGCACTTTTGGTCACGGTAAGCAATCGGACCAGCCCTCATTCAGAGGGGTGCTTAACACATTTCACTTTTGATGGCACACGAAGAAGCAATTTTACAACTATCTTTAATTCATTGCACCTTCCAAGCAGACTACTTCTCTACTGTGAGGACCTGTGTGGCTGTACAAGAAGGGGCTGTTTGTCCCTACGGAATGCCTGGGGTCAACTTGCCTACAGAGCAGCCAGGATGTGAGAGAAAGCCCTGGATTTCAGCATGTTGAAATCAGAATCTCAGATGTCTCTTCGGACCTCCTGGGTTCAAAGCTCCATCTCCTGCTTGTGACAGTGGTTTGAGCCTTTGAAAAGAGGGGTCTGGGTGGTACAGGTAGACCTCGAGAGGCAGGCCACTGACGTTAAAATTGGCCGTCATTTGACCATGGGGAGCTTCTGCCACAAGCTTCCGCCGCCATGGTCTCTGCCTGCCCTCCCAGCCATGATGATCTGGAATTCCTCCTCACTGTGAGCTGGAATAACTCTTCCTTTACCTTCATATAAAAATAAGTTTTATTTGTTGGGCGTCCAGTCCCAGCAACGGGAGTCCTTAACAGATAAGCTTAGGCAGTCTCCTCTTAGGTATGTGGGGTTTGATGGAAACAGTTGTCGCAGATCTCTGAGCCACCCAGAATGGTGGGTCACAAAAGTATCCTTTTGGTATTAGCAGAATGAATGTGCACAGTACTGAGCTGCCTAGTGTAAGCTGCTCACTAGCCTGACATGCCTTCATTCTCAGTGACACCCCACAGCAGACACACTGTCTTCAAATCTACTTCTTTCTTTGGTCGCACACACAAAACGTCATTTCCTTTCCATGACAACTCCTTAATTATTAATATTCATGGGACTGGTGACATAGTTGACCTCTGGAAGCAGGGGTGCCTGAGCGAGATCCCCCGAACCCGTGAGGAAACACTAGATGTGCTGGTGTATTCTCAGAATCCCACTGTCAGGGAGGATCCCGGGGGTTTTCTGGCCGCCAACCTAGCTCAATTGTTGAGCTCCAGACCCCTGAGAGACCCTCCTCAAAGGGGGTAGATGACATTGCTGAGGACGGCACCTGAGGTTTTCCATGTAGACGTAGGCAAATGCACCCCCCCACTTGCTCGCACACAGAGCATGAAACACATTAAAGAATACTCCATGTAAGGTGATGTTCCCAGCAGCCCCCAATTGCACCCTCTTCTTTGCCACTTGAGGCCATCATGTCACACTAGTCCTCATGGAAGCCAGTGGCTGTCCTTGCCACAGCACAGATTTTTTGCTGGTGCATTTTGACTGGACTCTTGAGAAGGACAGTGGGAGTCTCTGAGCCTGTAGAACATCAGGACAGCACTCTGGTTGCTGTGATTTTGAAGGTCCTCTAAACTTGGCTCAGAGAAACCCTTGGGGGTGGGGGATAGGAAATGCTAACTCAATCTGAAGGCTCTTACTAAAGCACCAAGCCATTAAAGTAAAAAAAAAAAAATGTCAAAGGACTCAAAATAGCTTTTTCTTTTTTTCTTGTAAGAACAGCCACAGAATTGTTCAGCCAACATTTTCTTGGAAGAAAGAAGGTTTGTGGCTAAACACACATTTAAGGAAGACTATTGGAATATCAGTCGCTAAAAACTCTATTTTAAGCAAATGCTTTTATATCTATTGTGCTGGGCTAGTGATCACAGCTCAGAGGGAAGGGCAGGCCTGATTTTTAATCAATCAGAAGCTGTTTCTGACATTCTAATTAATTGTGCTTTGTGGACATAATTTTGGTAAATTGTAGCCATGTATTCTATAACTTTGCTGAACTGTGTCTCTGCTGAGGCTCTTTGCATGGATTCGCTGTTATAATGTTTTTTTCTTTTAAAAAATAATTAGCAAAACAAACGGGTCATCCAGCTAATAACTATTTAAACAAGTGCCACGGTTTGTTTGAAAGTTGTCTGGGGAGGGCTGGTGATTTATGAATACGTTAAAAGTGATGGTTACTCCCTCCTCCCGGCCTAGGTGGCTTGGTATTACCCAGATTTTCTGGAATGGAGACTATCCTGATGTTACATCACCCTCGCTTTCTCCTGTCCTGCACGTGGTGCATGCTGGGAATTTCCTTAATTCAAGAGGAGAGCATGAGACCTGAGAACTCTGCTCCTCTTGAGATAGCTTTGCTCTGCCCTGGCCACAGGGGCTCTGTGTCCTTGTATCAGGGGCATCCGCATGATATGCATATTTTGATGTCTGAGTGCTCTGGTTATTCTGTGCATGTGTGCACGTGTGTGTGTGTACATATGTGAGTGCGTGCATGTGTGCATACAGGTGTACATGTATGGTTTGTGTGGTATAGAGTATGTGTGTGTTTGTGTACCTGATCTGTATATGGGTGTATGCGTACACGTATGGGTGCGCTAGTGTAGTGTGTGTGTCTGTGTGTGCAAATGCACATATGTGGAGGCCAGTGTCGTCATGTACTTTGGGGTGATCTCTCACTGGCTTGGAGCTGGCTAAGGAGGCTGGCTTGCCAGTGGGCACCAAGGATCCCCCACCTGTGCTCCCCAGCTTCAGGATTGGGCGTGTGCCGCTGCACCCAGGTCCAGGCGCTGGGGAGCGAACCCTGGCCCTCACGCTGCATCTCTACACAGTCTGGTTATCCAGACTTCTACATGCAAAAGAAAACATTAAATATTTTAAGAAACTTCTTTTTTATTGACAGTGAGGGTTGGGACTGCCAGGAAAGCTTACTTTTAAATGTCAGGTCTTTAACATTTCTAGTGGATTTCTGTCTCTCTCGGAATAATATGTAACATCTGATGGGGTTGAAGGGGTCCTTGGACACCTGGCTGCCAACACTACCTGTTGCTGATTTCCACACTTTCCCAGAGCAGCCGTGTTACCCAGAGGAGCACATAGCTCCATTCCCCTCTCTTGCTCTTGAATCGCTGTCCAGAGTTTCATTTCCCCAACCCCCAAACATCAGAACCTTGTTTTTCTGTTACCTCGTGAGAAAGGCCCTTTGTCTACAGCGTCTTCTCTTATACACTTGGTTGCGAGCCTAAGCTTTGGAGGCTGAGCCGTCTCTCCAGCCCTGCGGCCGCCTCTCCACTGCTTCACCTCCCAGCCCTGGTTACTACCCGACTGTGTTCTTAGCCCCCAGACCAGAGTGCTTCCCGGAGGTGAGGGCTTCGTCTGTGACCCGACTGTGTTCTTAGCCCCCCAGACCAGAGTGCTTCCCGGAGGTGAGGGCTTTGTCTGTGACCCGACTGTGTTCTTAGCCCCCAGACCAGAGTGCTTCCCGGAGGTGAGGGCTTCGTCTGTGCACAGCTACGTCTCAGAACATAGTTCCCACCGCACTTTCCCTAACACAGCAAGTCATCATTAACCATGTGTTTCGTGAGTGACTGTCTTCACTCTTTGTACTGTTAGAAACGACCCTTGGTATACACTGACTTTGAATGTCTTGGGTGGCTCTGGGATGCTTGGCAATGGGACTAGGAAGCTTTCTCTCTCACCAGCCAGCTAAAGGTCTGGGGGCAACTGTCTCCAGGGCAGGAAATAAGCTTGCATCTTAGACCAAGGCTCCAGGGAGTTCTTGGTGGGTTCTTGGTCTTAGGTAGACCTCACCGTCAGTCTGAGGAAGGAAGCTGAAGGCATCTTCCTGGGACACAAATTCATCTGGAAATGTGGATTCTGTCTGTTTTTCAGCTTATCATCTGCCACAGGATGTTTCAGCCTTTACACTATTAACAACTGGAGCCAGAAGTTACTGACCTGGGGGATGCGCTGCGGTGTAGCTTGTTCAGCAATATGTCTGGTCTAGGAACCTGGTTCTAGCCTCACAGTTGCTCCCTCTTCCCAACTTGAAACAACTAAAAATGGTCCATGTTTTGTCAGATATTCACTGGACAGTAAAATGGCCTCTTCTGAGAGTCTCTCTCTCTCTCTCTCTCTCTCTCTCTCTCTCTCTCTCTCTCTCTCTCTCTCTCTCTCTCTCTCTCTCTCTCTGTGTGTGTGTGTGTGTGTGTTAATTATAGGCTCTAGAATAAAGCTTCATTTCCTAACCAGCTCCATCCTCATGGAAAGAGTGGAAAGGTTTGGGTAGAGAACTAAGATTCAAAATGTTAAAGTCTGGGTGGGAATGCTGGTGTGTGTCTTTAATCCCAGCACTTGGGAGTCAGAGGTTAGAGGGGGGCAAATATGTGTGGAAGACAGCCTGGGCTACAGAGAGAGTGACAGGCCAATATTATTTTTCTTGGTAGATTTAAAAAAAAATCTTCTTTCCCAATCCCCAAGACCCAAACTTGTTCTGTGGTGAAGGATAGCCTTGAACCTAATCCTGATCCTCTTTCCTCCCCCTGCAGAGTGCCGGGTTCACGGTGTCTGCCATCACGCCTGGGTTATGCCGTGCTGGGGATCAAACTCGGGGCTTCGTGCGTGCCTCGTCACAGCCCCAGTCCTGATACTTTTAAAAACCAATAAGATAATAAAGGTCTTCTCCTTCTCCTTCCTCCCCTGATCTTTTCCTCTCCTTGTCTTGAGGCGCTGAAATTTAGGGCTCCCACAAGCACAGGCAGAACAACTCTCCATAGGTAAGAACAAGGCCACTGGGATCAGGGTCTAGGGCAGTCTTCTGTCACCCCTGATTCCCAGACCCATGTGTCTTTCTACCATTTTGGTGGCCCATTTGTTTCAGTGAGCCTGTTGCAAACTGCAAATATTTCTGTGGCTCTGGAGAGAGAGTCTGGGATGGAGTAGAAACATGAACTGGTGTGATTCACCTGCAGCTGCTGTTAGACCCTATGGGATGCAGGGCTTTAGGGGACAGATACTTGTAGCAGGCCAGAGTAGGCCATGACCTACCAAGCTGTGAGTTGAAGAGAGGTGGAAGAACAAAGGAGACACATCAATGGGCCCACACGGAAGGGGATGGCAGTGGCGGCCCCTGGGGCGGCCATTGCTACCCAGCTAAGGTACACTGCCACAAGATGGTGCCTTACTCCACCATCCCCCTGGTCCAGGCTCCACGTCTTCTTTCCTTCAAATGGCACCTTGGGAGCATCTTCCTCTCTTTGCTGATTACAGATTTTTTTTTTGCAAAGTGTTTTTTTACATTATTGAGGAAAGAGGCTGCTTAGAAATATATTCTATAGGATATTAAGGAACTCATTCCTTTGATTTATAGACATACATGGCAAGGTTGCTTGAGAGGCAGGGAACCAATGATGATATCCACAAGAACTAATGGCTGATTCTTATATCTGGAGCGCTGTTTTCCCATCAGCTGATAGGCTGGAGACAGCAGAGCTAGCTAGGTTAGTGCCATGGGCACAGGCGCTGCCTCTGCATTTTCAGATTATACTCTCCCTTACAGACAGCACCTTCTCATTTAGAAACATAATCTGTTGTTCTCCCACCGAAAGAAAAAAATAATGACATTTCACATGCAAGGCAAAGATTAGAATCACTGCGCAGGACTGCATACAGTAGGTTGTGGTGTCCCTGAAGCAAGGACAGCAAGCTGCTGGTACTGAGAAAGACTTGGAAGGCACTGACTTGTGATCTTTATTATGCAAATATGCAGCCCCCTGAGCCGGGCTGTTTAACCTCATCAGGGGAAATGTCACTGCTCATTTCAAGCTGGAAATGTAGCACACGCATTAGTATTCTTATGTTATTATTATTATTATTTGTAGGGCATGTGTAAGCACAAGCCCTCTGATTAGGCTAAATCTCTACTTGCCCAGACTCTCTGGGGCTGAACATCGACTCCTTGTATTATATCAAACAGGCAAGCAGAGAAACTAGAAACCAGCAGCTGTCTCTCTCCTTAACGCTGTATGCCACACCTGGGTAACGATGGCAAGAGCTTTTGTGAAGTCTAATTTCTCACCCCAGAAGCCCAGTGTTGGCCTGGCCTCTGTCCTGCAGCAGAGGTGATTGGCAGAAGTTTAAAGAGTGGAGTGAGAGTCAGGGAGAAGGTAGTTCCGGGGAGAAGAGTGGTGAGGGAAAGCAGAAGGGGAAGGAGGGGCTTAGGATGGCAAATGTCTTCCATCCCCCTTATGGGTCATTGCTGTCTACCAGAGCCATGGAGAGAAGTAAGGCAGCAGAGCCGGCAACAAACATTGCTGTAGTGAGAAGGGGCAAGCCAGACAGTAGGCTGGCAACCCAGGGAGGTTGACCTCAATAGGCAGGGACTGCCTTTCAGAAGAGAAAGCTCCTTGTGTGGGAAATGGAGTAGATAACATTAAAATGTTACACTATGGTGGAACTCTTGAAGCAAAGAAAAGCTGGTAGTAAACTTTCCCTCAGCCTGGTACTAGGGACCTCTAGTTTAAATCTTGAACACCCCCACCCCAAAAGGCCTGCAGGTTAATAGTTTAGTGCTCAGCTAGGTTTTATTCAATATAGTGGTGGGGGCGGGGAATCTTAGATTATGGGGTATTCCCTGAGAGGGGATGGTGAAATCCAGTCCCCTCCTCTTCCTCTTTGATTCTGAGCTCCTTGAGGTAGGCAGTTTGCTCTACTACTGGCAACCACTATGCAATCAAGCCATAGATCCAGCCAAACATAGACTATGAACCTTTCTTTTTTTTTAAGTTGCATTATCTCAGGTATTTGGTATAGTCACAGAAATCTGGCTAAACAGAGATGGATCTAATATTAATAAGTGATGGAGGAGGAATTCCTCAGAGCTTCCCTTGTACCTCTCCAAATCACCCCAATAAACCACTGCCACCAGGGTACCTGATGTTTCGGGAATGGGGTCTGTACCCACATATCTTAGATTACTCTCCATAGGTTCTAGCATGCAGCCGAACCTGGGCACCAGTGCCTCAGCTCACGGTGAACACAAACTTCATGAAAGTAAGACTCCTGGTAAAGTTGCTTGCTCCTAAATCCAGGACAGTGTCTGTCACAAACGGAAAACTGAATTAGCTTCTACTAAGTACAGTGTGTGCGATAGCTCTGTAAAAGAAACAAGTCAACGGCTTCTCTGCCTTTTGGCTAAGACCACAGTAGAAACACGTCATCTAATAAGGCCATTTGAGATATCTGTGGAGAGCTATCTCACCAGGGCTCCAAGATACACATTCCTTCCTTGCTATTTTAACAAGACAGAATCCATGTGGGTGAAACAGCAATTGTCTTACTTTGCTAAGTGGCATCAAACTGCCTTCTATATTCAAGTCTGTACCCATAGATTACTGTGGCCTCAGACCTCATTAGAGATGTTTCTTGTACAGAGTGTGGCGGTTAGCACAGAGACAAACTGGCCAAAGTGCAGTGTCAGCAGAGTGCTCAGCCGCAGTGGGATATCTCCATCACACCTCTCCCCCAAAGGCCCACGGGCCGTTATAAAAGTAGGGAAGGCAGAAAGACTTAGAGCTGGAGGCCGGAGAAGACACGGGAAAAGCAGGGACTTACATGACAGGACCTCTACACTCAGGAATTCACAGCAGCGCCCAGACCACCAGGCCGCTCTCCAGCACCGCCCCATTGAGGGGCGGGGCCAACTCTCCCACTTGTCACAAGTGGCAAGGGGCAAAGCCATATCTCCTGGACCCACCCCACCAGTGCTTTCTCGATCAAGTACAGCAGCTGGCGAGGGGTGGGACCAGTTCTCTGCAGCCCTCGGACATCAAGATGTCCCCAGATGGCAGCCCAGACCAGGGACATATGCATGGCCTTTGGAGGTAACATGGAGGTAACACAGCCCTCTGTTGCGGTAGGGCAGAGACTCAGAGGTGGCCCTCGGCAGCAGCAGCAGCAGCAGGACCTCGCCTCAGGCGGCAGCACAGGCTGTTCACACCGCGCTGCTCCTCACCATCCGCAGGCTCAGTTCCTCGGCTCTTCAGAAAGCACAGAGCATTCTGCTTCTCCTGCTGTCCCATCTCTCCACCACTTACTTGTTCATCTTAGTGGCGGTTGGGCCTCTGAGTGTCTTCCTCCAAGGCCATGCCAAGTGCCTATGGGCCCGTTTTGATATGTCAATGAGCACCTCAGCTAGCCATTTGTTCTGAGCTTCTTTGGCACTTAACACTCTGGAATCTTTGGGCCACCTAGGCAAACAGTGCCCCTGTATGATGTGACCTGATTCATATTGAGGTTAAGTACAATAAGGCCCAGATCCTGCCTTAAAGCAATGAGCTGATGACAAAGCAGCCTCTCAAAAGGGGCCTGCTCTTGACAGAAACCCAACATGTGAGCAGGACCATGCAGAGCTGTCTTCAAGACAGCTACTCACCTGTCCTTTCCTTGCCCCTCATCCTTCATTGCCTTTTCCCCAGGGTATGTCCCTCCCTGAAGTCAGGAGCCTCGGATCCCAGGTTGAAGAAAACCATATTCAGGTCTTGTTTGTGCCACGTCAACAACCTCCCACCCGAGGAGCTGGCAGAGTGACTCCGGGCGTAGACTCACGGTGCTGCTGGTGCAGGAGAGGAAGCCTGCTGCAGGCTGTGTCTCTCTCCACCAAGGCCAAGGAGGTCAAAGGTCACATTTGGTGGCCTTTCCTTCCTCCTTGTTCCTTCTCAGATCAGGCCAGCGAAGAGTTTTGTGTAATTAGAAAGTGTCTTTCTCCCAGAGTCAAGAGATCCATTCACTGGTGGGCCGAGGTTGGAACTGGCTCCATGGAGGAGCGTGGGCGCCTCATCAGGACATATGCTGCAGGACTCCGAGATCACCTTCCAGGTTTGGGCACACTCGCAGGAGCTAGTGAAATGGCATATCTGTTTACACCCAGAGCCAGTGTGCCATCCCCACCTCTCCTCTGTACCATAGCAAGAGCCCGTCATCCAGCTGTTCAAGTAGGTGCAGCACTGCCCTGTTACCTACCTAACACTGCAACCTCAGAACACCTTCGTGCCCAGTGGGGTGTGGGAATTCTCTCTCTGTCTCTCTGTCTCTCTGTCTGTCTCTCTGTCCCCCTGTCTCTCTCTCTCTCTCTCTCTCTTTCTCACACACACACACACACACACACACACGAGAGTAAGTAAATTCAAAACTTCATGGTGTTATGGATGAAATCAACAGGTTTGGGCAGGCATTTTCCTGTCCCTTAAACCGAGTTTTCACTTCTGTGACAGAGATGCCATGATCTACTTGGTAGATTTGTTGCGAGCGATGGTGGGTCTTAGCACCCAGCCTTGACATCACGACAAAACCAGCGTTTTACTACTGGTTCTGAAATCTCAGAAGGCACAGGCTGAATTTCTTTTGTTTTTGTGTTCTCAATTCCCCATGTAGTCACTGTTCAACACACAGTAGGTGCTACATCATAACCTTTAGAGAAAAGCCTTTCTGCATACTGCCTCCGAGTGGACGCTCCGTTATTCCACTAGTCTCCTTCTCAGCCCTTGAAGTGATTTATTTTCTTACATATTGTCTGTCCTCACTAGACTGTAATTTTTCCGAGGTCAGAGCCTTTGTCTGTCTTGCTGGTCAGAGTCTAGACAGTGCCTTGTACAGAGTGGCTGCTCAAGATGCATTTGTCCAATGGACAAATCCATGAAAAACCCTTGTTCTGCTATTACTGCTCTGTGTGGCAGCGGTTTACAAGGTATCAGACCCAGTCCAAACAGGCAAGAATTATTTGTCTTCACAGAGCTCACTAGAGAAGGCGCAATTGGTCAGGACTCGAGTCTTCTCACAGAATTCATCTGGGACCCTTTCTGCAGGACAACCCACTTCTCGGGCCTCCAGGAGGAGGCCCTTCCTTCCAAATGGAGCAAAGTGAAGGGTTTTATGATGTGGACAAGGCTGCCTCTGAGCCGGAACTGGGGCCCCGGGGCAGAGGGGGCAGGGCAGTGGAGCTGGAAGAGCCAGGGACCTAACCCTGTCCCCCGGCTGTGCACCACTGAAAGGCTCCAGACAGCTTGGGCACAGGGCCAGGCTGCTGAGTTCCAGTGGGAAAGCTGACCTTGGCCAGGAACAGCCAGGAAGAGGCACAAATGAGTCATTGTCCCATATCCTCCAAGGTGAAGAACCCAGCAGTGTGTGTGGCCTGTGGGGTTGGATGCTCTTGCAGCCTTGGCTCCTTCCTCAGCCAAAATAAAAGCCTGTGAGTCAAGCGCTCACAGCCTAAGGACACATCGGCACGTTTTCCCATTGTCCTTCCCGACAAGTCCCTGCACTTCCAGCTTTAGAATATCCTTATAACACTATTTCCAGCTTAAGCAGGATTTCTTTAAAAAAAACAAAAAACAAAAACAAGCAAAAAACCGAGACTGTCTTTATTTCGTGTGTGTGTGTGTGTGTGTGCGCAGTTTGGTAGAAACAAGGTACAACTCAGTGAAATCCCGACACCCCTCTGGGCACAAAGAGAGTGTGATAAACTTTCAGAGCACGCGTGAAGGTCTCCCTGCAATGCTTGCTTTTACTCAGAAGTTTGGAATCCCAAGTAGTAATTTATAAAATGGGTTATTGCGCCTAGATTTCCACTAGAGGGCAGTCTTGGAAAGTATTTATAAATATATATTTTAGTGCTCTGTCTAGGAAATAGTGCTGTTTTGTTTTGCTTTAGAGAAGACAGCGGGCTAAGATTTCAGGGCAGGCTCTTGCTTCATTCTTCCACCAGCAGCTAGAGAAAGAGGCCAAGGGAAATGCTGTCACTGCCTGGTCCTCTTATGCAGGAGGCGGCCAGGCTGCCACGGCTCGTCAGCTCCAGCTTTGTCCTGGGGGGAGAGGAGAATCAGCTGATGTGTGTGTGTGGGTCCTCTTGCTTGAGTTCAGCCTCCAGTAAGGCATAGCTTCAGCCCTTTTCTCCCAAGAAATCAGTGGCCGGAAGTCCTCAGAAAAGAAGCAGGAAGGATCACAGAGGAAGCTGGAGCATCCAAACAACTAAAAATAGAGTTCCCAGGCACGCAGCCGTGGGCTTCTCACTCCATGTGTAAATACGTGTGAATGAGACCGCTCAAGCCTGAGTCTGGAAGGATTCTGTGCATATTTTCTGTATCTCGATTTCTCTCTGTCTTCCCCCCCCCACACACACACACAAAAGAGAGAGAACATCTCCATTGAACTCCATGGCTAGGAGAGATGAAAGAAAAGATTATTCTTACAGTGTGTTTCGTCGATGAACTTAATGGCAATAAGTGATAAGTTAAAACCGCTCTTTGGTCACTAAACTCTACTTCTGGAGCATGTCTGATGCACACCCTCAAGTCTCCCAGCTGGACTCTGTGTCATCCTGTATGGCCCCATTTCCGTCTGGAAACAGCCCTGTGTGTGTGTTGCAGGGGGGGATGTCATCACTATGTCCTCTATTTAGAGCAGCAGACAAAATCCAGGCCAGGCCAAGTGATCAGAGCAGACTTCACAATCATGGTGCTAGGACTCAGGCCAGGAGTCAGCCATTTATTTCCCTTTCTGAGCATCTGCCCCATGCCAGGCTGGCTGGGAGTGACTAGGATGCTACTCCTTGACTGACCTCAAAAGCAGGCTGTAGCGATATCAGGACAAGCCCCCGATTCCTCCAGGATCCAGGCCAGAGAGAGGAATCCCAGCACAGGGAGCTGCTTCCCTTTGGTGGCATGGGTGACTCCCTGGTGTCTGCTGGGGACGGGCCAGCCAGGTGTGTCCCTTTCCGGGATCATTGCCGCCTGCTAGAAGGTCAAGGCTGCCTCTGCCCAGGGTCCTACCCTTCCTCAGGGTCATTCTCCTACCAACCTTTGACCCTTCTGTGGACCTCTATGTGTGAGCAGGGGCAACTCCAGAAAACTGGCTTTGAAAGCTTGCTGTTTCTGTGAGAGCAGCCTGAAGATAACACTTGAAGGTGGCCTGAGAACTTATAGGAGAAAGGGGGGCAGCAGACAGGCCCTGCAGAACCCACCTATGGCCTACAGGCGCTGGCAATAGACAGTGGAGGATGAAAGAGCAAAGAGAGAGCCCTGGGCCGTGTGCTCCTCTATGCTCAGAGGCTACCTCTGCAACACCCTGCTCCTCACCGCGGCGAGCCTGTTCCATGGACTTGCTCTCTTTCAGAAAGGATGTATCCATGGTGGCCACGGGTTAGGTTAGAGCCGCTTTGGCCTTAGATTTGGGTCCAGCAGGAAATCGATGTTCTAAACTTCTGTCAACTACAACAAGGCGTGTTTCTAGTTAGTCATACCAAACTGCCAAAGGGTCAGACCTGACTGGGAGCTGTGCACTCCATTGCTTCTAGAAACTCAACAGTGAGATAAGACAACCCCAGCTGTTGCAAGTGCTCCTGGGAGCAATCTCTTGCCAATGTCCAGCACTCTGGTCTTGCCCCCTTCAGTCTAGGTGTTATAATTGTCTGTTTACCCCAGATTTACACCAGAGAAACCATCCAAGTCTACCTTGGCGCACTAGTAACCTCCTGTTACTTGCCAGAGCGTGGGCATGGCTGGGTTACTTAGAGCTGCTGGACCAGAAAAAGCCCACTCCGGCATAGGCAATGAGTCAACAAAGCTGTGTTACACAAACACTACATCCTTGGAGCTCCCTGCACAGCCTGAGGCCTTTGAGAGGATCAGGCGTCTCCACCCAGTCCCTGCGTGCTGCTTTCATGACCATGGGGAGGGCCCCTGTGCACCTCACTTCAGAAGCATTCATGAGCCTCGCAAATGTTAGGCCCAGCACGAGCTTCATTTCCTGAAGGAATGAAGAGAAGTCAGGACACCGGGTCTCATCGATGCAATATCGCAAGAGGTTTATTTTAACCATTGCGTAGTGGGGTCACCCCTGCTGGGCAGCAGAGAGTGGCCCTGGGAGACAAAGGCCTTGGGTTCTTAAAGGACAAGGCACGGGAATATTCAAGGTTGCAGTCTTGGCAATCCAGGATTGGATGAGGTATTTAACTTTTAAAATCATTGGTTGGTTCTGGGCACCCTTACGTCCGGTCAGCCCTGTTGTAAATATCTAGGGAATATCTGATCTTCAAGTCAGTTTGGAATTTCCTGCCATATGAGATATAGCTGCAGCTGAAGGTGGGAGAGTGATTATCTCATCCTGTGTCTGTTCTGGGGAGTGGGGGCTGCAGGCTTTTGGTCAAAGGTAAGGTACCATTTAGGAGAAAGATCGAGGCCATTTGGCCCGGTTCCCAAAACGAAGTTTATCTATCTCACAGGCACCAGCCCGGTGATTTTCTCCACCTAGTAGAGACCTTTGCTTGTTTTCTTTCTTATCTCTGCCCCGAAGATGGCCAGTGTCAGGAACTTTTATATTTTTCTGTTCTCTGGAGAAGCACTAAGAAGCTTTAATTAACATGGGTCTAAAACTTGAAAATATATGTTATAAGGCAACTAAAAGAAATATAGGTTACAAAGTTAGTCTGATTCTTTCATAAGTTTGATTTACTTCCCAGGTCATACAGGTCACGTGAGCACCCTGGGGTATGGGTGGGGGTGCGGCAGAAGGAACTAGCCTCAGAACACGAGGTGTGAGGTAAGTCCATCCAACCACTTGCTACTGGCCTGACAGCCGAGCTGAAGGTGCAGTGAGAAAGAAGGATTTCTTGTGTAGAAGCAGCTCGTGAATTCCTTGTTCATTGCCCTCACCGTCGCCCAGAAGGTCCCAGCACACACCAGCCAGGTTTCCTACACCAGGGAGCCTTATCTGTTGTGCGTCTCCAGGGCCCAGGCTGGGGATCCGGAAGTGTGGAACCGGGCCAACTCCTGGGCTGCTTTGAACAATCCGTGGTGGGGAGCTCCTCTCACTGGGTAGGGCGCGTGAAGAAAAGCTCAATGTGTGTGCATTTGACGAGCTACTCTTTGGAGCGTTTTCAGGACCCAGGAGGGGGAGAGGTGTCTTTCTAAACCTGAAGTCCCTCTAGCTTGGTGGTGAGATGAGTCAGAGGAAGGTGTAAATAAACACTTCCTCAGTGTCAGTATCTTCCAAAGGCCCGTGTGTCCAAGGCTTGAAGCTCAGTGTCTGGTGCTATGAGGGCTCGGTGGGCCCTTAGGAGACGGGGCTGGCTGAAGGAAGCTAGGCTCTTGACGGTGTACCCTTGAAGAAGACTGGGAATCTGCCACCCACCACCAGTCTCCTTTCCTGGCCACCATGAGGTGAGCAGTCTCCTCTCCACATGCCCCTGCTATGAGGTACAGCCCCAAAAGTACTGGAACCCACCCACCGTGTACTAGAACATCCAAAATTGTCAGTTAAGATAGACTTATTTTTCTTTACAAGTTGATTGAGCTCAGAGCTTTTATTTTTCTCTTACAAATAAGCAATATTTTATTATTTAAAACTTTTTTATTGATTTTTTTGTAAAGTTCACATTATGCACCCCAATCCCACTCACCCTTCCTGTTTCTTCATATTTGTCCTCCTCACAAAGGAAAAATAAAAATAAAAATAAATAAAAATAAAATAAGTAACCAAACCAAACAACAAAACCACATCTCCCCATAGAAGCTGTAGTGTGTCACAATGTGTTCCACAGTACACACATCTTTTCATGCAAATGTTCATTGCAGTGAGCCATTGGTCTCGTCCGAGGCCTCTGGATCTTCACGGCGCTCCTCTCGGATGTCCTGTTGTCGCCCTGTGTCATGGAGACCCTGCAGCCTTGGATCTGCAGGACCGGCCCTTTCGTGTGCTGCTGCAGCTCACAGATTCGGTAGATGTTGGGGTGTGTCAACTCAGAGCCCTGGATCTGAGCCTGGGTGGTAGCTGAGCTGGTCAGCGTGACAGCTTTCCCATCCCCACACCACCAGGTGAGCTCTCTAGCACTGTCCCTGGATGGTCACCCAAGGCTGCAGCTGGCAAGGGGAAGGGACAGCTCTCCTGCCAGGGCCGGCTCTGCCGTGCTGCCCAGGTGAGGTGCAGGGCCCGCTCTCCTAAGGGTGTGGCATGAGGCAAGGGGCGAGGTGAGGTGTGTGAATCCCCTATGCCCACCACCTTACGGCAGATGAACGGCAGGCGTCTAAGATCTTTTTAACAGTAACGTAAAGCTGAATCACATAACACCTCAGAGGGAATTGTCTGTAACGCCAGCTTACAGAGCTTCATAGGGAAAGCCACTCTGCCTCGTCATGCTTTGCCCACACTGCTCAGTAGCCCCAAGCCTTTCACAGGGATTTGGAAACCCAGCCTATCTCAACCCAGCCCTGCGAGAGGCTGTGGCGAGGTGAGCTCAGAGAGGGTGCCAATGTGGAGTCTGAGGGGGTCACCTAGAACAGCTGTGATTCAGGCTGCCGCTGGCACGACATACCTTCCCACACCATGCTCCTGGCTACCGGATCCCTGATTTGAGCCCTGCGTCCTTTGTCCTGCACTGCACAATTCCCTTCTGGGATGCTGGCCGTGACCGCTGAGGAGTCAGAGCCCCTGTGGGAGCTGATGTGCTGTGCAGTCCGCAAGCCAGCCTCGAGGCCCTCCCTGTCCCCTGATACATGTGAGAAGGGGCAAGGCTGGTGGTGCCTGAAAACAGTTTTCCTTTATCACTAACATGAGTAATTTTTTCAGGCTGCCAAGTCATTGAGCCCAATTCAGGCCTCGGTGTACAAATGCTTTCCCAGATACTTTCTGTGGCGATGTGGCTGCCTTTGTTTTGACGCTGCAAAGTCAGATTTTTCTCAGTTGCTCTACTACTTCAAATGACTTGTTAACGCTGTCAGGAGGAGAGAAAAGCCAACTGATTAATAAAGTGCTCATGAAAAGGGTAAAGGGAGAGTGCTGTCAAGGCCCTTGCAAACACCAAATGCAGGCTCTGTCTGACCCCAGCACTCGGCCTGACACAGGGGCAACTATACAAGGCTTGCACTGTGTCTCTGTAGACTTGAGAGCAGCTTAGTGCCAAGTGTGGTATGGACACTTGCCTTTGCATGGAGACAGAAACTCATTTCCCCTCTGTCAAGTGGCTTGACATAGAGCTGGTAATGATTTTCTGTCAGGCAAGGCTTGGCTGGATTTGAACCTGTGACCCAGAGGTAAAGGGCAGATGTAGGGCTTCCTTTACAAAAACCAGCTGCTCATGCCTTGTTACGCCCAACCCAGATCTGTCTAGTGTCTGCCCACTCCTCCTCACACATGAATTTTGGTTATATCCTAACTGTGCATTGGGTGAGTGGGTCATGTCCTGTGGGATAGGACACGGAAGGCAGAGGAAGGACATGGCTGGAAGGTCTGTTGGACTCTCCTAGGACCAGAAGCTATATGCTCCACCCAAGATGGATGTTTGAGCCTACCCAGGACCTTTGCGTGTTTATAGAGCAGCAAAGGCCACAAGGAACATGGTCTGGAGGGGTTTTATGGGGTTCTCATCAGTTCTGGGTTGATTCCATCATTATTGGTAGTGATTTTCCTGCGTGTGCATAGGTATGCGTTGGTGTGGAGGCCGGAGCGTGTGCATAGGTATGCGTTGGTGTGGAGGCCGGAGCGTGTGCATAGGTATGCGTTGGTGTGGAGGCCAGACGACAGCTTTGGTGTCATTCAGTAGGAGACACCCACATTTTTTCTTGTTTTGAGAAGGGGTCTCTCATTGACCTGCGGCTTGGCAATTCGGATAGGGTGGCTTGTCACCGAGGCTCAGGGACGCTTTTGCCTCTGCTTCTCCAGGGCTGCGGTTCCAGCAAACCTTTTTCTATGTGATATGGTGGCTCAGACTCAGTTCCCCATGCTGTGTGCCAAGCTTACCACCAACTGAGCAATCTCCTCAACCTCCTGATTGGTTGTTACTTTAAGAAGGGGGAGGACTCTGGGAGCCTTTAGACATCCACCAGTACAGTGACCCCTGGGCACCAACAGATGGTCAAATCACATGCCTCCTTCCAGCAACACTGTTCCATAATCTGAAACTCCAACACAAAAAAGGATCAACCCATTATATGATTCACTGAGTCTTGTGGTCAGGCAAGCACTCTGAAGCTTACTAGTGCTCAAGTAAGGGTCCTACTGAAATCGGCCTTTTATATGTAAGGACTGGCTCAGCTTGTGCAGTGACTCTGCAGGCAGAGACAGAGAAGTTGAGAAGATGCGTGTTCGGGTGCACAGGGCTGGCCACTGCCAAGCCCCAGCAGAGTCTGTGCTTTGCCCCTCGGGAGCCACAGACCTGGTGTCTGGTCTCTCCTGGGCCTCTACTGCCTGGCTTTCAAATGGGAATTGTTTCGCCACTGTCAAAAACCGTAAAAAGCAAAATGGCACAACTTGTTTGTAGTGTCTGCGCATCCCGAGAGAGCCTGGCACGCAGTAGATGACAGCAGAATGTTCCATGGGCTGCCAGGTGTCCCTGAAGGAGAAACAAACAGCCTAGGAAAGGTATGGGAGGTAGAGATAAAGGACGGTTCTGTGGATGTAATCAATTGAAAACTCTCTGGGTATGGAGAGTGGGCTGGGAAGGTTGTGGCAAAAGATAAGCTGGTGTTGCTATGCCAACAGAGGAAGCCAACTTGGGGAGGACAGTGTGGGAAGGAAAGCAGTTACTGAGCTTTCATTCGTGCATGTGGGATTAGAGACGCTTGGAGACATCCATGTTCGAAGCCCCTACTGTACTGGAAAGACCAGAACTACTGATTTGGCTACTCCTACTTGGGGCCAGACACTTTGCTGACATTACCTAAAAGTTCCCACAGATGGGGTGGGTGAAGTGAAAAATCTATGACCCAAATCCCTGGTGTGGTGGTTTGAATAGGAATGACCCTCATAGGCTCATGTGTTGGAATGTGTGGCTGTAGGGAGGGGCACTATTAGGAGGTGTGGTCTTGTTAGAGTGGGTGTGGCCTTGTTGAAGTGTCTCACAGTGAAGGTGGGCTTTGAGGTCTTATATGCTGAAGTCATGCCCAGTGTGGTACAGTCTCCTGATGCTGTCTGCGGATCAAGAAGTAGAACTCCCAGACCCGGCGCCACATCTGCCTGCAGGCTGCCATGTTTCCTGCCTTGATGATAATGGTCATCTCTGACCCTGTGAGCAGCCCCAGTTACACATTTTCCTTTGTAAGAGTTGCCGCGGGCACGGTGTCTCTTCACAGCGATGGACGCCTGGAAACAGCAACATTAGAGACAAGTTGGTGCTGGGTGAGGGTGATGCCCAATGGAGAAGAGGGGACATTCGAGCTCGCACTCAAGGAGCAGCCCTCAGAGAGGGCAGTGACCCCAATGACCGCGCAGAGGCCGCTCCTTCTGCTAGACGCAGGGGACAGGTGGGGTAGGCAAAGGCAAAGCCCAAGCGGCACAGGTGGGCTTGGAGGGCCTGTGACCATGTCCTTGTCTTTCTGTGCTCTGGGAAGGCCGCCATTTAAAATTTAGCATTTGGCGTCTCACATCCTGGTCACTCACTGACTTCTAGACACACTTAATAGTCTCCGTAAGAGATCCTTTGCATAGACAGGAGTCTTGCAGCATGGAGACTGATTTGTGCTAGCCCAGGTCTGATACACTGACAATGTGACTTGCACTAACTCCACCCACTGTTGAATGATCAGCACCACTGCCTCCTCAGCTCAGTGAGTTCCAGGTACTGTGACAAAATGGTTGCCACATTACACTTCTCACTTTGGCTCTGCGAGCTGACACGGGGACTTTACTCTATCTTCAGTGTGTACGGGGAACCTTGTAGAGGATACAGGGCAGTGGCAGAGGGTGACAGACCTAGTCAGAACGTGCCCTGTGTGAGACAATAAGTGACAGGACCTGACACCGTGGTGAGTTTAGTGTTGGAAGATACAGACAAGGCTCTAGGCTCAAACAGTGCAAATGGCCACACTGACAGCAATTTACTCTCTCAGAATTTTAGGACCTTAAAGAATCTTAGGGGTCCACATGGCTGAGTATTTGAAGCTTGGAAGAGCCAGTAATAAGGAGAGGGTGGATTTCCTCAGCACACATGCTCATCTTCTGCCAATGGTCGCTAAGGGCTGGTGTCCACGGCTTTGCGAGTTGTGAGGTTTTTACCCCTTTCACGTGAACGGAGAGCTGCGTCCTCTATCAGTCCGGGCTGTGCTTTTTTCTCATTGCCGTGACAAATTACTGAGCCAGAGCAATTCAAGGGAGGGACTACTGGGCTCACAGTTTGGGGGTGCAGTCCATCACGGTGGCAGGAGTCAGACACTGGCCAGCAGTGCTCATGGCCAGGTAAGAGGGAGAGAGGACTGCCCAGCAGTGCTTGGCTTGCTTTCCCCACTTTCCTCAGCTCATGAACTGGCACTCCCCAGTTAGGGTGATGCTCCCTACCTCAGCTAGCTCACCTGAGAACTCCTGAGGTGTCTATTTACTCTCAGCCACCCTCCCACCTGCTTTTCGCTGATTTACTGGGTGGTGGCTTCTCTTCCTCCTCCTGCTTCTCTCCATCCCCCTTTCTCCCTTTGCTGGAACAGAACTGGAAGCCAGTGTCCTCAAGCACGTCTCCTGTGATCCACACCCCCAGCTATCCTTTGGTGCACTTCCGGTCTGTATTCACAGAGCCCTCTGCCCCTCAGCTGAGTCCTCTCCCCGTTTTCTCTTTTCCTCATTTTTGGGATTCTCGGCTCCATTTTTCTAGCCAGTTCAAAACTGCTTCACCTATTTTGTCAGACAGCCGCATTTGCCTCCCTGGCCTGGTCCTGGCTGGTTAAAGACTTCAGGGTTCTTGAGTAAAATGAGTTTTGCTTGACCCGTGTGCCGTGGCCGAGGGGAATCACAGCATTCCCTCAGGAGACAGTAGAAGCCCCAGTTTGTATCTGCGTGTGTAAAAAGTGTGATCAAAGTAAACTAAAAAGTGAAATTCCTCCTCCACGTGCTCGTTTGGTTGAAATGGTCCCATTTGTTAGCTTTGAGCCACTTACACTGTCTCAGTCTTCTCATCTGGAAAATGGGGTTTATTTTACCTACCTTACAGCACTGCTGGGCGAGTTAGCCAAGATAATGTACATAAACTATTTGCCATCATGCCAGGCACTGAGGAAGAGCTGCACATGTTAGTTTTAACCCTCCAGACAAACATGTCTTAGTAGAGCAAGCAGCATCCCTACACACGCAACATCATGAGATTTCTAAAAGTGGAATTAAAAAATGTTATTTCCTTTTCCATCGTACTCCACACATACTAGCATCATAAGACAATGTGCTGTCTTCTTTCCCTTCCCTTTCTGTTTTCAAAACAGGGTCTGCTGTCTTGACTGAAATGTCCAGCGTGTTCAGAATTCTGTAGAAAACAAGAACAGGAGGCAAGTCCTTGTGTGTGTGAGAGCAGGACCCGTTTCAGTGGCTGGCCACCTCAGCCAGGCGCGGTCATCTGGTGACGTCCGTGCCCTCGGCCTGTGGGCATCTACACTGGCACCAACTAGTCCTCACCTGTACCGAGTAAACACTGCTCCTCAAAACTGGGCCAGCACCTAAGCCCTTTAGGGTATATGAGGACTTACACTTATTTGAAGAAACTGTTCTATATTGTAAGATTTGTGAACAAAGTCTTTAGGAGATCTTTATTGTCTACGTACAAACTGAGGATAAAAATGATGTTAAGTTTTATCTAGTTTTTCACCATATCAGAATTCAGTTAAGAAATCCTTTATTTTTCAATGTGTATAAAGCACTCACTAACTCATGTCAGCTTGACCTGTGCAGCCTGTATTACTGAGGTTGTCTCTCCCGCTCTTGGCTGCTACCCTGAGCCTGGAGTTGGAGAACAGCGGCTGTGTGTGCTGTATCGGAGGAGACAGAAATGTCAGCTGACGGTGGGGACAGCACGGGGTTCTGGAGCAGCATTCACTGGGAACTCAGGAAAGCATCCTGGATGAGGTGACATGCCCACCAGGCTTCCAAAAGGAAGAGGATTCTCGGCCAGACAAAACACAAGAATACAAAAATCTAGCATTCTCCAACATAACTTGCTCCCCCAAAGCAGCCCTGGGCTTGGGAAAGGCTTGCCAGAGTGTCATCTTTTCCACTAATCAACACCTCAAGGAGCGGGGTGAGCCCACACCCACAGCCTCTAAGTCTTGTTGCTCTGTTTCCTTTTGCTCCTTAAGTCTGAGACAAAGACAATGTACTAAAAATGGTTTTACGGCACGGTGTCGTGCAGGCGGTATGGATATGGGTGGAGGGAGGATTGTGACTTGGCTGTCTGCTTGTCCACATTTCACATTGCACTGAGCTGAAGGGAAGCTAAGAAATCCCTAGAAAGCCGTGAAAGCATCAGAAATCAGGTAAAAACGAGCCATAAGATCTCCAGTGATTCCTCAAGTATTCTTTGTTTAATCATAGAATTATTCTTTATTTTCCATTCATTATAAATAACCCACTTCATTACTTAGCCATCCTTTTGAAAAAAATTTGGTATTTAGCATAAACACTGAGCATCAACCAGAGGTGTGTCAGTTTGAACAGAACAGAGAAGGATTAAAAAAAAATCCACAGAACCTTACATTTTGGAATGTGTGTAAAGACTGCATTACTATCCCTTAACATTTCAGCCATTAGAAAACCAAATTTCAGGTGGAAAATGAGTAAACATAAATATAATCCTATGTATTACTTTCATAAATACATTTGGACAAACAAATGAATAAGATAGAGATTGACAGTGCATAAACATAGAAAACTATTTTAAGCTGCTAATTGAATCTTAATAAGCATAAATTAAAATAAATTTTGATTTTCTTTTTTGTTCACTATGAAAAATGTGCTATCACATTTGTAGAAAAGGAGAAGTAGCTACAGACATGTTACTAAAGCTACCAAAACTTATGATATAAATCAGATTATATGACAACAAAACACATTTTTAAAGCAAAAGATAAAATGTTATCATAGCATTTTCAGTTGAATTTTATGCCAGTCACACCTCCTGCAGGTGTTACCCAGAGAGGTAGATTCGTTGGAGGGGAGACGAGTGTTCAAATGACATGAAGAATTCTGACTACAGCTCTGGCAGGCACTTCTTCTAAAGCCCCAGGAAACGTGTAGGGATGAGACGGGAAAACCTTTCTGCTCCACATAAGCTTACACTTACCAAACAGACTCACTGCATCCCTCTCCCTAGCAGAGCTCTCCTTAGCTTATTGAGCATGGGTCTTCACAAGGCCTGAGCCAGTGCTAGCGCTCTAGTGAGCGTTAGAAGGTCCTGAGACACTGGCACAGGGGACTGGCTACTAGCACCACGGCTACTAGTTAACCATGATGTGGACTGCCTCGGCTAACAAGCTCAGGGAACTCGGACTTCACTGTGGGACTAAAACCACCACTACCAATAACAAAGGCAGCTGCCGAGGAAACAGCAGGGCCTCGGTGACACCCACGATGACAGTCCTGCCCGTTAAATCAAGAAAGGACGGCATTACGGGAACACAGGAAAGGTGCTCCCAGCACTGAGCACATAGCTTTGTTTTCTCTCCGGGTCTGGCTTGAGCTCTTCTGGCCACTGGAGGCAATATCAGAGCCTCCTTTGGAAGCTGATGCCCAGTTCCAGGCCTAGTTCTGGTCACAGCTTGGGGAATGGATGGCCTTGGTCCTCCGCACCAGCTTCTTTCCCACCTGACTAGGCAGCGTGGACATGTAACATTTGCTCACGCCCATGACCTTTCATTGTCTCTGACTCCTAAGGCTTGACTTCTTAAGAGACATCATGAACATTGTCAAGTGAAGGTCATTCTCACTTACAAATTGTCTCGGTATGTCTTAAGTGCACGTAACTAAAGGGTGTAACAGGAGCAGTTTGGAACTGTAACAGGAAAAGTGCCTGGTCCCGCTGTGGAATGTGAGCACGACCCACTGCTAACTGTTGCTACTCTCCAACGGACTGTGCTGCTTCAGTGTGTGGCGCTGGGCTGCTGTGAGTGCGCAGTGAAATGGGAACAAAGGGATTAGGGAAGAAACAGGAAGAGCTTGCTGGGATGTGACTGAAAGCCTCTGGAACTGCAGTCTGTGTTTACCTCAACACTCACATCAGGGCTTTCTTTGAAGCAGCTTATAACAGATATAAGCTGTTTCCCCACACTCTTGTGACGGGGCTGAAGAATTTCTGGGGTGTGCAGGGACTAATTGAAGGGATGCCTGGAGAAGATGGTGTCAAGGAATGAGGTACCTGTGCTTCTCAGCATCTCGCCTGGGACCCCCGCTGAGTTGATAAAGAGCATGCCACAGTCTTAGAAACAAAGAAGCACAGACGTGAATCAAAGTGCGGCAGGAGACTTTGGAATTTTTCACTGTCACCAACAGGACGGTGTCTGGATGCTGTGACCTCATTTCAAATGTTACAGTAACTATTAGAGTTGTTTTGCACAAAAGGCAGCACAAAGAAAATCTGTTAGCTTTTTGTCCCTTACTAAAACTTTTTTTCTGCATTAGGGAAAAAAATTAAGCCTAAAACACTGTACGGCCCCTGGAAGTAACCAACGGAGTATGTTTTGGAAATAACGTTCTTGTCAAAAACATTTTAAGGCACTTTAAACAGGTATATCATATTTTTTTTCTGTAAAAAAATAAAATAGGCATCAAAGCAACATTCCCAAGGACAAGTCCTCAGAACCCCTGTATGTACAAGCCTGTACATATATACAGTACTTCAGGAAGCCGCGTCCCCGGTCATACTGTTGGTCTCGTCAGCTTCACTCCCTGCAAGAAATGACAATTGTTCAGAGTCGGGTCCACAAACGAGGCAAAATGTCAGCTCATACCAGGTAACATGCTGCTGGACGGAAGAGGCCTCCGATAGATACTAGTTCCATCTTGAACGCCCCCTGGAGGGCCCAGGGCAGTACTACCACCACTGGAGGATGGCAGAGCGCCTTTAGGAGGTGGGCCTAGTGGGAGACAGTCAGGTCAGCGGGGGCGTGTCCTCAAAGGGGAATATAGGACCTTGCATAGGGCCTGTGCTCCCTACCCCCTGATCCCAGCAGTAAAAGGAAGGTTTTTCTTGCATACAGTCCTACCATGACCTGCTGTCTCTCACAGGCCCCCAAGCAACACAGCCAGTTGATTATGGACAGGAACTTCCAAAACAAGGAGGTACTTGGACTATTACAGCAACAGAAGGCTGACTGGCACACTGTACTATATGCCAATCCCACTCCTAGAAACAGACCCCGCTGGCAGCTCCCTGCCCAGCCAACTGGCAGCTCCCTGAGCCTGGCATGGCTATTTGTATACTCCTGCTCTGCACTAGTTGGATATTCGGGGCTCATTAGTATTATTTGTAGAACAGAGGTAATGATGATACCCTGAAGGCTGAGTCTTAGTACTTAGTCTACTAGGTAACTATTCCAGTTCTTTGGATTACTCTAAGTTAGCCAATTCTTACTGGAGAGCGAACAGCACAGCCCAATTAAGTCTCAAAAATTTACTACATTTAGAAGAAAACCCCACACCAATTAACTTTTTATTTACAAGTGAAAATTGTTACCTATAGTATTTGCACTTTCAAACAATTTCCTCTTGTTGTATTTTCTTTTGTAGTGTTGACTCTAGGGCCTTGTGGATGTCAGGTTAATGTTCACTCACTAAGCCATACCTCAGCCGTCTAAAAATTTGTTTTGATGCAGGTTTCACTAAGTTGCGCAGGCTGGACTTAACTTAGACTTCTTTTGTAGCCCAGAACGGCCTTGAACTTGCTGTTCTCTGCCTCAGACCCCTGAGTAGTAGCTAGGATTACAGCCCTGTTCAATAAGGCCCAGCTAATTTTCTTCATTTTTTGTCACTATTAATGTGTATACATTAATACTGAGGGGGTAACACACACACACACGCACACACACACACGCACACACACATACACACACACACGCACACACACACACACACACACACACACGCACGCGCACACACACACGCATGCACGCACGCACACACGCGCATGTATACACACACACTGATAGAAGGTGAAAAGTGGGGTTTCTAGTTCTAAACCTAGTACTGGGTTCCCCGTAGGACCCTGGGCAAATCATCCAACTCTTCATCCCGTGCCCTAACCTATCAAGTTCTGCCAGAACGCAGCTGTAGCTAAGCTGCAAAGCCAGGCAGGATGCCTCAGTGTCCACTGCTGGCCAAGGCAGAGAACGGGGCCTGCCGTGCACACACAGCGCCATGGGGGTGCAGCATGTGGCCATCCCATCATTCAGGACACTGGCGACACGGCACAGGGTGCCTTGCCACTGGACGCCTCTTCTCCTCACGCATCGTGTGTTAGCAGTCACTGCCTTCTGAACACACCAAAGTCACTCGTGGCAGGGCCACGCCATGAGGGCAGTGTTCCACTGTGACACCATATTCTGTGCATCACCTAAACTTCTTTGAGCCATTGATTTAGTTATTTTGGCTAATAGTTTTGGAAATTAAGTCTCAAGGACCTGCTTATTATGTAATAATATTCTGTGCTAAGTATGGGGAAATTAATATTGTGGGCTCTTGGTAGTTAGCTTTTATATTTAATTGCCAAATGCAGTTTTACCATTTTGGGAAATTAAAAGTGAAAATGGCATTCTGGCTAAGTTCAATTTCAGCCACATTAGAAAAGCATGGATTTTCGAAAGGCTGGGGTCCACAGGTGGACTACACAAGAAGCAAGGAGTCCACATTTTAAACCTCCCATCAATATTCTCGTCAATAGCAGAGAGCTAAAGAGTATTCGTGTGCAGTGCAAGGATTACTGTCTTTAATAAAAACACACTCAACCCTTCTTCCTGGTCAAACTGAATGGACCAATGTACACTGTAATTACACATTTATTTGTATGTATGAGTGTGTGTATGCATACACACGTGTCCTTGTGTACAGGGGTCTTCTTCAGTTGCATGTTACCTTATTTTTATTATTTTCTATTGGTATTTCAAGACGGGGTAGCCTTGGCTATCCTAGAACCCTCTCTGTAGACCAGGCTAGCCTTGAACTCAGAGATCAACCTGTCTCTGCCTCCTGCGCACGGCTGCCGCCTGGCTACTCATTCATTACCTCATTTTTTGAGACAAGGTTTCTCCTTTGTCCAAGTGGCTAGCCCAGCTTGCCAGTGAGCCCCAGGCTTTCTGTCTCTGTCTCCAGGGCTAAGAGTTGGAGTACATGGGCAGGCCCAGCCCTTCCTGTAGATGCTGCAGTTTTGACTTGGGTCCTCATGCCTGAGCAGCACGTATTCTATTCCATTCAGTCATCTCCCGAAACCATTACTATACTTCATTAATAGAATACATACACTATTATACCAGAACAACTAAGTGTATGGATCATTTGATTCCAGAAAGAGCATTTCAGTTAATCTGGGTCCAAATCAGATCTTTGCAGTCTCACCTTCTGCCTCGACACCATCCACGACTTTATTGTTGGCACTAACACACTTCCCAGAAGGATCTGGGCTGGGTGGTAGATGAGCAAGGGCACAGATATCAGTGAGAGATGCTCGTGGCCTGCAAACACTATCTTCAGCATTGGGATTCCTGCTCAACAAAGACAGAAAAAGGAGAGGCAAGTTTGGGCTGGCATCAAATTAAAGGCATGCTCCATGAAAACCAGAACTCTGGAACGAGCTCTTACTTTATTTTCCCCTGTGTGTTCACAGACCTGAAACGGGAGGCTCTCAGATAAATCAACACATCTTCCTTGCACAACACAAAGCGCTAAGTTCTATCTGGAACAGATGAGAAGGGGAGGGTGGTCTGCGTTCTGTGGCACCAGTACCTCTTACTCAAAATCAGCAGCACCTTCATCAGGAGGAGGAAGACTATGAAGTGGAGTTGCTCTAAGAAGGCCAGGAGGACTAAGGAAAGGTTAATTGTGGCTCCCCTCTTGCTGGTCATTAGGGACCCCCAAGGATACAGGAAGACAGCGTGTGGTCTAGACAGCTGTCTTGGGAAGATGCTCTTGCTGGGCAAACATCCTTAGACTGAACCCAGGACCTCACAATGTGTAAGCATGCGCTCTAGCCACAAACCCTGAATGTCATTCTCACGGCCAAGGGTCCCAATGTGCTTTCCAGTCCTGAAACAACTTCGTATATAACAGGTGAACTGTAAAACTAGTGTCAGGTGCAGGACTCGATGGGACCCAAGCTAACGGATGTTAATACTCTATTCTAAGAGTGGGTTGTAGCCATTTCTAGGCAACTGCCACCAAGGACACCTTTGGATCTTTAGCTAGCAAAACCCCAGCACCAGCTGCTCAAGTGTGATTACCCATTGCTTTACCATGGCCATGCTCTTCAGAACTGCTGTGTACACGTGCCAGCTCTCAAAACAACGTGCTCCAAACACTCAGCCTTCTGCTTGTTTTTCTTAAATGGTCTCTGATAAGGGCCCAAGCTCCTAAACAGTGTCCAATGGTGGAGCATAGGTAACTTTTTATTTACAGCACATCAGGGAAGGCTTGGCTTTTGCAGTTATTTTTGGCCTTCTAGTCAACTTCAAACCTTTATGCAAAAATGTATCTCACGGCTGCTCTCTTTTTCATAGTTGCACAGAGCAGTGATGTACAATGAAAACACGCAACCCTCCCAAACAGGAACCTGTTTCAGAGCTTCCACGGCACATGTGTAGACATTTCCTGTCTTCTATTTCCATGCTCACTAAAGAAAAACAAACCCTCAGAAAATATAACAAGACAAAGAACAGAGGAAAATAAAATATCATAGCCCTTTAAAAAATCTTAAAAATCTATGTGTTGGAAGGTCTGCATGGCCCTGGAATGAGGATGAAAGTGTCACTCCCCGTCTAGACGAGCTCTCCATCCTGTGGTCCACACCATGGCACTCAGAATCTGCAGGATAAGGAAGGTTGATGAGCTCTGCTGCCCTGAGGGACTTCCAAGAAGGCACCAAGGGGAAGAGACCCAGCAAGGAGGAGCACTGAGGGGGAGCACGTGGGAGCTCAAACTACAGAAGTTCAGAGAGCTCTTGTCCTTAAAGTGATGAGAACAGGCTTTCTGACTAAAATTTAAGAACTGTCATTACTCAGCTAAATCATCCACGTCACCTTTCTGTTGCCGTGAATCCAGGCTCTTTGCTTTTCTCCCTCGAGCTTAAGTGGGTTCAGGGAAGAAGCCAGACGCCTGGTGCTGTTGCTCTTATCAAATCAACAGAGAGAACTACAAACTCCGCAAGCTAAGTAAACATGACACCAGAGGCTGCCAGGACTGCCTCGAAGCAGGCAGGCAAAGCAGAAATAAAGGTGCACAGCAGCTTCACGCCAAGGTTACTGCCCTTGGTGACATCACTCAGGATGCTGTGTGCACGGCAGCCCGAGGGCGCAGAAGAGGGGCTGGTGTGTGCCTGCTCCCTGTGCAGCCAGGTTTCTGCAATGCAGTCCTCTGCACTGTGGCTTCTCCAGGACAGCAGACTCGACTCCCCTGACCCACACAGCACGATGGTGCTGGGATTCTACGTGGATGAAAAGCAAAACTACTCTTAGGGCCACACCAATGGGGCTGCGGCTTGACCTTCTAGAAGCTTTGTGTGCTGGTGGTCTTGCCCTTCTTTGAACTGAAGGTCTGAAGTGCTTTTGTGCTGCAGGTCCCTCTCATCTTCAAACACGTCTTCTGCTCACAGGGACACGGTGAGCGTCAGAACCCTGGCTGGCTGTACCCTCCGTGGTCTTGCCAGTGTGGACGTGAAGATGGAAGGAGCGGGAGGCTCGCTGCTCCCGCCGTTCTGCTTCACCCAGCACTGACGTCTTCACAGGACACTGGCAGCCAGTGGTTGGCTCCTACTGGCAGCTCACTGTGCTCCTTGGGTCTCTCTGGAAGCCTGGGCCCTGCTACCCACTTCTTCTCTAAGCATTTGTTTCTGAGAGTCCTAACTCGCTTGGTCCTAGCTTTGGCCACTTCCTCCCAGGAAGACTCCTAAGTTTCCTCGTGGCCCCTCTCCTCTTCCATTTCCTGAAAGCACAGAGCTCCTTTGCTAGCAGGCCTTGGGGGTGTGTTTCTCACTGTGCCTTACATGACAGTCGTTTGCCTTGCTTGAATGAAAGAGGATCCAAGATGACCTGCAGCTGTGCACACATTTGTCACATTAGATAGGAACTTCTCCCCACCACTTTATGTACCGACAAGACTTTCATGGTGGGTTATTAATCACATTTCCTATCACTAACCTCCCTAGTGACCAATATTAAACACAGGGATAGAAATCATAGTTCGGAGGTAGGAAGCCAAGTGTACAGTGATGAGGCCGAGTCCTTCAGTGTGTCCTCTGCTTGTCACAGCCATCTCAGTGACAGAAGGGCACTCTCAATGAAAACCACTCTAAAGTCTATCTTACTTTTCCATCATTCAAATACCTACTTTATTTTTCTATTTTTAGGGTTCCTCTCAAATTGTTTATTTCAGTGTTGCTTTGTTTCAGCCCTCTCAAGTCCCAGCTGAGTGTGACTGCAGCAGACCCTCATGTTCTCCAAGGTCTGGGTGGAGAGAGAAGGGCGGGAGAGGCGGAGAGTCAGCGTATTGCCCAGGCAGCAGGTCCTAGGTGTGATGCTGCTGTGTCTGCCTGCAGTGCCGCTGCCAGTTGTCCAGGGATATCTGGACAATAGCTAGGGGCCACAGAGGAGCTGCAGGGTCTCCCAGAGGCCACTACACCAGCACACTTGATTTCTGCCACTTGGCAATGGAACTGCCGTGCCGAATTAGGAAACCACTATAGTTTTTGTTCCAGTAGCTTGTAGACAGAGACACACTCTTGCCCTCTCCTCTCGCAGGGTTGATAGCTCACTGGACACTCACTGCACCAGCGCTGAGGTGTGTTGGCTTAGTCCCTGACAGCAGGCTGTACCTGAGCCCGGTGTTACGGCTTAGATCTTGTGTCCCAGAAGGCCCAGCCATTAAAGGCTTGGTGTCTTGGGACATGGTAGAACCTTTAAGAAAATAAGCCTCATGGAAGGAACCTAGGTCATGTGGGCTGTGCCCCTGAAGGGTCAGCAGGCCCCAGCCTCCTCTTCTCCCCACTTTGGTTTCCTGTTAAGCATGAGGTGGAGAAGGTGTTCTGCACTTCCACCATGTACTCAAATTTGATGATGTGCCACAGGCCCAAGGAGACAGCGCTGTGACCATAGACTATAACCTTGGAAACCACGGGCCCAAAAAAACTTTTCCTATTTCACCTGCTGATACACTCAGGCACCATGTCAGAATCTCAGCCATTTCCTACTGAGAGAAGCACCCTGAGCATTCTTAGTGCAGTCTGATTACTTGGGGGCATGCCGGAGTCCTCTGCTTTCCACAGCTCCCTGCATTCTAGTGACCATGATGCTAGGGCTCTTCTCCATTCCCCTCGGCTCAGGCTCCATGATCTGCCTCACCCCCAGGCCTTTGCTCAGCTTCCTTTGTCTAGATGCCCATCAGTTCTCGGTACCCACTTTACCCTTTAGCCTTCTATGCCTGTGTTGCCCCCTCTGAGAATGTAGCCTACAGCCTTCAGACTGATGAGCCCTTCTCCACGTGACCCATGCTGGCCTTCAATTCCTATCACAGCCTGAACCTTCATGTTTCCTTCAGCAAGTGGCAGGGTCAGCAGCTGTTTGTTACTCATCTTTGAGGGTATAGTAGGCTCTCATAAGAACACACATTGAAGGAAGCTTTCCATCTCCACAATAAAGCTACTATACAGAGCAACACCTCATCTTTACTACATTTGTTAATTAGGAAAAAGCCAATTAGCAAAAACTAAAAAACCCAAACAAACTTACTTGAGTTTTCCTTTTAAAGTAAAATTTGAATACGAGATTCTTTTCATCTTCCTATCACAGTAGTAATATAAATGAAGCATTAATTTTAATGCTCCCAGGTACTGACTCTGTGTCACCATGGTTGACAGGATTCAACCAGACTTTATGAGATGGCATTTGACTTTATGGAAGTGAACACTATGCACACATTTACAATTTTACAGGGACTTTAAGCTGTCATGCTGAAAAATGTTTATAAAACATTAATCAAAAAATGCCTCTTTAATACAATGCATTGTCTGAAAGATGTTAGGAGGTGCATGTTGTAAATGGATTCCTTCTCTGACTAACGCGATTTCCACGGAAAGCATTCTCCCACTGCTCTCCACGCACACTGTGTGGGTAGATAAAGAGCACTTCTCTCCACATTACTACCTGATCCGAGCACTTGGGAAATCACTAATGTACAGCGTGCCATATTTCCATGTCACACATGACACATTCGTCTAAAATTATCCAACAGGGTTTGACACTGCAGCACATTCCATAAGCAGAGCTTTCAACTGACATCTGCCACGCAGGAACTTCAAGAACGTGCTTTCTTCTACTAACAAGCGAGGAAGGGCGTGCTTTCATCCTACACTCAGGAAGGAAAGCATGGAACGGGATGGACAAGAACACGCTCCCCTCTCACTTAAGTATGTTTGTTTTATGTTCTTTGAATTAGAAAATTCCCTTTGTATTGCGCTCAAGTCGCAACATTTGCTGCTTTGTGTTAGATGAACATTTCCTGACTTATCCTTGAGAAACGGAGACTTTTTTCCCCAAGATTAAACATGGCCTTTTCTTTAACTGCCATGCAAGGCTGTCCTCTGGTTCACGATAAAAAGACCTCGTCTGCAACACTGTTCAGAGTTACCTGCTTGTAGCGGCATAGTATTTTCACCGTCATTCAGTCCTTCCTTCCTCCCACCCCTTTCCTTTCTCCCCTTTGAAGCGGTTTTGCTGTCAGCTTTGTTCTACCTGCTGTGGCTGTAAGGAGAGAAAGGCTGGCCTCCTGCCTTCCACACTGGTGTCTAGCAGCTCTCTCCTGACCACATCAACGGCCTGGCATCACAGTTAGTCCCTACTGTCACTGGCTTACCCAGAATCCACAATTCAAAGCTTGAGGCCAGTTATGAAAAACTCAGAGAGTTCTATGGGTTCTTGCCTCTTTGGCCCAATTTTCATTCTCATCATCTCAACCCAGCTCCTCGTCAGGCCCAGCTCCTCGTCAGGCCCAGCTCCTCGTCAGGTCCAGCTCCTCGTCAGGCCCAGCTCCTCGTCAGGTCCAGCTCCTCGTCAGGCCCAGCTCCTCGTCAGGCCCAGCTCCTCGTCAGGCCCAGCTCCTCGTCAGGCCCAGCTCCTCGTCAGGCCCAGCTCCTCGTCAGGTCCAGCTCAGATCAGTCAGGCCTCCCTGTCTTCAGACTCTTCCTCTCATCAATCCTCCAAACCACAGCCAGATTAATCTTCTCAGAACACATTAATTAAAGCCAATACCCCGATCGCAAGCTGCAGTGAGTTTCCAGGGCCCATTCATCAAATCCTGTACCTCCTCAACTTTAGTGAGAGATAATTAGAGCTGCCATCACCTGGAAAGTACCACTGACGTGAAGGGCTCGGTCTGCACCATCTCGGCCAGTCCTCACAAGGCCCCTTGGAAGTAGGTGGTCACTTCCTCACCGACTGGGGTTAGCCAATTCATACTGTTAAGTAACTTGTCTGACCCCACACCTGCAGCTAAGGTGGAACTGGACCTGCTGTAACTGTTTTTAATCACAGATCTCTGAGGACTCTACTAAAGTAAACTTCGCAGGCCATTTGCTGTCACTGGCTCAAGCCTTGGGCATCAAGTTCAACCTTGGCCTTTCTCTTTGTGTATCAAGGCCCATGGGCTCATCAAGACTTGGCTTACATCAGCTCCACCTTAAGGGTGGGCTTCCTCCTGACTTGTCCTTTGCAGGAGGAGGACATGCTTTCTAGTTACATCACATACTCTAGTATTGACTTAGGCCTCCGTTATTTTCTTTCTCTAACTCTTCTACCGAGTTTAAGGATGGGACAGGTACACAGCCTAGAAATGATTATTTCAGAAAATGTGTTAATACTTCCTATCCTGAAAAAGATAGTTTTAGAACAAATCTGAGTCACTCCACTAGACACTGAGGCTAATCGTGGCCCCCCTGCTCAGGGAGAGGAGTTCATCTGAAATGGCAGGGGAGACAAAATGGACTGACACAGAGCGCGCAATCCGAGACAGCAGTGAAGTGTCTGGCAAGGGCTTCCGTACCCCGAGGGTCTGGACACACTGGCTTTCCCGCTTAGCCGAGAGATGGCACACACTCCACTGACTCCCTTCAGAGGTCGTTCTTCTGAAGCCATATGACTTGTTCACCATTTACGTGCCTTCTCGGAGTCTCACTGAGCGGCTGGCAAATCTGGAATTCAGTTGCTTCTCTTGTCATGGTTTCCCACTTTTGTTGACTTTGTTTTCAGAAACACCATAAGTTTAACATCCAAATGTGCTACTTCTTGTTACTTCAAGTCTCTCTCTTATACGCCTCTCAGGCAAGCTCCTGCTTGCCCTAAAATTCGTCATGAGCTCCAGTGGGGCAGTCACTGTGTAAGGAACATGGCTCTACTTTTCAAACATCAATAGATGATGTCTCCTCACTGCCACACAAGCCCTGGCACACATACTCACTGTCCCCATACTTGGAGACAGAAGAATCAAAGAAAGTGAAACTCATGAGCATTGATTTACGTTCCTACTACATGTAGTTCCTAGGGCGTGGAACAACGCCACAGCAAGGCCTTACCCACAATCTTGGGATCGGTTAGAACTAGCTGAAGCAAGCTAGTTTTCAGCAACAACAACCATGGTTTATGTCAGGGGTTGAAGTGTGTGTGCAGGTGTACGTATGTGTGGGAAAGTGTGCTGTACAGGTCTGTGTGGATGCCAGTGGTCAACCCTGGGGGCTGATCCTCAGGAGCTGTCTACCTTGTCTTTTGACATGGTGTCTTTCCCTGGGCCCTGGTTAGGCTAGCCTGGCTGATCCATGTGCTCCAGACCTCTGCCTCTCTCCACCTCCCCGTGCTGGGATCACAAGTGTGCGCTAACATAACCAGGCTCTTAAATGTTCTGCAAGTTAAGCTCGGCTCCTCATGCTCATGCAACGAGCACTTTACGCACCCCGCTTTCTCTCCAGGCCCACCTCTCGTTCACTGTATCAGTAGCCTACACCGGCTGCACAGTGCGGCATTAAGAAGCCTGGAGCTAGAGTCACTCCTGGTTAGAATCCCATTTCTACAACTGCTGCATGTCTGATCTTGGTTGGGCCAGCTATTCAAGCTGCTTCACACCAATCGAATGAAGCTAATCTCTCACATTCGCTCTTAAAGATAAGGAGGAAGAGAGCTAACACAAACCATTCATATTTATCTACTATATTCCACAGAGTTCCTCCCCATTTAGTGGGTGGTCAGTGCATGGGGCACAGTGTCAAAGCCAGGCAGACAGCAAGTTCCACCCACTAACAAGTCACTGTGCAGAACAGAGAGGAAATGCAGCACACAGATGGCTGGGCAGAGAGCAGACTCCAAAGGTGAAGAGCGTTTGCTCCTTTTAGTGTAGCTCCCTTGTAGAGGTTATTCAAGAACAGCTAGCCACTTTGGGGTGGGTGTGCATGGTTCGGCTGGTTGTCCTGAGAGACTTGTGGGCTAAGTTTCTTGTCTAGGTGGCGTTTAAACTGCATGGACCTCAGATTCTGGCCATCACTCTGGGCTTTCCCCAAACTATTCTGGAAAGCTTCAACGACCTTTTTGCAGAGGACCTTAGGAAAGGGGACACAATGACACAGAACATATGAACACTAATTGCATCCTTATCCAAATGATAGGTTTTCTGCTCCAATGCATTGGACATTCTACTATGCAGTGTGGGCATGTCCTTGCCCTGCCCTCTGCCTGGCCCTCCACTCATAACTGCAAACTTCGTTCAGTTGTCACTGGCGTGAGCCACCAGAACTTCTGGGCCTGGGTTAGGACTTTGCAGACCAGAGGGAACGATTTCTACCTTCCTATACAGTAAGGCATCCCACATGAGGTGCAGAGAGACAGAACTCTCCAGAGCTTTGCGCAGTGTTCCAGGACTCAGGGCTCGTGGAAGCTGCTGGACACTGAGTGGCCGCTAGTGGCTCTGGGAGGCTGGCAGACTCCTCGGTCTCTAGCAGCCAGAGGTTATCTTGTATAGCCTAACAGACGCTCAGAAAGAGAACAGTACCTTCCCACCTGCGGCCTGTGTTAGGCCCATTCTACCTCACAGGCAAGGGGACAAAGGAGATGTCAGCCGAGCAGAGTACACAAAAGGCCCAGACATTCTGCTGTCCTTGAGGGCCAGTTGCTTCCTCACTGGACCAAGTGTCGCTCTTCTGCCTGTGAGCGGCAGCGACCGCAAGCTCACGACGCTCCCTGCAGCGTAGGCTGGCGCTCCTGTGTTCCTCTACAGAGTTGCATATATAGAATTTCCTACAGATTTGCCCTCTCTTCATATTTTAACAGTAGAGTTAAAAACAAAAACAAAAAACAACTCCTCTGTTGGAAATGACGAGACTTGGGAAAGAAAATCAACAAATAGAGAGTTGTGGAATGAATGGCTAATGCCACCATGAAGAGAAGAAGCGGTCTCTCTGGTAATCAAGGCCGTAGAGGAAAGAGGTGCTCACACCTAGGTCTTTCAGTGATGACACTGGCCAGGCAGCAGAAGCCACATGTAGGTCTCGTCTATTGGTAAGGCAGGGCGGCGAGAGAACGTGTGTTCTGAGAGCACACATCCGTCCACCTGTCCACACTGAGAGAACCACTGCTATCATCCTCATGGGCCAGAAGTAGGTAAGGCAGCCTGTGGGAAAACTGTCCCCGGACACACAGATGCGGGGTGCAGGTGGAATTCGAACAGGGGCACACTGGCTTCTTAGCCTGTCCTCTCCATCAGCTTAAACTGGTAACTTGTGAGGGGACTTAGGTGCCTCGGAATAGGGGTTTGTGACAATATCAACACAAAACAATGGGGGCAAAGCCTACGGAAAAGATTGCTTACACAGGAAGGCCTGACAGGAAGGGGTGCCTCTTGGAACAAAGTTGTCTGATGGCCGTTTTCAGCCCACTGGGAAAATTAAGGACAGCCGTTCTGCCGTTCTACCATCCTAGCACCGTGCTGGAAGTGTTATGTAAATAAAGACGCAAGAAAAGCCCAAAATGAGCAGCTGGCGTCATTTCTGCTTTGACTGGGAAAGGTGTTTAATGAGCGGCTGGGCCTGGCCAGCTGATGCTCACAGGCAAACACTTAGCTCAGCCAACTGAATCACCTGACAGAGCTGTAGAACAATAAGCAGGTAGGGAACTCAGGGCGGGGTGGAAGAGCCGAGCCGAGCCGCCTTCCTTCAAACACTGGCTGTAACTTCCAGGAGGGCCCCCACGTTTGTGGAGACAAGTGTGCAAAAAGTAAGGAGATGACTTCCTTCTCCAGGCTGAAGACCTGTCCAGCCTCACAAACAACTTTGAAGACAGACTTCCATTGTACTCGTGAGATGTGAAAACATTAAACACAGAGTATGTTCTTTCACATGGCAAAAATAACGAAAGCTGGTAGGACTACACTTAACATGGCCACCACACAGGAAAGGCTCCATCTGATCAACACTGAAGTCCTTGGGTAATTCAGTAGAACTTTTAAAATAAATTTTATTCGTATCTTCCCTGCGTGTATGGCCGTGCACCATATTCATGCAGTGTCTGGGGAAATCAGAGGAAGCTGGAGTCCCTGGGACTAGAGTTGCATACAATGGTGAGCTATGTGGATTCTGGGAATTAAATCTGGATCCTCTGGAAGAGCAGCCAGTGCTAACCACTGAACCATCCTTCCATCTCCTTCGACAACTTTCAAGATGGGCTTCCATTCTATTCGGGGGGTGGGGGAAGCACCAGCTCCTTTCACATGTGACACAAAAGAGCAGCTGACGCCCTGAAGAGAACTTTCATCGATTCTGTCAGTTCCTGTAACCCCTAAGCTGAGTGCTCCCTAAAACGTTGTGTTGCACTGGCAGTCAGTGGGAACTTGAGAAAGGTGGTCAGTATTAGTTAGAGGGTAAATATGAGTAAGCGCTGACCTAGATCCTCACTAAGCAGCTTAAATATGCATTTGTGTTGTTGGCATGACTTCTGGTTTTCTAGCAGGAATTTTCTTCTCCACAATACTGTTTACGATGAACAAAAATCTCAGGAGTGATGGTGCCTCTGACATACAAGAACAAGACAGTCTTGATGGGGATTATTAAAATCAGTTACTTGTCTTTCCAGACATTCCTCTTAAAAAGACTGACTCAGTAGTGCCAGGAAAATGAGTCAGTGGTTAAGAGCACTTGTGGTGGTTTGAATCAGAATGGCGCTCACAGGCTCAAATATTTGAATGCTGAGCCATCAGGGAGTGGCTCTATTTGAGAAGGATTAGGAGGTGTGGTCTTGTTGGAGGAATTTGTGTCACTGGGGATGGGCTCTGGGTTTTCAAAATGCTCAGTTCAGTTCTCTCTTTTCTGCCGCCTTTGGATCAGGATGTAGAACTCTCAGCTCCGGACACAGCCTCCCACTGTGATGATAATGGACTAATTGACACTGTAAAAGCATGCCCGATTAAATGCTTTCTTCATAAGAGCAGTCGTGATCAGGGTGTCTCTTTACAGCAACGGAACAGTAATGAAGACACTGCTCTTACGGAGGATTGGAGTCCAGTGTCCAGCACCCACAGCAGGTGAACAACAGCCTGCGACTCCAGCTCCAGGGGACCCAATGCCCACTTACAGTCTCCATGGGCAGTCTCACATACATGACACACATGTACACACACACGAATATTAAAGAAAAGGCTCACATATAACTAAAAATAAAGGAAAAAAAGCTGGAGTCATATTTCTGTGTTTTATTTTGGCTTGAAGTTTTTCGGTAATGTATTCCCCATTTTTTATTCAGTCTTTATAGCATAAAAATTGAGAAAATACTATCCCATTTAGAAATTTTCTAGTCAGAAGAACTTGAGAAAATCCTCAGAGTCAATTCTGGAAAGAATGATTTTGACTTCTTTTTTTATCTTCCTGTTTCCTTTCTTGACTACTTAATAAATGTATTTAATCTGGCACAGGTTATTTAAATTTCACAAAGATGTGCAGTAAACTCTGTTAGCAAACAGAAGGGCACAGCCTTCATGGTGAAGGCAGGTAGAGTCAATGGGTGTACCGTGGGGCTTGGCCAAGGCTGCATGCTGGAACTGCTGAGGGCGAGTGTAAAGCAGAATGCCTGGTCTCCAGACAAGAAAGACCCTGAGTGTGGGGAGGAGGTCCTGAGCTGGGATGACTCAGTTCACTCTGCTCAAAGCCTATGTAAGGACACGGAAGAAGGAAGCTTTTGCTCTTTGCCTGCTTGCTGGCAAGTCCATTCCTTCACTGGCATGAGAACCTACTTTTCCAGGATTTCAGTGTGTATTGAAACCAGCTGAGACATTCAGCCTCATGGATTGAGCAACTTCTGGATTCTTGGGCTTTCTGTTCCTAGCCGCCATTGTTGGATTAGCTCAACTGCAGCCTGTAAAGCCATTTAATACATTCATATATATATATATATATATTCATTCTGTACGTTCTGTCTCTCTCTGATGCAAACAGACAGCGTTTTCCATTAGTTCTGTGCTTGTCCACTGAGATTGATCTTTGCCTGGCTCAAAGCCTCTCACTGATCTCCCCAGCACACGCCTATCTACCCAAAAGAATGGCAAACAAGCAAACAAACACCATTCAAACCTTAAAGTTAAGCTTTGTAATCTGTCCACCCAGCACCGTCCAAAAGCTTCCTCTCTCATTTGGATTCAAAGGCCTCAAAATGGACCAGGGAGGCCAAGTCTGGCTGTCACCGGAGGGTCTTGGCATAGCAATTTTAGCCTCATTTGCTTTAGTTCTATCCCACCCTAATTTTGTTCCCTGAAGCATGGGCTGTGCCTCCCTCCTACCTGCCGCTACCCCATGCCTTGATCCTTGGCCATCACTGTCACTGGTGATTGCTGTGTCCTTCCCCTGGACACCATGTCCTCACTTCCTCCTCCCCTCAGGTGCTTGAGTCAGTGTCCTTTGGGCCTGAGGCCTTCGCACCTCCTCCTGTGCCCTGCTTCCTGCGACTGTATCTCTCCACAGCACCACCACCTCACCTGTTGCTATCAAGGGCTTGCCAGCTTGCCCTCACTAGAAAGGAAGCAGACCACGGGGCAGCATCTTACGTTTGCTCACTGCTGTGCCCCTGGGGCCCTGGGGCCCAGAGAGGGCTGGCACACCGCAGGCACCAAAAGGGCATTTGATGATTGAATATATGGAGAAAATTAGTTGGTTTGACATTTTCTTGGTTGTACGTGTATATGTGCATGTATATGTGTGCGCACACTCGTGCACTTGCGTATGTATGTGTGTGTGTGTATGTGGAGGCTAATGTTTTTCCTCAGGTGCCATCCATCTTATTGTCTGTATGTCTGTGAGAGTACTTATACTCATAGCATGTGTCAGAAGTCAGAGGACAACCTGTATGAGTCAGCTTTTTGGTTCCACCATCGGGTCTCAGGACTCGCTCTGACTGGCCTGGGGCTCACTGGTTAGGACCTGCTGGCTGGCCAGAAAGCCTCAGGAATTTGTACCGCCCTGCAGCGGTTTGGATGAGGCACGTGCATTTAAATACTTGGTTCCCTTCGGTGGAGCCTTGCTGGAGGGGATACGTCACTGAGATCAGGCTTTGAGAGTTTATAACCCGCCACACTTGGGACTTAGCTTTCTCTGTTTCCTACTTCCTGTGCACATGCATGTGTGTGAGATGTTCAATCTCAGCTTCTTGGCCTGGCCACCGGCTGCTATGCCCTCCTTACCATCACGGACTTTCCCACTGGTCTTCCTTACGTTGCTTCTGTCATGGTGTTTACGAAAGTGACAAAGAAAGTATTCCTGCATCTACGATATCCCCGGGGCCCAGGCTCCAGCTGTGTGGATGCATGCAGCTTCTAAAGGCGGGTTCTGGGTATCAAACGCAGGTCTCTGTGCTTAAGACAGAGCACTGTCCTCAGCTGCCCACAGCGACTGGTCTTAAACTTTTGGCTAGCACCCATGCAGACATTCTCTGCCTCATGGCTTCCTGTGGTCCAGTCATCTTTTGAGGTGTGTCTCATTTTCTACCTGCTTCTTTCCTGAGAAATCTGTGAGAGGCCCACTAAGTGCCTACAGAGGATGCCTGACTGCCCATGCCCGTCCTGTGGAGGGGGCTGCGGCTGGGGATGGCGAGGGGCTGGGTGTGCCCTTTGCTTCACAGCTGCAGGCTCAGGTTTCTCTACTGTAAAGCATAGTGCTGGCTGTCATTAAACGTGTCCTCCCTGGCTCATGGTGTCTAACTCAGTTAAAGGAACTTCAGGGAAGAGACATGACCGAATAAATAACTAGAGATGAAACTCTGTTACTTGCCTGCCTGTTTACATGTTGACGGGTGAGCTGGAACTTCAAGAGAGCGGAATCTCCTGGGTGAGCCCCCTCCCTTCTAACACGGCACGCAGTGCTGTCCTGTGATGCACACTTTAGTATTTCTGGAGGCAAACTTCCTCAGTATTAATAACAGTGATAAACAAGCCCTCTGCCACTCACAGAGGAGGCACTGATGAGTGGGAGGGCGTGGGAGCCGGTTCTTGGTGTTACAGGACGTGGTGATGGCCTCACCCGAGAGGGTGCGAAAGGGCACCGAGCTGTACTGCCCTTAGTTCTTACGGCATGCCCCTTTCAGAAATACGGGTAACAGTGCTGTTACTGACAAGTACAGTCATATCTTTGTAATTGACTATGGAAAGAAAAGCTTATAACATCAAGAACTGACATTAAATAGCAATAAACATTTTCTGTAAGGATTACTTACAGAAGCTTGGATGAGGGCTTACTTAGAGGAACAGGGCAAAAGTCTACCCCTCTCCCAGAAGCACTGACTGGTGTGAGACCTAGAACCCTCCCGAGATGGTCTTAATTTTAATTGTAACGAAGCCTTGGCTGTTTTTCGTTGACTCTTGCTAGGATTTTGGAACAAAACCTGCTTCTGGGTTGCCCAGCAACTTATGATGTCATTGTGTGTCACAGGACAGGTGGCCACACCTGGAAGGCATGGTTACCTTGCCCCTTAAAGGGACAACCCAACACATGGTCGCTCTCTTGCTCCTCACTCTCTTGGCCTCTTGGCCTTCTCCACTTTCTCTATCAGGGCGCCCCCTCTCTCTTTTCCCTCTCTATTTCTTTCCCCCATCATGTCCTGTTCTCCCTTCTCTCCCTCTCTTCATATCCACCTAATAAACCACTTTCATGGAAGATCTATCATATGCCTAATCGTGTTTATTTAGCTTGTCCCGTAACCTTACAACTCATTAATTAGGCTAGATAAACTTAGTTACTTCCGTTTTCCTAGGAAAACCATATTTAGAGTAAGGAAACATGAAAGTTTCAGTTGAGGACATTTAAAATACTACATTTTTATAGACAAAATCACCTGGCCAAGCTTCCACCTGCCACATTAACAGAGGCAGGCAGCTTCTGTTTGAACAACAGCTATAAACTGAGAAGGAAGTAATCAGCTAGTGTTAGTGTCTTTATGTGAGCGGCTGTCGGAATGCAACAAAATGTTTCCTCAGACTAGAACCAGGAATTAGTATTCACCTAACGTGCCACTGCACAATCGGTGGCACGTTGGGGCTCTGAGCTAAAGGTTGACCACTGTAAGTAGGACGCTGCCGTGGTGAAGGACTAACCAAATCTCACAGCAGGTTTAACGAGTCAAAGGTGCCCCCATCCAGGGCTTCAAGAGTCAGCCTGAGAGAACTCAGGCATGAGAACATGGACCTAGGCTATGAGCCGGGAAAGCTAGCTCTGTCTGTCCTTCCTGACACCCTCCTGAGCCTGCAGGACGTGACACCCACGGTTCCCATTCAGTTACTGACACAGCAGGCAGCTGACCATCTGGGCAAGCAAGCACAGACCTTCCCTGGAGTGCAGCAAAACTAGGTGGGCTCGGGCCCTGCTAGATTCTCAGGACAAACAGAAGGGACTTTCTAAAGTTGTAGGCACTCCACAGGGACATTGAGGGTAGCCCACTTACGATCATTATCATGCAAAGTAGCAAGGCAGTAATTGTGCCGATCCAAACCTCTTTCTAAATTCATTATGCTAATTAGTAAGTTCTCTAATTGCTAGAGAGCCAGATACCAACCTCTCGGAAATGTCTTTTCTGATCCAGCAGGAGCTGAGCACTTCAGCGAGAACTGGCCACAGGAGCAGCTGGGGCTGGCACCTCAGCTGACCGCACACATGACCGTGATGCAGCCTGCACACAGGCATTTGACCGTAAGCGACTTCCTGTGCAGTACTCAGTACATGGTTTCCCTGTAAGTACCCATCTAGTGTTGGCTGTTGTTTATCAATACCATTGAAAGTATTGAATAGATCGACTAAAGTTATAGAAACAATTAAAAACAAAGCTGAACAAAATAATATAAATGAAAACAAGTTTTATATTGATTCAAGAATTACTGTAGGAAACTTTTTTTTGGTCAGATATTTTAGCAGAAATTCAGTGAGAGGACACCCCAAACTGGGGACTCCACAGTCGGTACTTGGGGGTTGGAGAGGGTGGAGCCTTCTCCCAGGCAAGGTACAAAGCAGAGCTGTCAGACTGCTAACCTATTTCAGTGAGTCCCAGCGTGAAGTAGCTTTCTAACTGCAGGCGGTGTCAAAGAGCAGCTGATGGGCATCTGTACAGAACACAGGAGAAGCACGAGCACCCGGCTTCTGGTCAGCTGGGAGAGCACCCGCATGGCATAGGGGCAATTGATACTTGAAGCTCAGGCCACAGAAGCTTCAAGCAAGCTTCCTTGTCATGAATCTCATACTTCGGACACAGAACCCTGGGGTTCCCTAAGATTTTTGACCACAAAATCTAGCTACACTACCAGGAATATCAAATTTAGTGCAAAAAGACAAAACAGCCCGTATAACTCTGAGAAATGTACTTTGTTAGAGAAAGTATGCCTCCCCCTTTCTAAAAAACAAAAACCAAAACAAAAAGGGCACAAGACAGAATGCCTTTATGTTTCTTTAGCATGGTGATAAACTCTCCTGGGTCCCTAATTTTAGTGACCTCTCCAAGACGCTATTAAATGGCCACCACATGGCCTGCCCTTCAGGACTGCAATCAGGGCGACTGCGGACGGAACGTATTCATGACTATTCCAGAGATTCTATTTCCTGTCTTTACTCTGGATTTCCACCTCCTCATTAACAGCCTGTTGTCAAAAGGCTCTGTGGCACGTTGCTGGTGAGAAGGGAATGTCAGCAGCATTGCCCATGAAAGGGAAGGCTGCCTCAAAACCCACTTGAGAGGCTGGAGAGATAGCTCGGCAGTTCTGAGCGCTTCCTGATCACTTGTGAGCTGGGATCCCAGAGTCTACGTCAGGTGGCCTGCAACTCCAGCTTCATCTTCTGACTTCTGCAGGAACCCACACACAGTTGTGTACATACAATTACGCGGACACGCACACTGATATATGCATGCAAACGCAGAAAGAAGACCCACTTGAAAATAGGATGATTTCAATTATAATAAAGAAAAATGAGTGTCTGGATTAGAGATGTTAAGTATTCTGAAAACGTCTTAGGAGGAGAATGTATTCATAACTTTCTTGATAAATAATTAATGGAACAATTCAAACCTATGCCAGAGTCTTATACGTACAACAGCCAGTACTGGCCTCTGTTAACTGTGTGAGCTGAGCTCTTTTCCTCTTGTGAGCTGGTAGTTAAAGGCTTCCTGGCCACCACAGTTATTTACGGAAGCAGCTTCAACAGCCGCTTTAGACAGTGATGCCCAGTTCTCTGGTAGTAGAACAATCCTCGTGTAGCAAACAGAATACATACGGGGTAAAGAGATGACCAGATCTGCAAAATTTTGTATTTTGATTTCACGTCTTCTTAAGAAAGAGATCAAACTGTTATTCATGTTTCAGTTCTAGTTGAAGTTCATTCTTTATCAATCTTGAACAGCTTCCAATTAAACTTGAATAAAATATTCCTTGGTGATTTTGTTTTTCTTGAGCATTCTTTGGACAGTGTCAGGATTAGAAAAAATACTTTCTGTGTGTGAGAGACATATGGTGTGTGTGTGTGTGTGTGTGTGTGTATGTGTGTGACAGTGTGGCATGGCACTGAGCACACGTAAAGGAAGAGAACAACCTTTGGTATCTGTCCTGACAGCTGGCCCAGCGGCCCCGGGCTTTACTGGAGCATCTTCCCAGCCCTGTGAGGATGTTTATTAACCTCTTCAGGCAGCAGCTGCTGCTGCATGTCCCTTCTGCAACAGCAAGACACCATTCCTCTCAAGATAGAAAGGGGAACATCAGAAATAGACCTACAGAAACTTCGGCTCGCAGAGCTGAGGCATCATGTGTACCTTCTCACCATGGCAATGGAGTCCTAAAGCTGAGGAGTTGCTGCAGCTGTTGCTGAGAGCCAGACTCGGCAACTGAAGCTGGGGTCTAGCCTAGAGTTGGCCTGGGTTCTCCCCGTTCCCTCCTGACCCCTCAGAGCTTGAGTCTTCCAGCTGTTAGCTTCTTACCACCGCTCAGCAGTGGTCACAGACTCATAACGAAGTGTGGACAGCATGAGAAAGCATTTCCTTCATCTGCCTTTCCACACAAGTGCTTATATACGGCATTTATAAGCCATTGGCAAAGAAACACAATTTAAATTTTAAATGGAGCACATTCAGTTCAGAAATGCTTTTATAAATAAGAGAAAAAAATGAGACTATCATTATTGACTGCCAATAGTTGAATTGGTCTGAGATGAAGTCATTTTATTTTGCTATTTATTACAAACCAACAAAACGCATACTCAACCTAAGGACCTCAAACATCCTGAACCAGTCTCTTCCTGGGTGTAGCAAGAAAAGTTTTCTACATATGAGAAACTCCAGAAAAGCAAAGTGATTTGAATCCCCGAGAGGAAAGGATAAATAAAAGTAAAGTACCAATTCCAGAGGCTATCTGGGATCTAATCTCTTTCTTGATGAAATCTATTGACTGTGCACTGAGCCGTTCCTAGCCTGAGCTGCTCTTCAGTCTCTGCTATGTAAAATATCTTCTCATTACACTAATATCACCATCAAACTAGAGAATAACCGGCAAGACTTCCTGGCTTCTACGGCAACCCACAGCCAGGGCTGCTTTCTGGAAATTGCCTCCGACCCCAGCTGGAGCAGGAGAAGCATGGCAAACAAGCCCTGTAGTATTGTGTTAGATGAGGCACAGGGATAGCTCTGCACTTCCTCCAGGCTTCCTTCCTCAGTGAACGAACTCCAGGGAACCGCATCACGTCAGGCTTTCCAGATGGATTATGTGAGGCCATAGCTCAATGTCATTTCCAATAGGAAGCCTCATAATTAAAGGTCAAATAGTCACTTCATCTGCAATCAATCAATAGAAAAAGTACTAATACGAAGAACTAATCAATCAATGGCAAATGCGCTAATAAAAGCAATGAATCAAATTCAGCATGTGTGTAGATGCGAGTACATGGAAGAGACCAAGACAGGGCGAGGCACGAACAATAAAATAAAGCAAAGGTGAATGCAGCAGGATGGCGAGGAAGCTTCCCAAGCCTCACTAGTCACATGGGCACCACTGGCCTGCAAGGGGTTATTCTGAAAAAAATTAGGTAGAGTGATAAACTGTAATTTCTGAGTTTCCCTTACTGTATTTTACCTGAGGTGTGTGTGAGTGTGTTTTGTCTCTCTATGTGTGGTGCATGTGTGCGTGTGTGTGAATATAAAGTCACTGGAAGAAATGTATGGCAGTATTTGACACAGGAGAAGATGTGTTTGTAAACTGCCAACAGCTGTATTATAATCTGTTATATTTCATCTTTGTGTGTAAAAAAATATCACTCTGGGTGATGTTATGTGAATTTCCTTCCACTTTCTGGAATGTCACCCCCCCCATGGAATGGAATGTTTTTTTCCAAAGCAGACAAAGATTTCCATCTGGACAACGACTGGCCTGCAGTTCAGGTCATTGAAAAGACATTCTCTGCCCCCTTGGGACATCCAGGACACCAGGAGAGGGGTATTGTGAAAACGAACAGAGCAGACTTATTGGGTTTACAAGTCATTCTAGCAATCAGCCCCTGAGCCCCTGGTGTACGTGGAGATAAAGGAGATCTGTCTGAGATGAAGAGAGGCAATGAGGAATATTATAGGGGAAGCAGAGCAGGTCCAAAATTGGGAGAATGCGTGAACATGAACTGGAACTAAAATTCTCTCACTGTAGAACTCAGGAATCTGAGGCCAGGTCAGGAATTTAGATCTTTTAGTTCTCAGACCCATCAGGGTATAAAACATTCAAGGACTTAGACTGTGTGGTCACAGCTACCAGTGTCTTATCATCACTGCGTGGTCACTAACTACCTCAGTGTCTTATCATCACTGTGTGGTCACTAACTACCACAGTGTCTTACTGTCTCTGTGTGGTCACAGCTACCACGTTATGTTACAATCACTGTGTCGTCACTAGCTGCCGCTAATCTTACCATCACTGGAAGAGCCAAGTGTATAGTTCTTGGGAGAACTCTTTGCAGGCAAATACAAATCCAAGTTCATCCAATCCTTTTAGCAAAACAACTATCTCTGCAAATCAGCTTTCAGAAAACAAAAAGAGCAAAGAATAAGGGAAAGGAAAACAGAGAATCTGGATTTGAACAGACTTGCTTATAAAGATAGAGATACCAAGCCAGGCATGGTGATGCACACCTCTAATCCCAGCACGAGAGGCAGAGGATAGCGGATCTCTGTGAGTTCGAGGCCAGACTAGTCTACAAAGTGAGTCCCAGGCAGCTAGGGCTACACAGAGAAACCCTGCCTGAGGGGGAGGGGCGGTGAGTCCCAGTCACGTCTGGGCATGCTTCCTACATTAGTTTCAACGGCTGGTGTTTGCTCAGAGAGAAACAGAAATCATCATTCACTTCGGCGTCTCGATCCACAGCCAATCCTAAGACAGAGGCTGGTTTAATAGCCCATTGCAGACAGGCAAGAACGCATACTGGACAGCCATAGTTGAACTTGTGGTCTAAGACCATGGCTCATCCAAGCCCCTCTGACCCCCTGACCTTTGGGTGCATCCCTTAGTTTTTATAAGATCTGCATGTCATATGTGGCAGCTATAACGATGTGGAACAGAACATGAGATGTTTTCTTTGAGGGTAACAGCTGAGCTACAGCTATTCCAGGAAAATCTACGACAGGGTCGTGTGCCTGGACCCATGGGCACAATACCACATTTATACCTAACATAATTAATAGGAACAACAGCACTGCTTTCTGGAGGCCACTGAGTGCTGGGCAGCGCAGCCAGCTGGGAGAAACATCTGGGGAGTGCAGTGGCTGCCCAGGTTCTGTCAGGGACTGGTCATTTACGATCCACCAAGGACTGTGCTGGGAACCTGACAAAGCTTGCCTTTAGTCTTATAGTGAGACTGAGAGTAGACATTAGCCCATTTTACAGACAGAGCCAACTTCAGGAAAGTTAACGGCGAGCATGTTACCAGGCTTGGAATGCAGAGCCCAAAGCTCTTCCCTCCAGTTGGTGACTGCCGAGACTTCAACCCATAGGTAGGGAGTACTCTTCACAGACTGTGTCTCAGTTTGAAATTATTTCCCAAACTTAACAAAACTGGTGAAGACCCCACAAGCCAGCTTTGTTTAGGATTTATAAAGACATGAAATCTATCCACCTTTTGGTTGACAAAAGAATGTTTTGAATGTGAGAAATTTAAAGCAACGTTATGGTTCCTCATTCTATCGAGTGAGTCACATTTCAGATGCAGAAGAATTTTAAAGTTGAGCTTTTACACAACAACCCAACAGCCCCACAGAGTTCACGAATAATGCATTTTGTAACAGAGTTCCTGATTACTTAATGATTTTCAAGGACTGAAGAGGTGGATTCTAGATGTCTCAGGTTATTGGGATAATGCGTTAAGTTGGATAAGCCAAGGCAGACATTAGCATTAGTCTTCTTAATCTTTTCCATTGACTGTTGATCCAGTCAAGTCACAATAGCTAAATTGCCTTTGTTTAAAACAATATAATATTAAAAAATGAATTTCAAATTAACATCAGTCACCAAACTAGAGTAATAGCATTCATTATTCTCATCTTGATTTGAGTTCCCAGAAAAAAAGGCAATGTTTTCTAGGTACAACTCTAGAGCCTTCCAAGGAAAAGTTTTTGCCAATTTCTCCTGCAGAAACAGGCCTCCTAGACCCCAGCCAACTTAGGTTAACAGTCTGCACTGCTCATTACTCACAAGAATTGAAAACACGTTGCAGATTAAGCTAAATCCTATATTATGAATTAGGCCGTAGGAACTGGTTTGACGAAATCACAGTTCTCTAGAACAATGGCTCTCTGCACTCGGCTGTTGTTCTTTGTCTAACTGTACATACCGTCCTGTTCCATTTAACTTGACAATGAGCTTCAAAATTATGTAGGGTGATACAGTGTTTTAACTTGGTGACTCACTTACCCAGTGTGAGCGACTTGTGTGTAGAGCAGAAGATGATAGCCACCGTGTCTGCTGCTGTGAACCCCGAGTTATTCCTGGGGAGAAAAGGAGAGGGCTTTTACAAACACTGTGGGAACAGCCAAGCATTTCTTACACCAAATGTGTCTGCCTTCATGTTAGCATCCCGCAGATCAACCCTGGTGACAGAGGCTTCCGTGGACCAAAATGCATGGATTTCTATTTAGAGAATCTAAGTTTCTAAGGGCAGGTATAAGGGTTTAGAAAATCATGAGAGAAACCTAAGAATAGTAGTAGTAGTAAAAAGAATAATAAAATATTCCCTTCTGTCTTAGAAATGTTTCCTCAGTTCCTGTAGATGGTGTAATTCCTGTAGAATCTACCTATTCTGTGCTCCGAACTCTGACAAGAGTTAGTTCACCAAAAAATGCTCCAGAAGCGGACTACCTATAGAAATATGCTACAGATTAAGGGCACTTGTCCCAAAGCCTGTGTCCCTTCAACTTTTGAAGGCTTCTAATGAAGGGGTCCACATTTCCCTTAGTAACCTCATCTCCCCATCTGTAACTGGGAAAAAAAAATCTCAGTCTCTCTTGAGAACCCCCCCCCCCCCC